>JAJTJO010000539.1:0-600000 GCA_024550625.1 Dendroctonus valens
TAGGTCGTTATTTTGAGTGTTTGTATATAGTCTATACAGTTCTCTCTTATGTTTTATTAGTCTCAGTATGTATTTGGGTAGTGTATGTCGGTAGAAAGCATTTTTTATTTCCGGGCTAAATTTTCCTATGGCTAGTGAAAGTTGTTGTTGTATGGTTTCTATTGAAATGTGCTGTGCTTGTGATTGAATGTAATCATGTATATGTTGTTTCACTTGTCTATGTCAGTCTTTGTTAGGTTTAAGTTTTTCTCTATAGGAGGTGTATTGGAGGTAGGTTGCGTATGTTGTAAGTCTATGTTAAACGTAATAGCCAGGTGGTCGGATCCCAGCTCGTTGGTTAAGTTTATGTTGTTGATGGTGTTTGTCAAGTTTTTTGTGTGCAGTAGAACGTCTGGTGTTGAGTCTGGGTTTGCGGGCATCAGAAAAGTTGGTGGGGTGTGCTGTTTTATAAAGTCGGAGTTTTGCAAAAATCTTTTAAGTTGTTTCGTTTTGTTCGTGTTCAAGTTAAAGTCGCCTATAATTATTGCATATTTGTAGATGTTCGCCTTAGTCAGTATGTTTTGTTCTAGGTTGGAGTGTGGGTGTATGTATGTCAGAAATATGTGTATCAGGTCGTTTAAGTAGGGTATGGTAAAATGTAGACAGTCGTTCAAAGGGTTGTTGAGGGAAGGAGGATTTGCTCTTCCAAGTTTAACGTCTGGTTTTAGGAGAGCTGCGACCCCGCCCCTGGCATGATTGATGGTATTTCCATGCCTATAGATATACTGCCAATTTCTGTACGTTGGTGTTTGTCCTAGTTTGGTTTTAGTCTCTACAAATATGCAGCAGTCTGTGTCGTTTTGTTCTATGTAGTTGTAAATAAGTGGTTTTTTACTGTTAAGTCCGTTGATGTTCGCGTAAAGTACTTTCATATTGAATCTTGTACTTTTGTCACCGTCTGTCTCACCTGTTCGCAGGGTTCCGTTGGAGAGCGTCCCTCGGGCAGGAGCATGTCATCAAACATTAATATGTAGACATGGTTCCCGAAGAAAACCACTGAGGTGTCGATGTCGAAGTCTTCTATAATTGTTTTCGTAGTTTTTTTAGTAGTTCGTCTCTGTTGGTATTGTTTGTCTTGTTAAGTTGATGTTTGTATTTGTTTATGATGTGGTCATGTGTTGTAATGGGTGTGTGTATTCTACTTGCCACTGTCGTTGTCTCCGCAATCTCGGACGTACGTTTGTTAACGCATTTTATTTTACGTTTGGGATTCCGACGATTGGGGCGTCGGTCGTTTTGGGCACTTCATGCTCCATGCTGGCGTGGTCCTCTGAGTTGCATGCTGCGCACTTGGTTGGCAGTGGCGACTCGCACCTGGAAGTTGGATGGGGTCCCTGGCACTTGTTGCATCTTGGCGATTGTTTGCAATCTTCCGTTTTGTGGCTGAATAGGTTGCATTGCCACACGGCGCAGGCACGGGTGCTGGTGGTTTACTTTCGGTGATTTGAAAATGCGGCCCAAAAAATGAACCGCACGGTCGCTCATCAACCTTTCGTATGTGGATATGTCGCCGGTTATTAACCTCATCATGAGTGTTGGTGCGTTGCGCTCTCGAGATAATTCTCCTACAGAACCTTATTTTGAAGCCCTGTTGCTCCAGGCGTTCCAGAAACAGCTGTCTTCAATGTCCAGGTCGACCCCAGTGGCGACGACTGAATATGATGGTGTAATATGGTGGTGACCTGACTTTTGTTGTCGGATTAGTGGAGGTTATCGTTTTTTTGTAATTTGTAACTTGTTACAGTGTTTTCTTGTTTTAATTGTTGTAAAATTTTTGATGTTTTGTCCTCATGGTTGGTTTTAATTAGGAAGTAATTATCTTGTCTGATAATCACATCCTTGTTGCTGGGGTTGAGTTCCTCCCACCTGATTGCAAGTGGACTCTGGTGATGGTCGATAAATGCGTTCGCTGTGAATGTGTGCGAATACGTGGGATATCTTGTTGATGTTGTCTTGCTGTTTGTTGTTTGGTTTTTATTGGTTGTAGACTGATAGTCCAAAGCTATTCGTTTGGGCCTCAGGTGTTGGCGTTGTGGGGGTTGGCTGGGTGGCTGGGTTGGCTGGGTCTCGTCTTCGGTTTTCTGCCCCGTTTTTTCGATTGTGGCTTTTTGATAACCCACATCCTGGGAGGCATAATCGGATTCGGATTCTTGCGAACTCCAGGGTTCAATCCTTTCGTTTGAATTCCACTCGTAGATGTAATATATATAAATATATATATATATATATATATATATATATATATATATATATATATATATCTTATATATATATATATAATATATATATATATATATAATATATATATATCTATATATGAATTCTACTCGATAAATGCGGTGAATTATTGAAATTCTTTGCATCGATGTTTAAACGACCTTGCCTTAAATATGTTAACACGTCGTATCACCACGAAGTCTGGTTTAAGCTAAAAATAAATTATTTTACATGTATTATCAATTTAAATAAAAAAGTTTCACAAATTCACATATTAAATTACAAATCACAACACATCTGCTTTTTTCTCCCAAGCCTCTATATCTTTTTTGTATATTTCTTTTTCCTGACTGTACTTTAATTCATTCCAATGTATTCCTGGGTTTTCAGTCAATTTTATTGTCACTATTATGGTGTTATGTGATGAGCCCTGCGTTTCGTCCCGGGTCTACTATTGGACTCGTCAGAATGGAATGAATGGATTTCAATCTAATGCTAATCGGCAACACGGGTTGCCAATATCTCACCGCAGAAGATCTATACCGGCTCGGTTCATTTACGTCCGAACACGTAGAACCGATGTCTGGCGTATAAGGCAGGGTCTACCTAAGCCTTACTGACGAGTCCAATAGGTAGACCCGGGACGAAACGCAGGGCTCATCACATAACACCATAATTAGTGACATAAAATTGACTGAAAACCAGGAATACATTGGAATGAATTTTAAATAATAAACAATAAAATTGACTGAAACCCAGGAAATTTTGAAATAAATTGAAGTACAGTCAGGAAAATATACACAACAATTAGTGAACAAGTTCTAACATCGTGGCGAGGCCTGAAGTAGAAGTTGCTGAAGCAAAAAGTAATATTACAAATTCATCATTGCCTGACATAAGCATTGCAAGCCACAATTCGGATCCACCACTCAGAATAAACGAGCAAATTGCTAACTGGGCCGTGAAGAATTATTAAAAAATGAAGATAATTACCAAAAAATTTGTAAGTACCTATTATATGTATATGTATATGCAATATAATAAATATATTGACGAGTTTTTGACAATGATTGCCACGGATGTTCTGTAAATATATAATAGATAAGTAGTGTAATATATTGCTTAAATTCGTTATTGTTTTATATTTTTTTATTTATTTCAATGAAATTTTTAAACCAACTGCAAATCATATATGTATTCGCACGAGATTTTTTATTAGTATTGTTGCAGGTTAACTTCATACTCATACAATTAATTGGTGGGAGCCCAAAATGACCCGGTGGGCAGAGCACTCCGCCAATTACAACAACTGAAGTCGCCGTGTATATGGCTTCAAGGAAAAAAAAGTTTTGAAGAACTTGTTATTTGCAATGGACTCATTGGTAAATACACTTTTAGTTGGATTTATAAATGATAAAATGTACATTTTTTATTGGCTTGCTAAAAAATCCCCTATTTATAGCAACCAGGAAAAAAGTCAGGTGCGCGCCGGAAAGACTCAAAAGAGAAAAAAATAGCAATTACACTTTACCGTTTCGGAGAGAAGAGCAAATTTCGATTCATAGCAAAACAAGTTTAGTTTGTAATACGTAAATGTTTTTTGTTTGTTTGAAGTATAGGCTATTGGTTCAGTATTTTGTTTCTTTTAAATTGCTTCCACCCTAAATTTTCCAATAATTTAATGGTTGACTATTAACCTAAGAACTTTTCACAGATATTCTCTAAACAACCCGTCTATAATCCCAGTGATGTCCCAAACGACCGTTACAGGATCATCCCATACATGGCCCGAACAGTCCCAAAGTATGTCCCATGGACGTCCCACGTAAGTATCGGGACGTAGCAGGACGTCCGAGGAATCAGGCTTACATCCCGTAATGACTTCCGTGGGACATCTCAGGGACCGAGGTGTGTTTGCTGGGTCGGAAATTCTGAACGAAGACTTTAGTTTGCTTTGTGTTTTCTAGAGAAATCGCTATTATATCCAAACTTTCAACTCACAATGGAATATTCAACAGACACAATCATGTTAACTGGGCTAATGAAAATCCTCATCTAACTGAAAATAGGCGAGATCAACGTGTTTCTTCTGTGAATGTCCGGTGTGGCATTTTTAGTGTTAAAATTATTGGTCCATCTTTTATAATCATAATTTAAATGGCGAAAGATATTTACACTTTTGACAAAATGAACTTGAAAACATGTTGGATAGTTTGCCGTTAGCAGCTTCCACACAACTTACGAGTTGTATGTGAATATTTACAACAACATTTTGCTGGTTGGATTGCCAATGCACCGCTGTGGGGTACCCTTAAAAACAACATCTACAAAACAAAACCCAATGATATTGAAGAACTAGTAAATAGAATAGGTTCAGCAATAAGAAATAGCCGTCCACAAACCATAAGAAAGGTGTCATTGGAAATGATTAGAAGATGCCAAAAGTGCCTGGACTTAAACGGAAGTCAATTTGGACATTTAATTTAAACGATACTTTCTTCCATTTTTGTTTTATGCTTTGTGTGATAATATAGCTCTTGTTTCCGGAACCTATAGATCGGTTCCGTTGTTTAAGTATTCAAGTAGTGTTTCTGTTGGACAAGGGATGCGGGATTGTTTCATAAGATAAAGGAACTTTTTGGCTGCTCAGTTATGTAGCTTGTTATTCCGTTTTGTTTTTTCTAATTTAGTGACAGTTTGAAAATATGTTTAAAAAATAAAGCAAATTACAGTTTTAATTCTAAAATATCGAATGAAAACCTTTTTTACGTTTATGTACAGGTTATGTACACATTTGGACGGGGTCTGTACCTAGACGCATGTGGGAAATACAAGGGAAATTAGCCTCTCGTGGGAAACCGGCCAACTTGTCGATTTAGCAATGTTGCCAAGTAAAACTTCAATTTAGCTAAGTGTCAATTCAAATATAACCCCACATTTATTTATTTAGAAGTTGGGGTTTCAGATTAAGTTTCAGTTTCAGTTAGTATTCTAGTATTGTCAGAGTATTGGTCGTTTTCTAGCTTAAAATAAGCGCGATTAGAGTAATAATGGCATTAAGAATGAATCGGTATTTGGAAAAATAGTTAAAGGTTGTTTTCCGGTAGACGAGATCGACAAAATTAGTCGCAAAAATTTGGAGCAGTGTGTTGTGGATTTAGTCATGTATAGCACAAACTGTAGGAATACGCACCAAGATGGCTTGGCAGAGGTATATGAAGCCTTACGCCTAAATAAAATCGAAAAGCCATCGTGGTGGATGTCGGATCAGGAATTCGTTCAAGTGCTCAAAACCGAAGAAAAATGCACCATGAATCTTTTAAGATTGTTGATATATAAATGTGTGGTATATTTTAAGCAACCGTCAATTAACTTGCATGGTAAGCAAAAGAATACTTCATCAATTTATTATAGAAAATTTAATGACGCTAGTGTATTTTCAGGGACAATTAGGCGCAGGTATTTCTTGAGAGAAAATGTCTCGCCGTATGGAAAAACTTGCAGAAGCAAAAGAAAGATATGCAGTTAGTGATTCCATTAGTTGATATATTAGAAAAGCAGAAGCCTTTGAACCAAGACCAATTTTTGAATGGTTTCATGTTGAGACGAATATCTCATGAAACGATAGATAAAGCGTCAGTTTTCCATAGTAATAGCTGTAATACAGTTAAGTTTAATAACTGTTTAGAGATTCCATTTTCTTCCGAGAAGGGTACTGAAGTTGTAAAACGTGATTTTTATAATTGTCCATGTGCTACGATAAGTAACACCGTTTCATCCGAAGGAGATAAAAGTTCCAAAATGAGATCAAATGCTGACACAACCGATATATTTCTAAAAGAAAATTTAGGAACTGTCCAGCCGATGTAAATAACATGAGAAGTCGATCGTTTGCAAACCGATGAGTGTTCTTCTTAAGCCTATGGATTATTTATGATTCAAAGGAAAAGGATAAGCAAAGTTATTTCACTCAAAAGGCGCACAACGAAGAAGTTTATAACGACATAATTATTATAGTTAATCCTTTAGATGGATATTCGTTACTTTAATTAAGATATTTCAATATTAAATTTGTTTGGTAACATGGGTACAAATATTTTTCTGTCAAACTTAAAATTATGTGCCAATAATGCAGGATAATTTTTAAACTTATGAACCAGGATAATATTCTATCACTTTATAAGATATTTAATGATGTGTTTATGTTTATTTCAATGTATTTATTAGTCATAGTTATTGTGTTTAATTTCCTGACTGTATTGCAATTCAATTCAAAATAAAATTCCTGGGTTTCAGTCAATTATGTTGTTTATTATTCCATTATAAAAACGTTTCAGTGTCTTTCTCCACCTCATTTTGCCTCATCAGTTTGCATCATGGGCACTCATCAGTTTGCCTAAAATATACATTCACAAATCGTCAATATATTTAAAAACAAGAATCTTTGTTAAAATATACATATTAAAATACCAATTACAAACATATTAAAAAGCATATTAAAATCGTTTGAACCTCTTGGGATCAAAGGTGATGAGTCAGGACGATCATGTTCGGGAAAAGACTAGAATTTATTGTTCAGAGCTTTAAAAGTTACTTACATGCAGGCTGTTTCTACCTTCAACTTTGGCAAGCAATTGAAATATTAATTTGTCCAACATCGAGCGAGAGAATAAAAAACTGTTCATAATGTTTGGTATTTTCCTTCGCATTCTGAGGATTTATTTCTGGTCTTCATTTCTTCAATTTACCGGGTGTTAATATTTATGTTTCATTCATTTAATAAATGTATGATATACAGAGCTTTCTATGTTTCTTTGTTATAAATGTTTCCAATTTAGTTTTTTGTTTTGCCTTAATTTTGTTGAAAACAGTTTCGTATTTCTGCTCTTGTTGTTTATAAAATTTTTGAAATATTTTGAAAGAATTTTTCTTGTTATGATCTTTTTACATTAATAATTTCATTTTCAATGTTACTTAATTTTGATGAACAATCACTCAATATTATATTTAAACATTGAAGGTAGAACATGTCCAAAATTTTCCAATATTTTGTGTGATTCTGTCTGTTCCCAAAATTAAAATCCCTTCTTCCAGTGAGCAATTTTTAACTCAAATAGGGAATACTTCCGCAATTGTTTACAAAACTTGTGCCTATTTGCGGCTACTGTTCCGAACGAGAACCTCTCCATGACCCGCGAGGGACGGAAGTGAAGCACCGTGGCACGGCACAATTTAGGAAAAACTAGGAATTGTGATAATGGTCAAGTCAGACATATTTCCCACTCACTTCCGCATATATATATTCGACATAAATCCTACTTTATTAATGCATCGCACGAATCTCGGTCGTTATTGTATTTTGATGTTTAGAGAATATATGTTCTTTAAAATTACGTAAGGATAAAAATTAATACTTGTTTGCTTCTTGACCAAACTCGATTTCCATTGCGGCGAATGCTTTTTCCGTGCAGTTTTTCTTCGTACTCATAATATCCTAAGAGGCCTCAAAAATATATTGTGCGAGAATAATATTTTTTAATGAAAAAAAATATATAAAAAAACAAATATGCCAAATATTTATTTAAACATGGCATAATATTTTAGTGGATCGTAGTTGATATTAATTTAGTGTGAAAAAAGAAAATTTTCAATTAATTTTTCCTAAATCCAGATTTCATGTTTCGAGTAAGAAGTACTGAAAATGATAAACACTGAAGAAATGGCCGCTGCACACAAGATTCCCTATAATCATGCCTTATGTGTATTATAACGCAACAAGGAAACTGTGAACACACAAATTCTTATTTGCACCATGCAATTCCTACACTACGATAATATTGAACACCGGGTTTCAGCTAACGTGAGCAAGTTGGTTTGAGGTTATGTTAATCATAACAAACCTCTGTCTTCATCTTGGAAAACAAACGTTTAGTGGATTTATTGCTTTGTGATTGTTGTTTATATTTAAACTTCATTGATTCAGATTGCTTAAACATATTATTCTGTTTCTTCTCGCTAAAATTTTGCGACTTTGGTTTCAACAATCGAGGAAAAGCGGTTAATGTTTGTCGTGGTCCCCAAAACTGGACAATAAGTGCAAACCAAAAGTACACATTGTCTGGCCCAATGCATCTATTGCGATGGGAAGTAGAAAAATACTATTAACTGTGTAAATTTCGACTAATTTAGGCAAAACGACCCTTATTACACACAGATTCCATTGCGGCATCTCTGAAACATACTGAGAGTAATTCATTCTTTTCGAAATACGCAAATAAATATTGTTGTCGAAAGAAAACAGTGCCTAACTTGTTGCCCACACCGTTTCTCATTTGTGTCATAGGTTAACATAGTTAAACCTCGTGGCCGATTACTTGTATTCAGGTAACAATGCCTTGGGTGCCAATTTAAAGCCTACAATGTGTAAAAGTACACATAATTCCTTTCTAACGTATAATTAGGCACTCGTCATGACGTCATTCAATATTTTGTGTAAAATGTGACACAAAATAAGGGAATAGTGACTTCACACACGACGTCGGCTTTGTAACATTTCCTTTTAGGAATAAAATGTTCACTGGGCTCACCTTTATAAATTTTGGTGTGAGGGCCAGATTCTTGCATCTGGTTAAGAAGTTTTTTCTGTTCTTCTCTTTTGCTAATTTTGCATGCAGTTTCCCATATCTCCCCCTCAGTCAATTATGTTGTTTATTATTCCATTATAAAAACGTTTCGGTGTCTCTCGATGTTGGACAAAATTAAAATTTTAATTGCTTGCCAAAGTTGAAGGTAGAAACATAAATTCTAGTCTTTTCGGGAACAAGATCGTCCTGACTCATCATCTTTGATCCCAAGAGGTTCAAACTATTTTAATATGTTGTAATTTGTATTTTAATATGTATATTTTAACAAAGATCCTTGTTTTTAAATATAATGACAAACTGATGATGGTGGAGAAAGACACCGAAACATTTTTATAATTAAATAATAATTGACTGAAACCCAGGAATGTTATTTTGAATTAGTCATAGTGTTTTGTTCGAGTTTGATAAAGGGTTTCAAGTCAAGAATGAAAGCAATCAATCAAGAGAGTCCAAAAATAATGGCTCCTTTTTATAAACTTGATCTTTTCGGGTCGTAATTAAACCATCATAAACATTGAATTATAAATAAAGTTTCAGACATTTAAAACTTCCAGTTATAATCGGCCTGAACGCTTTCCTTAAACTGGCCAAGTTCTATCATAAAACTCTTGTAAACACAAACCTTCATCCGGAGGAAAACTTCGACATGCAATACAATGGCCTATAAATAAATAACACCTGATAGATTCTGCTGGATGTAAGTGAACTAAGATGGCCTGGTTCAGGAACATGAAACACAAAAATGCCACCTTATATTACTCTGGAGGTGATGATGACAAGCAAATCACAGGAATGGAGTAGGAATTTTTGTGACGGGAGAACTAACGAAATACTGTTTAATACGGTGTACACGACTGGAGATATAGCGGAAGAAATCCGAATTTATTCCAATTCCTACAAAACAGCAAGCAAAATGATGCAATGATACAGACTAATAAGCCTTATGAGCCACAATTTGAAGGCCTTTCTCAAAATTATTGACTGGAGGATAAGATCCAAATGTGAGGCTCAATTTGGATTTAGATAAGCTTTAGGAACTAGAGCAAAATGGCAAGGTACCAAAGAAGTTTTACTTCTTAGTAACTGTTATGCAGATGGTCTTACGACTGTAATTCGTCGTGGTAAGGATGGTGTCAGAAAGGAAGTCAATTAGTTTCAACAATAATTTTATGAGAGGATTTGATTTATCATATTAAATGTCCAGTTTAAACGATATGGATCGCAAATCGGGAAAATGGTGGAAAATAGTATATTACGGTACAAGAGACGAAAATCGAAGTTCCGCCACTGCTTGAAGTTGACGCAATGGCGGGCCGCATGCACGCATTGGCGGGCCTTCGAATTTCGTCTTACGTACTATTTTAGATTGATTTGCGTTGATTTCGATGCCCGCCGTTGCTAGTTACCGAGTAAGTAAGGTGCGTAACGAAATTGTGTGGTACCTATTGTAATGGGTAAAAGTGATGTTTTCGCAATCGAAAACAGTGGCGAAAGTAATTACTTTCCACCAGGGGATCAAGAAAATATTTTTTCTTGAACAGTGGCCGATGACAAGTCGGGTCACAGCGGTGATGCCTTCATTCTGCCACGGAAAACGGTGCCGTGGAGCACACTGCTTACCACACCGGCAAAACCAGCAATAGCAACGGAAAACCGCTTTTCGCCAATCCAACCGGCAACTGACCCCTTCGAGATTGAGCCTCAACCCTCCACCAGCGGGACCCAACCCATGCATGAGGAACTGGCTGCCAAAGCGGCTGCTTCGCTCAACAAATCGGCGAAGAAGCCCGAAAAAACCGCCACCAATTGTCATCGTGGGAAAGCCCAGCAGCCACAGCGCGCTGGTGAATGGCCTAAAATCGATAACAAATAAGCCATTCACTTTAAAATACACGAAAGCGTCGCTGATAGTGTACTGCAGCTGCATATTAGACTGGGCGGCCGTCAAACGGTCACTGGAGGCAGAAAGCAGCCAGTTCCATACCTATGCACCTGCAAACCAGCGAACACACGCGTTTGTGTTAAGGGGGCTCGAGGGCAACGTGGAGATTTCGCACATCAAGGAGGACCTCGAGGAAAAGGGGTTCTCCATAAAAAACGTCTTCCGAATGAAGACCCAGTTTCGGCCCCTGTACCTGATTGTCACCGATGATTCAGTGACCCTACGGAAACTCGCCACCACCGCCAAAGTGATCCGCGATGTCAGGGTCTCCTGGGAAACCAGGAAGAACCAACGAACCCTGACGCAGTGCCGCCGATGCCAGGGCTGGGGACACGTATCGGGCAACTGCAACAAACACTTCAAGTGCTCCAAGTGTGCGGGCCCCCACGAAATAACATCGTGCCCGCCGGGATCGGCGCTAAAATGCGCCAATTGCACTGGTCCCCACCGGAGCTTTGACGAAGCATGCCCAGTGTACGTGTTCAAACTGGCCCAACGCCCGGTCGAAAAACCGCAAAGGCAGTTCGTGGCGGCGCCACTTCCGTCCAGACCAGCGTGGGGGCAGACCTTCCGACCCGCAGGGCCCGATCCCCACCCAGAAACCAGCAGGACTAGTCAGCCCATCCCGAGCCCGAACGAGTTTCCGCCGCTCCCTGGCAGAAATGAAATGACCAGCAGGGCCACACAGCCTGGTCAAACCATCGCAGCTAATGGTCCCCAACCAAGACTCCCCACTAACCAAGGCATGAACGCTGGCGCAGTAGCCACTCTGGGCACCCTGCATCGGGAACTCGCCGATCTGGCATCGCAGGTGAACTTACAGGAGGTAATCAAGGCGGTTAGATTTTATAGCGCTGCGTTGAGGGGCTGCGAGACGAAAGCGGACAGGTTCCTCGTTTCCGCGCAGTTCTTCAACGAAGACATTAATAGCTTCGATTTTTAAGCCCTGATTTTGCCAACTGTGCCCTATGAGGATAGGAGAATGGAACTCATGCGGACTCCGGAGTCGTCTCGGTGAGTTTGTGCACTTCTTCAGACCGAGGATATCGACGTGGCGTTGATTGTCGAAACATGGTTGCGCCCCGGGGATATACTTAGGATTCGGGGGTACAGGCTCGAACGTGCCGATAGGCCCGGTTTAAGGGGAGGAGTGGCCATAGCGGTCAAAACGTCAATTCCATACAGGAGACTGCCACACAGGCAGTCATCAATAGAGAACGTAGGCGTTGAACTTCCTGATGGAGTTTTGATCTACTGTGGCTATTTCTCCACCGTACGCTTACAGGCCGCTGATGTCGATCCATTCTTCATAAACACCAATAGGGTGTTGCTAATGGGAGATTTCAACGCCCGCCATCCACTATTCAATAACCCTGGACATAAAAACGCAGCCGGCAATTTTCTAGCCGACTACGTTCGCGACAATGGCCTACTCGTTATGCCCACTTCATCCCCAACGCATTACCCGAACAGTGGAGGGAATCCATCCTACCTCGACTTCGGAATTGCCAAAGGACTCACCGTTGTATACGGACACAGCAAGCTTTGGCCAAAAAAGTTCCGAACAGACCGCGGCGCGACAATCTTCCTGAGGAAATTCTGAACCTTATTAAGGCGAAAAATCGAATCAGGAAGCGTTGGCAGCGATTCAGGCAACCTGCCGATCGCATAATGGCAGCAGAGCTTGCACGAGACATACAGCGCGAAATCTCCGCATACAGGAATTATACCTGGCGGAGAAACTGCGAAATTTGACTCCCCGTGACAATTCCCTGTGGAAAACTGTCGAGAAGTCTGCGAAAAGGCTATGAGCAAGTCCCCGCTCTTGAAAAAGAGGGGCGGAGTTATATTACCACCAGTGTCAAGTGCGAGCTGCTCGCCGACTTTTTGGCAGAAGTACACAAGGTCCAACCAGCCCTTCAGGATAACGAAATTCAAAGACAGACCGCTGTTTTTGTAGAACGGAAGTATCCTATACCACCCTCGATTTTGCATTCCTATATAACAACCCCGTCGGAGATACAATCGTGTCTTCGGCGCCTCCCTAGCCGAAAAGCCCCCGGGCCAGACGGCATCCCTTATTTACTCCTCAAAAACTTACCGCGGAAAACTATTGTGCTAATAGTACAAATAGTCAACGCAGTCCTTAAATTGCAGCACTTCCCACAGGACTGGAAAAACGCTGTAATAATCCCCATTTTAAAGCCGGGCAAAAACCCGACCGAACTTTTATAGGCCAATTTCCCTCTTGAACACCCTAGGCAAATTAACCGAGAAGGCCATTCGAGATTACAGGCAGCAGCCGAGCTTCGAAGTTTAATCCCGGATGAGCAGTTTGGCTTCCGACCAAGACACAACTCAACGCTGCAGACTGCTAGGATCGCAACGGATGCCTATGCAGCATTTAATAAGCTTCAAAGTACGGTTATGCTGCTTCTCGACATGCAAAGGGCCTTTGACACAGTCTGGCACACAGGCCTGCTGTACAAGTTGTTTGCCGTGCATTCACTGCCACTCTACCTAGTTTCCCTGATAGCGTCTTACCTAAAAAACCGTTCCATCCAGGTGAAAGTGGAGAATTCCACTTCTGCCAAAAGACGCATCGCGGCAGGAGTACCACAAGGAACAGTGATTTCGCCGCTGCTGTATACATGGTACACAGCAGACATTCCAAAACTTCCCACTACAAAAATAGCACTATACGCTGATGATACGGCTATCTACGCATCGTCTTTTTATGCTCAGGCTGCGAAATCTCGCATTGCACATCACCTGAGTTTATTGACGCCGTATTTTGACAAATGGAAACTTAAAGTGAATCCCAGGAAGACGGAACTTATTACCTTTTCGCGCAAATTCACTAACAACAAAATCTTATCACCACTCGTGGTCCAAAATACTCCTATCAAAATAACAAAAGAGGTGAAATACCTGGGATTCAAACTAGACGCCCGACTCCATTTCAATAAGCATGTTGACTATGCTGTACAAAAGACTGCCATGGCCCGAAGAAAGTTGTACTCTCTTCTGGCGCCAAATTATTTCCTATCACCTCGAAATAAACTTCTGCTCTACACCTCCACCATAAGGCCCATACTGACCTACGGATCCCCTGTCTGGCACTCTGTCTGTGATTCCACGAGACGACGTGTTCAAAGGACCCAAAATAGGTTCCTGAGAGGCGTCCTATCGGCTGACAGATACACCAGAATAACCGAAATGCACGAAGCTACAGGGATGGCCTATATAGCCGACTATATAGATACCATCGCTGAAAAATTTTATCATAGCGGAGTGCAAGGCTCAGTCCTCACGCGAAATATCACCCAAGTAAGAGCAAACGACCGCCCAACCCATGGTCCCCTGTATAAGCGACTTCCCATATTTTATGAGGATTTTGTCCCTGACAGTACGTGACGACAAACAAACATTGCCTGCCAGTTGCAGACAGTCGTTTCTAGCAGGCTGGAAACGCACAAATCCAACATAACGTGACTTGACGGGTTCGTCCTGCCTCGTCCTGGCTGGTGCTGGCTGGTCCTTGCACCGATCGGGGCGGGGGCGGAAGGATTTGGTCATCTAGTTGAAACTGCCGGCGGTTAACGCCACGGCTGACAGTATCAGGCTTAAAGGTCGAAGCAAAAGGGGTTTTTGGCTTCCCTTCAGGAAGACCTTTTTTCCTTAATGAATGCCCCTCGAATAAAACCAAAACCGCCACTTCAAGACTATCTCCTGACGTTGTCGTGCGTATGGCTAGCTCGGGAATGTCCATGTTAGGGCACTGCCCAGGTAATGGACGACTTAGCTCGCCTATTTAGATCATGGGCAGAGAGCAACCGGCCGAACATCTGGCTAGACACGGGAGTTATGTTTGTTATCTTTGTTTGTGAATTTTGTTAATGGGAATGTTCAATAAATTTTATCTATCTATCTATGGTCGACCAGAGGGATGATGGGTGACAGGGTGGCGATGCGCGACAAGATAACCAAGAAGGGGAAGAGGCAACACGGGCGAACAGAAAACGACGCTTTTTCATACACATGTGCACTTGATCAATAATAAAGACCGAAACAATTGTTGCTATTGATGGAATACTGGTTTCAATCTTAACACATGAAACACTAGCCAAAGATAAAAAATAATTTAACATTAACAATAATATAGACATAAAAATAAGACATTATAATTGTTGGTTCTGGTGTGAACCGATTGTTATAGTAGTAGTAAACATCTTTATTTTAAAAAAAGGCTATCGACCTATCGGTCTTTCTGCCCTTGTTTAATACATGCAGTCTTAATCTAAATAAAAAACAAATATGAAAATTCTCTTATTCTAGGTTAACAATACTAATAAATAAATAAGATTTCAGTGGCAAGAAGAAATTATTTTATTGTCCACTAGTCCGTTGCGTTTGTAAGTCCGATTGTTATATTTAAAGCATTATAAGTATTTTTGCGGATGAAATGGGATTAAAACACCTCACTAGATGCTCATAACATTTTGCGTCATTTTGAATGCATTGTTCAAGCCTGTTCCTCGTCGATTAAACAGCACTTCAGGAATGTCGAAAATCGCGTCTTGAATTTTGTTCATTAAGTCTTGTTTAGAAGTTGGTCTAGTTTGGAATACAAGACCTTTTATTCCTCCCCACAAATAGAAGTTCATACATGCAAAATCAGGTGACCTAGCTGGCCACTCAAATAAATTGCCTCGCCCTGCCTATCTGTCGCAATAAGCGTTTTCTAAAAATTGTCGCACATTAACTCAGTAATGAGCCGTGTGCAAATATCATCTAAAAAACCTGCTTTGTTGCGTTTGCAACGAATGTCTTCTGGAAACAATGGTGGTTTGTTTTGTAAAACGTCTAAACAAGTATATCCATTTAGCTTCTGTTCAAATGTAAAAGGACCAATAATTTTGTTCCCAATTATTCCGCACCAGACATTGTCACTAAATCGACCTTGATGCTCAACGTCCTGCATCCAGTGTGGAATTGTCCTAAACCAAGGGTTGTTAGAAACTGATTACCTCGAGTCATATTTATCTGCAGTGTTCCAAGCACCTCTCAAAATCTTGATGTGACCAATTCTGGCGCAGAACGTCATACATTTATAAATGTGGACTTAAACGTAAGACAGAGTTCCGTATGAAATATGGCGCATGTGGTTCCGGATGCGTAAAGAGGCGGGAGCGAGGAGTGACAAGAGCGTAGCAGTTATTGCTAAAATATTATCACAACGAGTACAATAATTCTGGTCCTCATGCGTAAAAGCATTTCTAATATTTCAAACAAAAGTTAGTAAGGACAGAGACAAGTAAGGTCTTGCGTCTGGTAAGGATACGCCGTGATTGGAAACCGACAGAAAATAATGCTTGTTTCTAAGCAAACATTACATACATACAGTGTCAAATTCTGCACAGCTTTGCTCATTTCACCCGCAAGTAATCGCCGTGAATTCTATGGGACACAAAAGTAAAAGCAATGCTTTAAATTTATGTTTATTATAATAAATTAATAATATAAATTGGCAATCAAATAACTAAATGTGTGAATCTGATAGGATTTACAATGAATAATGTACAAGCCGTATATATCAATTCATCTGCTAGCAGCGGAAATAAAATAGTCGCTAAAATAACTTACTACCTACTTGTGTCAATTGTACATGAGTAGACTTCATTTTTATAGGCTCCTTCGTTCTATCTACGTTAAAACCAAACTACTCTATTCCAGATTGACTGTCTGGTTTAGCATGTTTATTTTCCTACTGGTGGCAAGTAACCCCTCGTCGTGTCTCCACCAGGCTTTCGAGTGTTCGAATACACTCTATTAGATTGCTGCTCATTTGGATAAATTGGACTTGAACTTGAAGGCGGAGATTGCTGACGAATAACCTCCGCCTATGTGCTGATTGCCTGAATATACTCCTAAGCCTCCACCTCCAGAAGGAAAACTACCAGCGGACTGAATAGTTGAAACTCCCTCACGCGGCTGTTCCCCTTTTGAATTTACTCCAGAAGTCTGCTGATCGCTTGGGTACGCTATAGAAGCCTTGGGGTATCCTGCGTTAGCTTGCTGACCACGGTATTCACTTATAGGTTGCTGGCTACCAGCTGACTATTAGATGACGGGTTTGTCGGCTGATTTTCCGAGTAACCGTTATTATTCAATTTGACTGAATCGGGTTTTGTGGTCCTGAATAAGTTCCAGATTGCAAAGCATCCTGGGGCTGTATGAGGGGCAAATATTGGGATTCCTGACTGAGTTTATTGGAGCCTTGATATCTTCCGGGTGCGGTAGAAGTAGGGAATTCATTTTGTGCGTCGCCTGCAAAGCCAGAAGGCCATCCAAAACTAGTGGATTGTGAGGAAGTATCATGCGGTCTATTGTTGGGATATGGTTGGCCTGATGACGGATAATTTGGAACTTGAGGTGAAGTAGATGGTCTCTGAGGAGCTTGGAGGGCGACGCTTGTTTTGCGAAACTCCGTCTTTTTAAAAATCTGTAATATATGTTTTATTTGCATATTTACTGGTTATCAGTGATAAATGCAACATTGATATCAAACCATGTAAAATGTACAGTTTTGATTTACTTTTAAACCCTTATCCGACATAATGAAGTACAAAAGTTATTTTTCCGATGAAATTATTTTATGCCGATACATTTGCTTAAACTTTTTATGAATTCTACGTACATAACTGTAGTTATATCATGACATAATATAAGATAGTTTCTTGAAAATTCATTGTGGGGACAGATTTAATATATATGTTATTCATAGTTACATTATAACTTATTCGTGTTGTATATTTTCCTGACTGTACTTTAATTCATTCCAATGTATTCCTGGGTTTCAGTCAATTTTATTGTTTATTATTTAAAATGTTACAAATACGTTTCGGTGTCTATCCACCATCATCAGTTTGTGCATATAGTTGCTACCAACTTCACATTTGACTGGTGTGACTAAGTGACCAGCCAAATGTGAAGTTGGTAGCAACTATATACACAAACTGATGATGGTGGATAAAGACACCGAAACGTATTTGCAACATTTTAAATAATAAGCAATAAAATTGACTGAAACCCAGGAATACATTGGAATGGATTATAACTTATCCCTCAAGTTTAAGTTTAAGTCGCCTTTAGTGTGGTTAGTAAGTGTTCTAGTCGACTTGTTGAGAAAAAAAGCAAGATTTCGACGGTTTGAATTTGACCTTTTTGAATGGCAGCAGGCATCTATGGCTGTGGAATTGGAGATGAACTTGGGGAAAATAAAAATCATGAGCCAAAGTCATATCACTGCGACCATTAACGGACAATCACTAGAACTTGTTGAAGGTATGTTGTTGAAGAGTACGTATATTTCGGACATACGATTAAGCTCGGGGTAGGAAATCAAACGGCTGCAATTTCGAGAAGAATCGGGCTGTCTTGAGATGCATTTGGTAAACTAGGGCTTATTCTTAAGCGCAAGTCTTATTCTTATACTTCTTATCTTCAAGCGCAAGAACTATAACGCTTGCATACTTCCAGTTACCACGTAGGGACTCGAAACCACAACAATTACACAGGGTAGTGCAAACCGCCTCCGGGTTTGCCAGAGAGCAATGGAAAGAGCAATGCTGGGCGTGAGCATTAGGGATAAAATCCGAAAAGAGGAAATCAGAAGGAGACATGGATTCATTGATGTAATAATTGCCAAAAGCAAATGGCGATGGGCGGGCCATGTTGCTAGGGATGACATAAAGTGGACGAAAAGGGTCATGTAATGGAGACCTCGACAATGAAAACAGAGCGTAGGTCGACCCAAAGCAAGATGGCGAGGCGATATCCAGCGCCAAGCGGGATAAAATTGAATGTAAATAGCCCAAGCCCTACCAACGAGGAGACTCATGGAAGAGGCCTACGTTCAGGAGTGGACATATACAGGCTGATGATGTATCAGTTTTAATGATATTTTTGTCCTGTTGGTACGTTCGTAGAGCAGTTCGATTGAACAATTGTGCAGTGGGTTTTGGGGATGTCATATGAAGACCCGAAGGGAAAAACCATACATGTCCACCCGATATACTTTTGAAAAAAATGGATTTTTAGTTTAACCAACCTCCATGGGATACAAAAAAGGTTTAAAATAAACCAAAACTAGTAAGCAAAATGTTTAGCTTGTATGTGATAATATCAGTTCATAACAAAATGAAGAAATAACGGAAAATTAATATTTTAAGTTTTTCATTTGTAAAAACAAGATATTTTCTTAGTTCATTCAATTATTCAATCAATTCGGAATACTCATCAGCGTCGCTGTCATCATTATTAGCTTGAAGTTCCGTCTCACGCAAGTTTTCATAGAACTCTGTGGATTCTGGACTACCTACCAAGAAACCTGTGAACGCATAAAATCAATAGTGGTTCATGGTGTCTACTCCATTCATGGTGCATTACTACTGCTTCAAAGTGTTCTTCTTTCTCGGAGACCCTTCGTATTTCTTCACTAAAGAATAAAATATTTGGCATTTCCTTAAATGAAGTTCTGCCTCCGACATTTTATTTTTAAGGTCTTGGATCAGTTGTGGTTTTTCTTCTCCTTCAGAGATCTTTTCCAATTTTCTTTTGCAATATGGAGAATAATCGACAGGAATGGATATACATTATTTTTCCCCAGTAAGGCAATTCGTTCCTTAGTAATCATTGGGCACAAGCAAGGTTGTTTGTCTTGGTGATTTCATATTCCGAATCATATGGTTTAGCTCTACAAGATGGCAGAAAAAAAATCGTTTCAGGATATTGCAAGGCATACCTTATCATACCTAATCGGGTAATCCGGCCACCTGATGGATATCCGCCGTTTCCACCCGAAGCTAGAGATTCCTGTGATAGATAGCTGCTTGTTTGAGTTTGTTGGCTTGAAACAGATCGTAACGCTCCGGGTCCAGTTGGTTGATATCCTCATAGAAGAAATAGATATTTTCATTTAAGTATTTGAATTTTGAATCAGTTGACTAACCTGCAGTCTGGAATCCCTCTGCACCGACAGGCCCTGAAGGTATTTGACTTCCTTCAGATATCTGATGATTCATGTTGGGTGGTTGAGTACCAACAAAATCACCGCCATATACGTCAGCACCAGATCCAGCTGGGATTCCTCCCGTTTGCTGCTGGGCCCTGATATCGAGTGATCGTAGATGCTTGCATTATTTCGAAAAGATTCTGAGCTGTGTTGCAGTCAAACTAATTCCACCACATGCACACGAAAAATTGCTGATGAAAAATTGTCCCGTTTGCACAAAGAAAGTCATATGTTTTCGTTGTTGGCACAAACATGGAATAGCTGACATCTGGAACAAAAGTTTTCTTAGATTACTAGCTGATTACCATTTTGCAATCGGATTACTTTGCTTCTACATCGGCATAATAACCCGGAATATGGCTGTTGGTCACAGCTAAATGAAGTTTCAGGAACAAAGTAAAAAATCGAATAGTCAGATATCCGGCTCTCCAGGGATCGCCGAATAATCACCCTTTATTACTTCGGAAGGTCCAGGATGGCCATGCTCTCCGGTCGTATCACCTATAAAACAGTGACAATATTTGAAAACAAATTTACAAATAATTTTGCTAATATTCTAGTTTTGTATATTTCCCTGACTGTACTTTAATTCATTCCAATGTATTCCTGGGTTTCAGTCAATTTTATTGTTTATTATTTAAAATGTTACAAATACGTTCGCGTGTCTTTATCCACCATCATCAGTTTGTCTAAAATATATATTTACAGTTATCATCAAATTAAATAGAAAACTTTCACCAAAATTCACATATTAAAATACAAATCACAACACATATTAAAAAGTACATCCAGAACATTGGTTTTCAGGCGACGAGGCAGGCAAACATTTGATGTGGTATCACTATACACAAACGTCCCGGTAGATTACTCAATACAGTGCATAAGAAATAAATGGTCTGAAATTAGGGAATATACATCATTGCCCGAAGGTGAATTATTGGGGCGGTAGAGCTTATGCCTTAAGTCCACGTACTTCCGGTACGAGGACAATTTCTATTCGCAAATATATGGAGTAGCATGGGGTCCCCCATAGCTGCAACAATTGCAAACCTTTAATGGAAAGTCTGGAAGAAAAACTATACCTGATTTAGACTTTAAATGTGGAAAAGATGACGTGGATGACTGCATAATGTGCCTGCCAAACCAAAAAGTTCAATACACACTAGATAAGTTTAATGCATTCCATGAAACCATTAAATTCACAATTGAGGAGGACAAAAACAAATCATTAAACTTTTTGGATATGACGGTTATGTATGACAATAATGGGGAAATAAAAACAAACTGGTACACAAAGGATGTGTGGTCTGGTAGATACTTGAATTACCAATCATATGCACCTATACAGTATGAAAAAAGTGTGGTAACAGCTCTTACTGATAGAGCGATAAAATTAGCACATTGTGGATACAGACAAAAAAATCTTGAAAAAATAAAAAAGGTACTAATAATGAACAACTATCCCAAAGAATTCTTCGAACCAATTATAAAACAAAGAATCAATAAAATATACAATGCAAATAAATGGAACAACATAAATAATATAAAAAAGAAAAAAGAGGGTGAAATCAGGTATGTATCATTACCACACATACCAGAAATCAACACAAAAATAAAAAATGTTTTAAAATCGCACAATATTACTATAGCGGAAAAAACTAAAAACAACTTGGCAAAAGAGTGTTTTACAAAATTTAAGCGTAGAAACGATAAGTTGGACACACCTAACGTAATATACAAGATTGACTGTTTGAACTGTGACAACACATACATAGGACAAACAGGGCAACATTTAAAGAAAAGAATATACGAACATAAGTATAGCTTAAGAAAGGTTAACGAAAATGCAACAGCATTAGCGCAACATGCACAACAAAAGTTGCATGATTTTGATTTCGATAACACACAAATATTGATCAATGAGGACAACTATAATAAGAGAAGAATCCATGAAATGATACAAATTAAGAAACATCAGAATGCAATAAATTTCAGATCAGATACAGACAATCTTAGCTCTGTGTATCATACGCTAATTAGATGATCGCATGTATGAACTGCTTGGACCAGGTAAATGAAATGTAAACATCTGATATTGAAGAATTGTCAAGCAATTCCTAGAATGCAAAGAAAAGACGAAAGATAAACAGTTTTTTGTTTCGCTCGCTTGATATCGAATAAAATATGGAAAATTCAGTGACCAGTCAAATGTGAAGCTAGTAGCAACTATATACGCAAGTTGAATTTAGATCTCTAAACAATAGATTCTAGTCTTTTCCCAGACATGTTTGTCCTGACTCGTCACCTGAAAACCAATATTCTGGATGTACTTTTTAATATGTGTGTGATTTGTATTTTAATATGTGAATTTTGGTGAAAGTTTTCTATTTAATTTGATGATAACTGTAAATATATATTTTAGACAAACTGATGATGGTGGATAAAGACACCGAAACGTATTTGTAACATTTTAAATAATAAACAATAAAATTGACTGAAACCCAGGAATACATTAGACTAATATTCTAGTCAAATATTTTGTTTTTTCGACCCGGAGACAGTCCTTGAGTTTGAGTATCTTTGACCACCACTTTTCTAAAAGTGCAGAAATATGCCCGGTAAAACTTAACCATTTTTATAATTTTTTCCAAAACTGATCCAAAGATACAACGTGCCCGCAGCAGAAAAGTACGGTTACGTAAAAACATTACCATAAACATTCTGTTTAAGATATTTTCAGATGTTTCAAAGAAATTTCATGTCTGTAAAAGAAAAGTACGGGAACGAAATCTTAGGACGCACCACTAGCGAGAGTTCAATTCAAACTGACGTTTCAGGTTTTTCATTAATCCTTACTAGATTATAACGTTAAAGGATCATTCCAATATATTCCTGGGTTTCAGTCAATTTATACTGTTTATTATTTAAAATGTTACAAAACGTTTCGTGTCTTTCTCCACCATCATCAGTTTGTCTAAAATATACATTTACAATCATCATCAATTAAATAAAAAAACTCTAACCAAACTTCACCCATTAAAATACAATCACATACACATTAAAAAGCATATCAAGAACATTGGCTTCAGGTGGATGAGTCAGGACAAAACATTATCCGGACAAAGACGAGAATCTATTGTCTAGAGATTCAAAACCTCAGTCTCAACTCTTACTTGTAATAGTTCCCAACATAGCAATACACTCAACTGGTTACTGAATTTTCCATATTTTATTCGATATCAGGCGAGTGAAACAAAAAAAAAAACCCGTTATATTGGTTTTCTTTTTTTTTTTTTTTGGTTTTCAGGAATTGCTTGGCAATTCTTCAATATCAGATGTTTACAATTCATTTACCTGGGTCCAAGCAGTTCATTACATGCGATCATCTAATTAGCGTATGTACCAGAGCTAAGATTGTCTGTATCTGATCTGAAATTTATTGCATTCTGAGTTTCTTAATTTGTATCATTTCATGGATTCTCTCGTATTATAGTTGTCCTCATTGATCAATATTTGTGTGTTATCGAAATCAAATCATATGCAACTTTTGTGTTGCATGTTGCGCTAATGCTGTTGCATTTTCGTTAACCTTTCTTAAGCTGTACTATGTCGTATACTCTTTTCTTTAAATATTGCCCTGTTTGTCCTAAGTATGTGCTGTCACAGTTCAAACAGTCAAATCTTTGTATATTCCGTTGGTGTGTCCAATTTATCGCTTTTAGGCTTAAATTTTGTAAAACATTCTTTTGCCAAGTTGTTTTTAGTTTTTCTCTGCTACAGCATATTATGTGGTTTTAAAACATTTTTTATTTTTGTGTTGATTTCTGGCAGTGTCGGGTAATGATATATACCTGATTCACCTTCTTTTTTCTTTTTTATATTATTTATGTTGTTCCATTTATTTGCATTGTATATTTTATTGAATTCTCTGTTTCATAATTGGCTCGAAGAATTCGTTGGATAGTTGTTCATTATTAGTACCTTTTTTATTTTTTCAAGATTTTTTTGTCTGTATCTACAATGTGCCACTTTATCGCTCTATCAGTAAGAGGCTGTTACCCACACTTTTTTATAATTGTATAGGTGCATATGATTGGTAATTCAAGTATCTACCAGACCACACATCCTTTGTGTACCAGTTTGTTTTTATTTCCCCATTATTGTCATACATAACCGTCATATCCAAAAAGTTTAATGATTTGTTTTTGTCCTCCTCAATTGTGAATTTAATGGTTTCATGGAATGCATTAAACTTATCTAGTGTGTATTGAACTTTTTGGTTTGGCAGGCACATTATGCAGTCATCCACGTATCTTTTCCACATTTAAAGTCTAAATCAGGTATTAGTTTTTCTTCCAGACTTTCCATTACAAGGTTTGCAATTGTTGCAGCTATGGGGGACCCCATGCTACTCCATATATTTGCGAATAGAAATTGTCCTCGTACCGGAAGTACGTGGACTTAAGGCATAGCTCTACCGCCCCAATAAATTCACCTTCGGGCAATGATGTATATTCCCTAATTTCAGACCATTTATTTCTTATGCACTGTATTGAGTAATCTACCGGGACGTTTGTGTATAGTGATACCACATCAAATGTTTGTCCTGCCTCGTCGCCTGAAAACCAATGTTCTGGATGTACTTTTTAATATGTGTGTGATTTGTATTTTAATATGTGAATTTTGGTGAAAGTTTTCTATTTAATTTGATGATAACTGTAAATATATATTTTAGACAAACTGATGATGGTGGATAAAGACACCGAAACGTATTTGTAACATTTTAAATAATAAACAATAAAATTGACTGAAACCCAGGAATACATTGGAATGAATTAAAGTACAGTCAGGGAAATATACAAAACTAGAATATTAGCAAAATTATTTTGTAAATTGTTTTCAAATATTGTCACTGTTTTATAGGTGATACGACCGGAGAGCATGGCCATCCTGGACCTTCCGAAGTAAATAAAGGTGATTATTCGGCGATCCCTGGAGAGCCGGATACTGACTATTCGATTTTTTACTTTGTTCCTGAAACTTCATTTAGCTGTGACCAACAGCCATATCCGGGTTATTATGCCGATGTAGAAGCAAGAGTAATCCGATTGCAAAATGGTAATCAGCTAGTAATCTAAGAAAACTTTTGTTCCAGATGTCAGCTATTCCATGTTTGTGCCAACAACGAAACATATGACTTCTTTGTGCAAACGGGACAATTTTTCAATCAGCAATTTTCGTGTGCATGTGGTGGAATTAGTTTGACTGCAACACAGCTCAGAATCTTTTCGAAATGAATGCAAGCATCTACGATCACTCGATATCAGGGGCCCAGCAGCAAACGGGAGGAATCCCAGCTGGATCTGGTTGCTGACGTATATGGCGGTGGTTTTGTTGGTACTCAACCACCCAACATGAATCATCAGATATCTGAAGGAAGTCAAATACCTTCAGGGCCTGTCGGTGCAGAGGGATTCCAGACTGGCAGGTTAGTCAACTGATTCAAAATTCAAATACTTAAATGAAAATATCTATTTCTTCTATGAGGATATCAACCAACTGGACCCGGAGCGTTACGATCTGTTTCAAGCCAACAAACTCAAACAAGCAGCTATCTATCACAGGAATCTCTAGCTTCGGGGGAAACGGCGGATATCCATCAGGTGGCCGGATTACCCGATTAGACCTCAAGGTATGCCTTGCAATATCTGAAACGATTTTTTTTCTGCCATCTTGTAGAGCTAAACCATATGATTCGGAATATGAAATCACCAGACAAACAACCTGCTTGTGCCCAATGATTACTAAGGAACGAATTGCCTTACTGGGGAAAAATAATGTATATCCATTCCTGTCGATTATTCTCCATATTGCAAAGAAAATTGGAAAAGATCTCTGAAGGAGAAGAAAAACCACAACTGATCCAAGACCTTAAAAATAAAATGTCGGAGGCAGAACTTCATTTAAGGAAATGCCAAATATTTTATTCTTTAGTGAAGAAATACGAAGGGTCTCCGAGAAGAAGAAGAACACTTTGAAGCAGTAGTAATGCACCATGAATGGAGTAGACACCATGAACCACTATTGATTTTATGCGTTCACAGGTTTCTTGGTAGGTAGTCCAGAATCCACAGAGTTCTATGAAAACTTGCGTGAGACGGAACTTCAAGCTAATAATGATGACAGCGACGCTGATGAGTATTCCGAATTGATTGAATAATTGAATGAACTAAGAAAATATCTTGTTTTTACAAATGAAAAACTTAAAATATTAATTTTCCGTTATTTCTTCATTTTGTTATGAACTCATATTATCACATACAAGCTAAACATTTTGCTTACTAGTTTGGTTTATTTTAAACCTTTTTTGTATCCAATGGAGGTTGGTTAAACTAAAAATCCATTTTTTCAAAAGTATATCGGGTGGACATGTATGGTTTTTCCCTTCGGGTCTTCATATGACATCCCCAAAACCCACTGCACAATTGTTCAATCGAACTGCTCTACGAACGTACCAACAGGACAAAAATATCATTAAAACTGATACATCATCAGCCTGTATATGTCCACTCCTGAACGTAGGCCTCTTCCATGAGTCTCCTCGTTGTAGGGCTTGGGCTATTTACATTCAATTTTATCCCGCTTGCGCTGATATCGCCTCGCCACCTTGCTTTGGGTCGACCTACGCTCTGTTTTCATTGTCGAGGTCTCCATTACATGACCCCTTTTCGTCCACTTTATGTCATCCCTAGCAACGATGGCCCGCCCATCGCCATTTGCTTTTGGCAATTATTACATCAATGAATCCATGTCTCCTTCTGAGTTCCTCTTTTCGGATTTTATCCCTAATGCTCACGCCCAGCATTGCTCTTTCCATTGTCTCTTCTGGCAAACCCGGAGGCGGTTTGCACTACCCTGTGTTATTGTTGTGGTTTCGAGTCCCTACGTGGTAACTGGAAAGTATGCAAGCGTTATAGTTCTTGCGCTTGAAGATAGAAGTATAAGAATAAGACTTGCGCTTAAGAATAAGCCCTAGTTTACCAAATGCATCTCAAGACAGCCCGATTCTTCTCGAAATTGCAGCCGTTTGATTTCCTACCCCGAGCTTAATCGTGTGTCCGAAATATACGTACTCTTCAACAACATATCTTCAACAAGTTCTAGTGATTGTCCGTTAATGGTCGCAGTGATATGACTTTGGCTCATGATTTTTATTTCCCCAAGTTCATCTCCAATTCCACAGCCATAGATGCCTGCTGCCATTCAAAAAGGTCAAATTCAAACCGTCCAAATCTTGCTTTTTTTCTCAACAAGTCGACTAGAACACTTACTAACCACACTAAAGGCGACTTAAACTTAAACTTGACGGATAAGTTATAATCCATTCCAATGTATTCCTGGGTTTCAGTCAATTTTATTGCTTATTATTTAAAATGTTACAAATACGTTTCGGTGTCTTTATCCACCATCATCAGTTTGTGTATATAGTTGCTACCAACTTCACATTTGGCTGGTCACTTAGTCACACCAGTCAAATGTGAAGTTGGTAGCAACTATATACACAAACTGATGATGGTGGATAGACACCGAAACGTATTTGTAACATTTTAAATAATAAACAATAAAATTGACTGAAACCCAGGAATACATTGGAATGAATTAAAGTACAGTCAGGAAAATATACAACACGAATAAGTTATAATGTAACTATGAATAACATATATATTAAATCTGTCCCCACAATGAATTTTTCAAGAAACTATCTTATATTATGTCATGATATAACTACAGTTATGTACGTAGAATTCATAAAAAGTTTAAGCAAATGTATCGGCATAAAATAATTTCATCGGAAAAATAACTTTGTACCTCATTATGTCGGATAAGGGTTTAAAAGTAAATCAAAACTGTACATTTTACATGGTTTGATATCAATGTTGCATTTATCACTGATAACCAGTAAATATGCAAATAAAACATATATTACAGATTTTTAAAAAGACGGAGTTTCGCAAAACAAGCGTCGCCCTCCAAGCTCCTCAGAGACCATCTACTATTCACCTCAAGTTCCAAATTATCCGTCATCAGGCCAACCATATCCCAACAATAGACCGCATGATACTTCCTCACAATCCACTAGTTTTGGATGGCCTTCTGGCTTTGCAGGCGACGCACAAAATGAATTCCCTACTTCTACCGCACCCGGAAGATATCAAGGCTCCAATAAACTCAGTCAGGAATCCCAATATTTGCCCCTCATACAGCCCCAGGATGCTTTGCAATCTGGAACTTATTCAGGACCACAAAACCCGATTCAGTCAAATTGAATAATAACGGTTACTCGGAAAATCAGCCGACAAACCCGTCATCTAATAGTCAGCTGGTAGCCAGCAACCTATAAGTGAATACCGTGGTCAGCAAGCTAACGCAGGATACCCCAAGGCTTCTATAGCGTACCCAAGCGATCAGCAGACTTCTGGAGTAAATTCAAAAGGGGAACAGCCGCGTGAGGGAGCTTCAACTATTCAGTCCGCTGGTAGTTTTCCTTCTGGAGGTGGAGGCTTAGGAGTATATTCAGGCAATCAGCACATAGGCGGAGGTTATTCGTCAGCAATCTCCGCCTTCAAGTTCAAGTCCAATTTATCCAAATGAGCAGCAATCTAATAGAGTGTATTCGAACACTCGAAAGCCTGGTGGAGACACGACGAGGGGTTACTTGCCACCAGTAGGAAATAAACATGCTAAACCAGACAGTCAATCTGGAATAGAGTAGTTTGGTTTTAACGTAGATAGAACGAAGGAGCCTATAAAAATGAAGTCTACTCATGTACAATTGACACAAGTAGGTAGTAAGTTATTTTAGCGACTATTTTATTTCCGCTGCTAGCAGATGAATTGATATATACGGCTTGTACATTATTCATTGTAAATCCTATCAGATTCACACATTTAGTTATTTGATTGCCAATTTATATTATTAATTTATTATAATAAAACATAAATTTAAAGCATTGCTTTTACTTTTGTGTCCCATAGAATTCACGGCGATTACTTGCGGGTGAAATGAGCAAAGCTGTGCAGAATTTGACACTGTATGTATGTAATGTTTGCTTAGAAACAAGCATTATTTTCTGTCGGTTTCCAATCACGGCGTATCCTTACCAGAGGCAAGACCTTACTTGTCTCTGTCCTTACTAACTTTTGTTTGAAATATTAGAAATGCTTTTACGCATGAGGACCAGAATTATTGTACTCGTTGTGATAATATTTTAGCAATAACTGCTACGCTCTTGTCACTCCTCGCTCCCGCCTCTTTACGCATCCGGAACCACATGCGCCATATTTCATACGGAACTCTGTCTTACGTTTAAGTCCACATTTATAAATGTATGACGTTCTGCGCCAGAATTGGTCACATCAAGATTTTGAGAGGTGCTTGGAACACTGCAGATAAATATGACTCGAGGTAATCAGTTTCTAACAACCCTTGGTTTAGGACAATTCCACACTGGATGCAGGACGTTGAGCATCAAGGTCGATTTAGTGACAATGTCTGGTGCGGAATAATTGGGAACAAAATTATTGGTCCTTTTACATTTGAACAGAAGCTAAATGGATATACTTGTTTAGACGTTTTACAAAACAAACCACCATTGTTTCCAGAAGACATTCGTTGCAAACGCAACAAAGCAGGTTTTTTAGATGATATTTGCACACGGCTCATTACTGAGTTAATGTGCGACCATTTTTAGAAAACGCTTATTGCGACAGATAGGCAGGGCGAGGCAATTTATTTGAGTGGCCAGCTAGGTCACCTGATTTTGCATGTATGAACTTCTATTTGTGGGGAGGAATAAAAGGTCTTGTATTCCAAACTAGACCAACTTCTAAACAAGACTTAATGAACAAAATTCAAGACGCGATTTTCGACATTCCTGAAGTGCTGTTTAATCTACGAGGAACAGGCTTGAACAATGCATTCAAAATGACGCAAAATGTTATGAGCATCTAGTGAGGTGTTTTAATCCCATTTCATCCGCAAAAATACTTATAATGCTTTAAATATAACAATCGGACTTACAAACGCAACGGACTAGTGGACAATAAAATAATTTCTTCTTGCCACTGAAATCTTATTTATTTATTAGTATTGTTAACCTAGAATAAGAGAATTTTCATATTTGTTTTTTATTTAGATTAAGACTGCATGTATTAAACAAGGGCAGAAAGACCGATAGGTCGATAGCCTTTTTTTAAAATAAAGATGTTTACTACTACTATAACAATCGGTTCACACCAGAACCAACAATTATAATGTCTTATTTTTATGTCTATATTATTGTTAATGTTAAATTATTTTTTATCTTTGGCTAGTGTTTCATGTGTTAAGATTGAAACCAGTATTCCATCAATAGCAACAATTGTTTCGGTCTTTATTATTGATCAAGTGCACATGTGTATGAAAAAGCGTCGTTTTCTGTTCGCCCGTGTTGCCTCTTCCCCTTCTTGGTTATCTTGTCGCGCATCGCCACCCTGTCACCCATCATCCCTCTGGTCGACCATAGATAGATAGATAAAATTTATTGAACATTCCCATTAACAAAATTCACAAACAAAGATAACAAACATAACTCCCGTGTCTAGCCAGATGTTCGGCCGGTTGCTCTCTGCCCATGATCTAAATAGGCGCGCTAAGTCGTCCATTACCTGGGCAGTGCCCTAACATGGACATTCCCGAGCTAGCCATACGCACGACAACGTCAGGAGATAGTCTTGAAGTGGCGGTTTTGGTTTTATTCGAGGGGCATTCATTAAGGAAAAAAGGTCTTCCTGAAGGGAAGCCAAAAACCCCTTTTGCTTCGACCTTTAAGCCTGATACTGTCAGCCGTGGCGTTAACCGCCGGCAGTTTCAACTAGATGACCAAATCCTTCCGCCCCCGCCCCGATCGGTGCAAGGACCAGCCAGCACCAGCCAGGACGAGGCAGGACGAACCCGTCAAGTCACGTTATGTTGGATTTGTGCGTTTCCAGCCTGCTAGAAACGACTGTCTGCAACTGGCAGGCAATGTTTGTTTGTCGTCACGTACTGTCAGGGACAAAATCCTCATAAAATATGGGAAGTCGCTTATACAGGGGACCATGGGTTGGGCGGTCGTTTGCTCTTACTTGGGTGATATTTCGCGTGAGGACTGAGCCTTGCACTCCGCTATGATAAAATTTTTCAGCGATGGTATCTATATAGTCGGCTATATAGGCCATCCCTGTAGCTTCGTGCATTTCGGTTATTCTGGTGTATCTGTCAGCCGATAGGACGCCTCTCAGGAACCTATTTTGGGTCCTTTGAACACGTCGTCTCGTGGAATCACAGACAGAGTGCCAGACAGGGGATCCGTAGGTCAGTATGGGCCTTATGGTGGAGGTGTAGAGCAGAAGTTTATTTCGAGGTGATAGGAAAGAATTTGGCGCCAGAAGAGAGTACAACTTTCTTCGGGCCATGGCAGTCTTTTGTACAGCATAGTCAACATGCTTATTGAAATGGAGTCGGGCGTCTAGTTTGAATCCCAGGTATTTCACCTTTTTTGTTGGTTTGATAGGAGTATTTTGGACCACGAGTGGTGATAAGATTTTGTTGTTAGTGAATTTGCGCGAAAAGATAATAAGTTCCGTCTTCCTGGGATTCACTTTAAGTTTCCATTTGTCAAAATACGGCGTCAATAAACTCAGGTGATGTGCAATGCGAGATTTCGCAGCCTGAGCATAAAAAGACGATGCGTAGATAGCCGTATCATCAGCGTATAGTGCTATTTTTGTAGTGGGAAGTTTTGGAATGTCTGCTGTGTACAATGTATACAGCAGCGGCGAAATCACTGTTCCTTGTGGTACTCCTGCCGCGATGCGTCTTTTGGCAGAAGTGGAATTCTCCACTTTCACCTGGATGGAACGGTTTTTTAGGTAAGACGCTATCAGGGAAACTAGGTAGAGTGGCAGTGAATGCACGGCAAACAACTTGTACAGCAGGCCTGTGTGCCAGACTGTGTCAAAGGCCCTTTGCATGTCGAGAAGCAGCATAACCGTACTTTGAAGCTTATTAAATGCTGCATAGGCATCCGTTGCGATCCTAGCAGTCTGCAGCGTTGTGTTGTGTCTTGGTCGGAAGCCAAACTGCTCATCCGGGATTAAACTTCGAAGCTCGGCTGCTGCCTGTAATCTCGAATGGATGACCTTCTCGGTTAATTTGCCTAGGGTGTTCAAGAGGGAAATTGGCCTATAAGAGGCGGGTTCGGTCGGGTTTTTGCCCGGCTTTAAAATGGGGATTATTACAGCGTTTTTCCAGTCCTGTGGGAAGTGCTGCAATTTAAGGACTGCGTTGACTATTTGTACTATTAGCACAATAGTTTTCCGCGGTAAGTTTTTGAGGAGTAGATAAGGGATGCCGTCTGGCCCGGGGGCTTTTCGGCTAGGGAGGCGCCGAAGACACGATTGTATCTCCGACGGGGTTGTTATATAGGAATGCAAAATCGAGGGTGGTATAGGATACTTCCGTTCTACAAAAACAGCGGTCTGTCTTTGAATTTCGTTATCCTGAAGGGCTGGTTGGACCTTGTGTACTTCTGCCAAAAAGTCGGCGAGCAGCTCGCACTTGTCACTGGTGGTAATATAACTCCGCCCCTCTTTTTCAAGAGCGGGGACTTGCTCATAGCCTTTTCGCAGACTTCTCGACAGTTTCCACAGGGAATTGTCACGGGGAGTCAAATTTCGCAGTTTCTCCGCCCAGGTATAATTCCTGTATGCGGAGATTTCGCGCTGTATGTCTCGTGCAAGCTCTGCTGCCATTATGCGATCGGCAGGTTGCCTGAATCGCTGCCAACGCTTCCTGATTCGATTTTTCGCCTTAATAAGGTTCAGAATTTCCTCAGGAAGATTGTCGCGCCGCGGTCTGTTCGGAACTTTTTTGGCCAAAGCTTGCTGTGTCCGTTATACAACGGTGAGTCCTTTGGCAATTCCGAAGTCGAGGTAGGATGGATTCCCTCCACTGTTCGGGTAATGCGTTGGGGATGAAGTGGGCATAACGAGTAGGCCATTGTCGCGAACGTAGTCGGCTAGAAAATTGCCGGCTGCGTTTTTATGTCCAGGGTTATTGAATAGTGGATGGCGGGCGTTGAAATCTCCCATTAGCAACACCCTATTGGTGTTTATGAAGAATGGATCGACATCAGCGGCCTGTAAGCGTACGGTGGAGAAATAGCCACAGTAGATCAAAACTCCATCAGGAAGTTCAACGCCTACGTTCTCTATTGATGACTGCCTGTGTGGCAGTCTCCTGTATGGAATTGACGTTTTGACCGCTATGGCCACTCCTCCCCTTAAACCGGGCCTATCGGCACGTTCGAGCCTGTACCCCCCGAATCCTAAGTATATCCCCGGGGCGCAACCATGTTTCGACAATCAACGCCACGTCGATATCCTCGGTCTGAAGGAAGTGCACAAACTCACCGAGACGACTCCGGAGTCCGCATGAGTTCCATTCTCCTATCCTCATAGGGCACAGTTGGCAAAATCAGGGCTTAAAAATCGAAGCTATTAATGTCTTCGTTGAAGAACTGCGCGGAAACGAGGAACCTGTCCGCTTTCGTCTCGCAGCCCCTCAACGCAGCGCTATAAAATCTAACCGCCTTGATTACCTCCTGTAAGTTCACCTGCGATGCCAGATCGGCGAGTTCCCGATGCAGGGTGCCCAGAGTGGCTACTGCGCCAGCGTTCATGCCTTGGTTAGTGGGGGGTCTTGGTTGGGGACCATTAGCTGCGATGGTTTGACCAGGCTGTGTGGCCCTGCTGGTCATTTCATTTCTGCCAGGGAGCGGCGGAAACTCGTTCGGGCTCGGGATGGGCTGCCTAGTCCTGCTGGTTTCTGGGTGGGGGATCGGGCCTGCGGGTCGGAAGGTCTGCCCCCACGCTGGTCTGGACGGAAGTGGCGCCGCCACGAACTGCCTTTGCGGTTTTTCGACCGGGCGTTGGGCCAGTTTGAACACGTACACTGGGCATGCTTCGTCAAAGCTCCGGTGGGGACCAGTGCAATTGGCGCATTTTAGCGCCGATCCCGGCGGGCACGATGTTATTTCGTGGGGGCCCGCACACTTGGAGCACTTGAAGTGTTTGTTGCAGTTGCCCGATACGTGTCCCCAGCCCTGGCATCGGCGGCACTGCGTCAGGGTTCGTTGGTTCTTCCTGGTTTCCCAGGAGACCCTGACATCGCGGATCACTTTAGCGGTGGTGGCGAGTTTCCGTAGGGTCACTGAATCATCGGTGACAATCAGGTACAGGGGCCGAAACTGGGTCTTCATTCGGAAGACGTTTTTTATGGAGAACCCCTTTTCCTCGAGGTCCTCCTTGATGTGCGAAGTCTCCACGTTGCCCTCGAGCCCCCTTAACACAAACGCGTGTGTTCGCTGGTTTGCAGGTGCGTAGGTATGGAACTGGCTGCTTTCTGCCTCCAGAAGACCGTTTGACCGCCGCCCAGTCTAATATGCAGCTGCAGTACACTATCAGCGACGCTTTCGTGTATTTTAAAGTGAATGGCTTATTTGTTATCGATTTTAGGCCATTCACCAGCGCGCTGTGGCTGCTGGGCTTTCCCACGATGACAATTGGTGGCGGTTTTTCGGGCTTCTTCGCCGATTTGTTGAGCGAAGCAGCCGCTTTGGCAGCCAGTTCCTCATGCATGGGTTGGGTCCCGCTGGTGGAGGGTTGAGGCTCAATCTCGAAGGGGTCAGTTGCCGGTTGGATTGGCGAAAAGCGGTTTTCCGTTGCTATTGCTGGTTTTGCCGGTGTGGTAAGCAGTGTGCTCCACGGCACCGTTTTCCGTGGCAGAATGAAGGCATCACCGCTGTGACCCGACTTGTCATCGGCCACTGTTCAAGAAAAAATATTTTCTTGATCCCCTGGTGGAAAGTAATTACTTTCGCCACTGTTTTCGATTGCGAAAACATCACTTTTACCCATTACAATAGGTACCACACAATTTCGTTACGCACCTTACTTACTCGGTAACTAGCAACGGCGGGCATCGAAATCAACGCAAATCAATCTAAAATAGTACGTAAGACGAAATTCGAAGGCCCGCCAATGCGTGCATGCGGCCCGCCATTGCGTCAACTTCAAGCAGTGGCGGAACTTCGATTTTCGTCTCTTGTACCGTAATATACTATTTTCCACCATTTTCCCGATTTGCGATCCATATCGTTTAAACCGGACATTTAATATGATAAATCAAATCCTCTCATAAAATTATTGTTGAAGCTAATTGACTTCCTTTCTGACACCATCCTTACCACGACGAATTACAGTCGTAAGACCATCTGCATGACAGTTACTAAGAAGTAAAACTTCTTTGGTACCTTGCCATTTTGCTCTAGTTCCTAAAGCTTATCTAAATCCAAATTGAGCCTCACATTTGGATCTTATCCTCCAGTCAATAATTTTGAGAAAGGCCTTCAAATTGTGGCTCATAAGGCTTATTAGTCTGTATCATTGCATCATTTTGCTTGCTGTTTTGTAGGAATTGGAATAAATTCGGATTTCTTCCGCTATATCTCCAGTCGTGTACACCGTATTAAACAGTATTTCGTTAGTTCTCCCGTCACAAAAATTCCTACTCCATTCCTGTGATTTGCTTGTCATCATCACCTCCAGAGTAATATAAGGTGGCATTTTTGTGTTTCATGTTCCTGAACCAGGCCATCTTAGTTCACTTACATCCAGCAGAATCTATCAGGTGTTAATTATTTATAGGCCATTGTATTGCATGTCGAAGTTTTCCTCCGGATGAAGGTTTGTGTTTACAAGAGTTTTATGATAGAACTTGGCCAGTTTAAGGAAAGCGTTCAGGCCGATTATAACTGGAAGTTTTAAATGTCTGAAACTTTATTTATAATTCAATGTTTATGATGGTTTAATTACGACCCGAAAAGATCAAGTTTATAAAAAGGAGCCATTATTTTTGGACTCTCTTGATTGATTGCTTTCATTCTTGACTTGAAACCCTTTATCAAACTCGAACAAAACACTATGACTAATTCAAAATAACATTCCTGGGTTTCAGTCAATTATTATTTAATTATAAAAATGTTTCGGTGTCTTTCTCCACCATCATCAGTTTGCCTAAAATATACATTCACAAATCGTCATTATATTTAAAAACAAGGATCTTTGTTAAAATATACATATTAAAATACAAATTACAACATATTAAAATAGTTTGAACCTCTTGGGATCAAAGATGATGAGTCAGGACGATCTTGTTCCCGAAAAGACTAGAATTTATGTTTCTACCTTCAACTTTGGCAAGCAATTAAAATTTTAATTTTGTCCAACATCGAGAGACACCGAAACGTTTTTATAATGGAATAATAAACAACATAATTGACTGAGGGGGAGATATGGGAAACTGCATGCAAAATTAGCAAAAGAGAAGAACAGAAAAAACTTCTTAACCAGATGCAAGAATCTGGCCCTCACACCAAAATTTATACAGGTGAGCCCAGTGAACATTTTATTCCTAAAAAGGAAATGTTACAAAGCCGACGTCGTTGTGAAGTCACGATTCCCTTATTTTGTGTCACATTTTACACAAAATATTGAATGACGTCATGACGAGTGCCTAATTATACGTTAGAAAGGAATTATGTGTACTTTTACACATTGTAGGCTTTAAATTGGCACCCAAGGCATTGTTACCTGAATACAAGTAATCGGCCACGAGGTTTAACTATGTTAACCTATGACACAAATGAGAAACGGTGTGGGCAACAAGTTAGGCACTGTTTTCTTTCGACAACAATATTTATTTGCGTATTTCGAAAAGAATGAATTACTCTCAGTATGTTTCAGAGATGCCGCAATGGAATCTGTGTGTAATAAGGGTCGTTTTGCCTAAATTAGTCGAAATTTACACAGTTAATAGTATTTTTCTACTTCCCATCGCAATAGATGCATTGGCCAGACAATGTGTACTTTTGGTTTGCACTTATTGTCCAGTTTTGGGGACCACGACAAACATTAACCGCTTTTCCTCGATTGTTGAAACCAAAGTCGCAAAATTTTTAGCGAGAAGAAACAGAATAATATGTTTAAGCAATCTGAATCAATGAAGTTTAAATATAAACAACAATCACAAAGCAATAAATCCACTAAACGTTTGTTTTCAAAGATGAAGACAGAGGTTTGTTATGATTAACATAACCTCAAACCAACTTGCTCACGTTAGCTGAAACCCGGTGTTCAATATTATTGTAGTGTAGGAATTGCATGGTGCAAATAAGAATTTGTGTTTCACAGTTTCCTTGTTGCGTTATAATACACATAAGGCATGATTATAGGGAATCTTGTGTGCAGCGGCCATTTCTTCAGTGTTTATCATTTTCAGTACTTCTTACTCGAAACATGAAATCTGGATTTAGGAAAAATTAATTGAAAATTTTCTTATTTCACACTAAATTAATATCAACTACGATCCACTAAAATATTATGCCATGTTTAAATAAATATTTGGCATATTTGTTTTTTTATATATTTTTTTTCATTAAAAAATATTATTCTCGCACAATATATTTTTGAGGCCTCTTAGGATATTATGAGTACGAAGAAAAACTGCACGGAAAAGCATTCGCCGCAATGGAAATCGAGTTTGGTCAAGAAGCAAACAAGTATTAATTTTTATCCTTACGTAATTTTAAAGAACATATATTCTCTAAACATCAAAATACAATAACGACCGAGATTCGTGCGATGCATTAATAAAGTAGGATTTATGTCGAATATATATATGCGGAAGTGAGTGGGAAATATGTCTGACTTGGACCATTATATAAAGACACAATTGAAATCACAATTCCTAGTTTTTCCTAAATTGTGCCGTGCCACGGTGCTTCACTTCCGTCCCTCGCGGGTCATGGAGAGGTTCTCGTTTCGGAACAGTAGCCGCAAATAGGCACAAGTTTTGTAAACAATTGCGGAAGTATTCCCTATTTGAGTTAAAAATTTGCTCACTGGAAGAAGGGATTTTAATTTTGGGAACAGACAGAATCACACAAAATATTGGAAAATTTTGGACATGTTCTACCTTCAATGTTTAAATATAATATTGAGTGATTGTTCATCAAAATTAAGTAACATTGAAAATGAAATTATTAATGTAAAAAGATCATAACAAGAAAAATTCTTTCAAAATAATTTTCAAAAATTTTATAAACAACAAGAGCAGAAATACGAAACTGTTTTCAACAAAATTAAGGCAAAACAAAAAACTAAATTGGAAACATTTATAACAAAGAAACATAGAAAGCTCTGTATATCATACATTTATTAAATGAATGAAACATAAAATATTAACACCCGGTAAATTGAAGAAATGAAGACCAGAAATAAATCCTCAGAATGCGAAGGAAAAATACCAAACATTATGAACAGTTTTTTATTCTCTCGCTCGATGTTGGACAAAATTAATATTTCAATTGCTTGCCAAAGTTGAAGGTAGAAACAGCCTGCATGTAAGTAACTTTTAAAGCTCTGAACAATAAATTCTAGTCTTTTCCCGAACATGATCGTCCTGACTCATCACCTTTGATCCCAAGAGGTTCAAACGATTTTAATATGCTTTTTAATATGTTTGTAATTGGTATTTTAATATGTATATTTTAACAAAGATTCTTGTTTTTAAATATATTGACGATTTGTGAATGTATATTTTAGGCAAACTGATGATGGTGGAGAAAGACACCGAAACGTTTTTATAATGGAATAATAAACAACATAATTGACTGAAACCCAGGAATTTTATTTTGAATTGAATTGCAATACAGTCAGGAAATTAAACACAATAACTATGACTAATAAATACATTGAAATAAACATAAACACATCATTAAATATCTTATAAAGTGATAGAATATTATCCTGGTTCATAAGTTTAAAAATTATCCTGCATTATTGGCACATAATTTTAAGTTTGACAGAAAAATATTTGTACCCATGTTACCAAACAAATTTAATATTGAAATATCTTAATTAAAGTAACGAATATCCATCTAAAGGATTAACTATAATAATTATGTCGTTATAAACTTCTTCGTTGTGCGCCTTTTGAGTGAAATAACTTTGCTTATCCTTTTCCTTTGAATCATAAATAAATCCATAGGCTTAAGAAGAACACTCATCGGTTTGCAAACGATCGACTTCTTCATGTTATTTACATCGGCTGGACAGTTCCTAAATTTTCTTTTAGAAAATATATCGGTTGTGTCAGCATTTGATCTCATTTTGGAACTTTTATCTCCTTCGGATGAAACGGTGTTACTTATCGTAGCACATGGACAATTATAAAAATCACGTTTTACAACTTCAGTACCCTTCTCGGAAGAAAATGGAATCTCTAAACAGTTATTAAACTTAACTGTATTACAGCTATTACTATGGAAAACTGACGCTTTATCTATCGTTTCATGAGATATTCGTCTCAACATGAAACCATTCAAAAATTGGTCTTGGTTCAAAGGCTTCTGCTTTTCTAATATATCAACTAATGGAATCACTAACTGCATATCTTTCTTTTGCTTCTGCAAAGTTTTTCTATACGGCGAGACATTTTCTCTCAAGAAATACCTGCGCCTAATTGTCCCTGAAAATACACTAGCGTCATTAAATTTTCTATAATAAATTGATGAAGTATTCTTTTGCTTACCATGCAAGTTAATTGACGGTTGCTTAAAATATACACAACATTTATATATCAACAATCTTAAAAGATTCATGGTGCATTTTTCTTCGGTTTTGAGCACTTGAACGAATTCCTGATCCGACATCCACCACGATGGCTTTTCGATTTTATTTAGGCGTAAGGCTTCATATACCTCTGCCAAGCCATCTTGGTGCGTATTCCTACAGTTTGTGCTATACATGACTAAATCCACAACACACTGCTCCAAATTTTTGCGACTAATTTTGTCGATCTCGTCTACCGGAAAACAACCTTTAACTATTTTTCCAAATACCGATTCATTCTTTAATGCCATTATTAACTCTAATCGCGCTTATTTTAAGCTAGAAAACGACCAATACTCTGACAATACTAACTGAAACTGAAACTTAATCTGAAACCCCAACTTCTAAATAAATAAATGTGGGGTTATATTTGAATTGACACTTAGCTAAATTGAAGTTTTACATTGGCAACATTGCTAAATCGACAAGTTGGCCGGTTTCCCACGAGAGGCTAATTTCCCTTGTATTTCCCACATGCGTCTAGGTACAGACCCCGTCCAAATGTGTACATAACCTGTACATAAACGTAAAAAAGGTTTTCATTCGATATTTTAGAATTAAAACTGTAATTTGCTTTATTTTTTAAACATATTTTCAAACTGTCACTAAATTAGAAAAAACAAAACGGAATAACAAGCTACATAACTGAGCAGCCAAAAAGTTCCTTTATCTTATGAAACAATCCCGCATCCCTTGTCCAACAGAAACACTACTTGAATACTTAAACAACGGAACCGATCTATAGGTTCCGGAAACAAGAGCTATATTATCACACAAAGCATAAAACAAAAATGGAAGAAAGTATCGTTTAAATTAAATGTCCAAATTGACTTCCGTTTAAGTCCAGGCACTTTTGGCATCTTCTAATCATTTCCAATGACACCTTTCTTATGGTTTGTGGACGGCTATTCCTTATTGCTGAACCTATTCTATTTACTAGTTCTTCAATATCATTGGGTTTTGTTTTGTAGATGTTGTTTTTAAGGGTACCCCACAGCGGTGCATTGGCAATCCAACCAGCAAAATGTTGTTGTAAATATTCACATACAACTCGTAAGTTGTGTGGAAGCTGCTAACGGCAAACTATCCAACATGTTTTCAAGTTCATTTTGTCAAAAGTGTAAATATCTTTCGCCATTTAAATTATGATTATAAAAGATTGGACCAATAATTTTAACACTAAAAATGCCACACCGGACATTCACAGACGAAACACGTTGATCTCGCCTATTTTCAGTTAGATGAGGATTTTCATTAGCCCAGTTAACATGATTGTGTCTGTTGAATATTCCATTGTGAGTTGAAAGTTTGGATATAATAGCGAATTCTCTAGAAAACACAAAGCAAACTAAAGTCTTCGTTCAGAATCTCCGATCCAGCAAACACACCTCGGTCCCTGAGATGTCCCACGGAAGTCATTACGGGATGTAAGCCTGATTCCTCGGACGTCCTGCTACGTCCCGATACTTACGTGGGACGTCCATGGGACATACTTTTGGGACTGTTCGGGCCATGTATGGGATGATCCTGTAACGGTCGTTTGGGACATCACTGGGATTATAGACGGGTTGTTTAGAGAATATCTGTGAAAAGTTCTTAGGTTAATAGTCAACCATTAAATTATTGGAAAATTTAGGGTGGAAGCAATTTAAAAGAAACAAAATACTGAACCAATAGCCTATACTTCAAAACAAACAAAAAACATTTACGTATTACAAACTAAACTTGTTTTGCTATGAATCGAAATTTGCTCTTCTCTCCGAAACCGGTAAAGTGTTAATTGCTATTTTTTTCTCTTTTGAGTCTTTCCGGCGCGAACCTGACTTTTTTCCTGGTTGCTATAAATAGGGGATTTTTTAGCAAGCCAATAAAAAAATGTACATTTTATCATTTATAAATCCAACTAAAAGTGTATTTTACCAATGAGTCCATTGCAAATAACAAGTTCTTCAAAACTTTTTTTTCCTTTGAAGCCATATAACACGGCGACTTCAGTTGTTGTAATTTGGCGGAGTGCTCTGCCCACCGGGTCATTTTTGTGGCTCCCACCAATTAATTGTATGAGTATGAAGTTAACCTGCAACAATACTAATAAAAAATCTCGTGCGAATAAATATATGATTTGCAGTTGGTTTAAAAATTTCATTGAAATATAATAAAAAAATATAAAACAATAACGAATTTAAGCAATATATTACACTAATTATCTATTATATATTTACAGAACATCCGTGGACATCATTGTCAAAAACTCGTCAATATATTTATTATATTGCATATACATATACATATAATAGGTACTTACAAATTTTTGGTAATTATCTTCATTTTTTAATAATTCTTCACGGCCCAGTTAGCAATTTGCTCGTTTATTCTGATGGGTGGATCCGAATTGTGGCTTGCAATGCTTATGTCAGGCAATGATGAATTTGTAATATTACTTTTTGCTTCAGCAACTTCTACTTCAGGGCCTCGCCACCGATGTTAGAACTTGTTCACTAATTGTTGTGTATATTTTCCTGACTGTACTTCAATTTATTTCAAAATTTCCTGGGTTTCAGTCAATTTTATTGTTTATTATTTAAAATTCATTCCAATGTATTCCTGGGTTTTCAGTCAATTTTATTGTCACTAATTATGGTGTTATGTGATGAGCCCTGCGTTTCGTCCCGGGTCTACCTATTGGACTCGTCAGTAAGGCTTAGGTAGACCCTGCCTTATACGCCAGACATCGGTTCTACGTGTTCGGACGTAAATGAACCGAGCCGGTATAGATCTTCTGCGGTGAGATATTGGCAACCCGTGTTGCCGATTAGCATTAGATTGAAATCCATTCGTTCCATTCTGCTTTTTTTCTCCCAAGCATCTATATCTTTTTTGTATATTTCTTTTTCCTGACTGTACTTTAATTCATTCCAATGTATTCCTGGGTTTTCAGTCAATTTTATTGTCACTAATTATGGTGTTATGTGATGAGCCCTGCGTTTCGTCCCGGGTCTACCTATTGGACTCGTCAGAATGGAATGAATGGATTTCAATCTAATGCTAATCGGCAACACGGGTTGCCAATATCTCACCGCAGAAGATCTATACCGGCTCGGTTCATTACGTCCGAACACGTAGAACCGATTCATTCCATTCTGACGAGTCCAATAGGTAGACCCGGGACGAAACGCAGGGCTCATCACATAACACCATAATTAGTGACAATAAAATTGACTGAAAACCCAGGAATACATTGGAATGAATTAAAGTACAGTCAGGAAAAAGAAATATACAAAAAAGATATAGATGCTTGGGAGAAAAAAAGCAGATGTGTGTGATTTGTAATTTAATATGTGAATTTTGTGAAACTTTTTTTATTTAAATTGATAATAAATGTAAAAATGTATATTTTAGCTTAAACCGAGCTTCGTGGTGATAAGACGTGTTAACATATTTAAGGCAAGGTCGTTTACACATCGCGCAAAGAATTTCAATAATTCAACCGCATTTATCGAGTAGAATTCATATATATATATATATATATATATATATATATATATATATATATATATATATATATATATATATATATATATATACATATACGAGTGGAATTCAAACGAAAGGATGAACCCTGGGAGTTCGCAAGAATCCGAATCGGATTATGCCTCCCAGGATGGTGGGTTCAAAAAGCCACAATCGAAAAAACGGGGCAGAAAACCGAAGACGACCCAGCCAACCCAGCCAACCCAGCCAACCCCCACAACCCCCACAACGCCAACACCTGAGGCCAAACGAATAGCTTTGGACTATCAGTCTACAACCAATAAAAACCAAACAACAAACAGCAAGACAACATCAACAAGATATCCCACGTATTCGCACACATTCACAGCGAACGCATTATCGACCATCACCAGAGTCCAACTTGCAATCAGGTGGGAGGAACTCAACCCCAGCAACAAGGATGTGATTATCAGACAAGATAATTACTTCCTAATTAAAACCAACCATGAGGACAAAACATCAAAAATTTTACAACAATTAAAACAAGAAAACACTGTAACAAGTTACAAATTACAAAAAAACGATAACCTCCCACTAATCCGACAACAAAAGTCAGGTCACCACCATATTACACCATCATATTCAGTCGTCGCCACTGGGGTCGACCTGGACATTGAAGACAGCATGTTTCTGGAACGCCTGGAGCAACAGGGCTTCAAAATAAGGTTCTGTAGGAGAATTATCTCGCGAGAGCGCAACGCACCAACACTCATGATGAGGTTAATAACCGGCGACATATCCACATACGAAAGGTTGATGAGCGACCGTGCGGTTCATTTTTTGGGCCGCATTTTCAAAATCACCGAAAGTAAACCACCAGCACCCGTGCCTGCGCCGTGTGGCAAATGCAACCTATTCAGCCACAAAACGGAAGATTGCAAACAATCGCCAAGATGCAACAAGTGCCAGGGACCCCATCCAACTTCCAGGTGCGAGTCGCCACTGCCAACCAAGTGCGCAGCATGCAACTCAGAGGACCACGCAGCATGGAGCATGAAGTGCCCAAAACGACCGACAGCCCCAATCGTCGGAATCCCAAACGTTAAAATAAAATGCGTTAACAAACGTACGTCCGAGATTGCGGAGACAACGACAGTGGCAAGTAGAATACACACACCCATTACAACACATGACCACATCATAAACAAATACAAACATCAACTTAACAAGACAAACAATACCAACAGAGACGAACTACTAAAAAAACTACGAAAACAATTTATAGAAGACTTCGACATCGACACCTCAGTGGTTTTCTTCGGGAACCATGTCTACATATTAATGTTTGATGACATGCTCCTGCCCGAGGGACGCTCTCCAACGGAACCCTGCGAACAGGTGAGACAGACGGTGACAAAAGTACAAGATTCAATATGAAAGTACTTTACGCGAACATCAACGGACTTAACAGTAAAAAACCACTTATTTACAACTACATAGAACAAAACGACACAGACTGCTGCATATTTGTAGAGACTAAAACCAAACTAGGACAAACACCAACGTACAGAAATTGGCAGTATATCTATAGGCATGGAAATACCATCAATCATGCCAGGGGCGGGGTCGCAGCTCTCCTAAAACCAGACGTTAAACTTGGAAGAGCAAATCCTCCTTCCCTCAACAACCCTTTGAACGACTGTCTACATTTTACCATACCCTACTTAAACGACCTGATACACATATTTCTGACATACATACACCCACACTCCAACCTAGAACAAAACATACTGACTAAGGCGAACATCTACAAATATGCAATAATTATAGGCGACTTTAATAATTGACTACGAACAAACGAAACAACTTAAAAGATTTTTGCAAAACTCCGACTTTATAAAACAGCACACCCCACCAACTTTTCTGATGCCCGCAAACCCAGACTCAACACCAGACGTTCTACTGCACACAAAAAACTTGACAAACACCATCAACAACATAAACTTAACCAACGAGCTGGGATCCGACCACCTGGCTATTACGTTTAACATAGACTTACAACATACGCAACCTACCTCCAATACACCTCCTATAGAGAAAAACTTAAACCTAACAAAGACTGACATAGACAAAGTGAAACAACATATACATGATTACATTCAATCACAAGCACAGCACATTTCAATAGAAACCATACAACAACAACTTTCACTAGCCATAGGAACATTTAGCCCGGAAATAAAAAATGCTTTCTACCGACATACACTACCCAAATACATACTGAGACTAATAAAACATAAGAGAGAACTGTATAGACTATATACAAACACTCAAAATAACGACCTAAAAAGGACAATGAACCAATTTAACAGAAGCATTAAAACTATGATTGGACAATACCGACAAGACAAATGGCTAGAAGCATGTAAAGAAATACAGAACGACAAAGGCAAAACATACTGGCGAAAAATTAAGAAACTGGCGCAATACAGGAAGACTGGCACTACTGACACAATTGACGAAAACGGAATAGAACGCTACACAGACAAAGAGAAAGCGGACGCATTCGCCAGACACTATCAAAGGGCCTTCAGCACATCGACAAACCCTAACTTCGACAATGACAACTGGAACTTGATCAACGACTGGTACTTGAACTATTTTAACAACTCACCAAACTATGCCTGCACACTGATCACAGACACAGAGTACGATGAAGCCCTAGCGCACATCAAGAACACTGCACCGGGGAAAGATAAAATTAAGGCAAAGGTCTTGAAGGGCCTAACTCGGAAAACACACAAACTGATCCTAACTGAATTGAACAACTGCATCGCAAATGGCAGAATCCCAGAAACATGGAAAAACGGCTTAATAATCCCTATCCCCAAAAATGGACTGGACAATACACAACCGAGCAACTACAGACCAATTACACTACTTCCAGTACTAAGCAAAATTTTTGAATACATTATAAAGCAGCGGCTTGAAAAAGTGATTCGAAAATATATACCTACCTACCAATTTGGTTTCAAACAGCATCACTCGACTGTTCACAGACTCCAAACACTATCAAACAACACAATGACATGGTTTTATAAATGGAGACTAACACCAAACGCGTCAAAAAACCAACTTCTGCTCACAAACCACAGACTCAACGCTGATTCCCCTACAATAACAGCAGACGGCCAAACGACACAACCAAAAAACGACGTAAAATACCTTGGAATCACAATCGACCACAAACTTAGATTCACTAAACACATGCGAAACATCAGGGCAGAAACAATGAAGAGAGCGAAACACTTCCGATCACTAACCTACAAAGACAGAGGAATTAGCACAAACACCGCCACCAAAATATATAAAGCTATTTGTAGACCCTTGCTAGACTTTGGACATGTACTCATGACCAACGGAACAGAAAGGACAAAACGTTATACACAAACAACAGAGCAAATTGCACTAAGACTAATAACACGAATAAGACACCCCCAAAACCCACTACACAACCCCCCCACCCAACTACTATACGAACGCACAAACATGACAAAGATCTCTGAGAGACTCATACAGCTACAGACAAAATGGACAAACAACCCCTACAACTGGACCATACTGAATCCCCTTTGTCTTACAAGACCAACCAGACAATCCCGCTTCCGTTTCCCTACATTAACGCTACTCCAACACTTACAAACGCAACGGACTAGTGGACAATAAAATAATTTCTTCTTGCCACTGAAGTCTTATTTATTCAATAACATTGTTAACCTAGAATGGGAGAATTTTCATATTTGTTTCTTATCTGGATTGGGACTGCATGTATTAAACAAGGGCAGAAATACCGATAGGTCGATGGCCTTTTTTAGAAATAAAGATGTTTAATACTAGTATTGTTAACCTAGAATAGGAGAATTTTCATATTGGTTTTTTATCTAGATTAAGACTGCATGTATTAAACAAGGGCAGAAAGACCGATAGGTCGATAGCCTTTTTTTAGAAATAAAGATGTTTACTACTACTGTATATTTTAGACAAACTGATGATGGTGGAGAAAGGCACCGAAACGTATTTGTAACATTTTAAATAATTTTTTTTGTATATTTCTTTTTCCTGACTGTACTTTAATTCATTCCAATGTATTCCTGGGTTTTCAGTCAATTTTATTGTCACTAATTATGGTGTTATGTGATGAGCCCTGCGTTTCGTCCCGGGTCTACCTATTGGACTCGTCAGTAAGGCTTAGGTAGACCCTGCCTTTTACGCCAGACATCGGTTCTACGTGTTCGGACGTAAATGAACCGAGCCGGTATAGATCTTCTGCGGTGAGATATTGGCAACCCGTGTTGCCGATTAGCATTAGATTGAAATCCATTCATTCCATTCTGACGAGTCCAATAGGTAGACCCGGGACGAAACGCAGGGCTCATCACATAACACCATAATTAGTGACAATAAAATTGACTGAAAACCCAGGAATACATTGGAATGAATTAAAGTACAGTCAGGAAAAAGAAATATACAAAAAAGATATAGATGCTTGGGAGAAAAAAAGCAGAATGGAACGAATGGATTTCAATCTAATGCTAATCGGCAACACGAGTTGCCAATATCTCACCGCAGAAGATCTATACCGGCTCGGTTCATTTACGTCCGAACACGTAGAACCGATGTCTGGCGTATAAGGCAGGGTCTACCTAAGCCTTACTGACGAGTCCAATAGGTAGATCCGGGACGAAACGCAGGGCTCATCACATAACACCATAATTAGTGACAATAAAATTGACTGAAAACCCAGGAATACATTGGAATGAATTTTAAATAATAAACAATAAAATTGACTGAAACCCAGGAAATTTTGAAATAAATTGAAGTACAGTCAGGAAAATATACACAACAATTAGTGAACAAGTTCTAACATCGGTGGCGAGGCCTGAAGTAGAAGTTGCTGAAGCAAAAAGTAATATTACAAATTCATCATTGCCTGACATAAGCATTGCAAGCCACAATTCGGATCCACCCATCAGAATAAACGAGCAAATTGCTAACTGGGCCGTGAAGAATTATTAAAAAATGAAGATAATTACCAAAAATTTGTAAGTACCTATTATATGTATATGTATATGCAATATAATAAATATATTGACGAGTTTTTGACAATGATGTCCACGGATGTTCTGTAAATATATAATAGATAATTAGTGTAATATATTGCTTAAATTCGTTATTGTTTTATATTTTTTTATTATATTTCAATGAAATTTTTAAACCAACTGCAAATCATATATTTATTCGCACGAGATTTTTTATTAGTATTGTTGCAGGTTAACTTCATACTCATACAATTAATTGGTGGGAGCCACAAAAATGACCCGGTGGGCAGAGCACTCCGCCAAATTACAACAACTGAAGTCGCCGTGTTATATGGCTTCAAAGGAAAAAAAAGTTTTGAAGAACTTGTTATTTGCAATGGACTCATTGGTAAAATACACTTTTAGTTGGATTTATAAATGATAAAATGTACATTTTTTTATTGGCTTGCTAAAAAATCCCCTATTTATAGCAACCAGGAAAAAAGTCAGGTGCGCGCCGGAAAGACTCAAAAGAGAAAAAAATAGCAATTAACACTTTACCGGTTTCGGAGAGAAGAGCAAATTTCGATTCATAGCAAAACAAGTTTAGTTTGTAATACGTAAATGTTTTTTGTTTGTTTTGAAGTATAGGCTATTGGTTCAGTATTTTGTTTCTTTTAAATTGCTTCCACCCTAAATTTTCCAATAATTTAATGGTTGACTATTAACCTAAGAACTTTTCACAGATATTCTCTAAACAACCCGTCTATAATCCCAGTGATGTCCCAAACGACCGTTACAGGATCATCCCATACATGGCCCGAACAGTCCCAAAAGTATGTCCCATGGACGTCCCACGTAAGTATCGAGGACGTAGCAGGACGTCCGAGGAATCAGGCTTACATCCCGTAATGACTTCCGTGGGACATCTCAGGGACCGAGGTGTGTTTGCTGGATCGGAGATTCTGAACGAAGACTTTAGTTTGCTTTGTGTTTTCTAGAGAATTCGCTATTATATCCAAACTTTCAACTCACAATGGAATATTCAACAGACACAATCATGTTAACTGGGCTAATGAAAATCCTCATCTAACTGAAAATAGGCGAGATCAACGTGTTTCGTCTGTGAATGTCCGGTGTGGCATTTTTAGTGTTAAAATTATTGGTCCAATCTTTTATAATCATAATTTAAATGGCGAAAGATATTTACACTTTTGACAAAATGAACTTGAAAACATGTTGGATAGTTTGCCGTTAGCAGCTTCCACACAACTTACGAGTTGTATGTGAATATTTACAACAACATTTTGCTGGTTGGATTGCCAATGCACCGCTGTGGGGTACCCTTAAAAACAACATCTACAAAACAAAACCCAATGATATTGAAGAACTAGTAAATAGAATAGGTTCAGCAATAAGAAATAGCCGTCCACAAACCATAAGAAAGGTGTCATTGGAAATGATTAGAAGATGCCAAAAGTGCCTGGACTTAAACGGAAGTCAATTTGGACATTTAATTTAAACGATACTTTCTTCCATTTTTGTTTTATGCTTTGTGTGATAATATAGCTCTTGTTTCCGGAACCTATAGATCGGTTCCGTTGTTTAAGTATTCAAGTAGTGTTTCTGTTGGACAAGGGATGCGGGATTGTTTCATAAGATAAAGGAACTTTTGGCTGCTCAGTTATGTAGCTTGTTATTCCGTTTTGTTTTTTCTAATTTAGTGACAGTTTGAAAATATGTTTAAAAAATAAAGCAAATTACAGTTTTAATTCTAAAATATCGAATGAAAACCTTTTTTACGTTTATGTACAGGTTATGTACACATTTGGACGGGGTCTGTACCTAGACGCATGTGGGAAATACAAGGGAAATTAGCCTCTCGTGGGAAACCGGCCAACTTGTCGATTTAGCAATGTTGCCAAGTAAAACTTCAATTTAGCTAAGTGTCAATTCAAATATAACCCCACATTTATTTATTTAGAAGTTGGGGTTTCAGATTAAGTTTCAGTTTCAGTTAGTATTCTAGTATTGTCAGAGTATTGGTCGTTTTCTAGCTTAAAATAAGCGCGATTAGAGTTAATAATGGCATTAAAGAATGAATCGGTATTTGGAAAAATAGTTAAAGGTTGTTTTCCGGTAGACGAGATCGACAAAATTAGTCGCAAAAATTTGGAGCAGTGTGTTGTGGATTTAGTCATGTATAGCACAAACTGTAGGAATACGCACCAAGATGGCTTGGCAGAGGTATATGAAGCCTTACGCCTAAATAAAATCGAAAAGCCATCGTGGTGGATGTCGGATCAGGAATTCGTTCAAGTGCTCAAAACCGAAGAAAAATGCACCATGAATCTTTTAAGATTGTTGATATATAAATGTTGTGTATATTTTAAGCAACCGTCAATTAACTTGCATGGTAAGCAAAAGAATACTTCATCAATTTATTATAGAAAATTTAATGACGCTAGTGTATTTTCAGGGACAATTAGGCGCAGGTATTTCTTGAGAGAAAATGTCTCGCCGTATAGAAAAACTTTGCAGAAGCAAAAGAAAGATATGCAGTTAGTGATTCCATTAGTTGATATATTAGAAAAGCAGAAGCCTTTGAACCAAGACCAATTTTTGAATGGTTTCATGTTGAGACGAATATCTCATGAAACGATAGATAAAGCGTCAGTTTTCCATAGTAATAGCTGTAATACAGTTAAGTTTAATAACTGTTTAGAGATTCCATTTTCTTCCGAGAAGGGTACTGAAGTTGTAAAACGTGATTTTTATAATTGTCCATGTGCTACGATAAGTAACACCGTTTCATCCGAAGGAGATAAAAGTTCCAAAATGAGATCAAATGCTGACACAACCGATATATTTTCTAAAAGAAAATTTAGGAACTGTCCAGCCGATGTAAATAACATGAAGAAGTCGATCGTTTGCAAACCGATGAGTGTTCTTCTTAAGCCTATGGATTTATTTATGATTCAAAGGAAAAGGATAAGCAAAGTTATTTCACTCAAAAGGCGCACAACGAAGAAGTTTATAACGACATAATTATTATAGTTAATCCTTAGATGGATATTCGTTACTTTAATTAAGATATTTCAATATTAAATTTGTTTGGTAACATGGGTACAAATATTTTTCTGTCAAACTTAAAATTATGTGCCAATAATGCAGGATAATTTTTAAACTTATGAACCAGGATAATATTCTATCACTTTATAAGATATTTAATGATGTGTTTATGTTTATTTCAATGTATTTATTAGTCATAGTTATTGTGTTTAATTTCCTGACTGTATTGCAATTCAATTCAAAATAAAATTCCTGGGTTTCAGTCAATTATGTTGTTTATTATTCCATTATAAAACGTTTCGGTGTCTTTCTCCACCATCATCAGTTGGCCTAAAATATACATTCACAAATCGTCAATATATTTAAAAACAAGAATCTTTGTTAAAATATACATATTAAAATACCAATTACAAACATATTAAAAAGCATATTAAAATCGTTTGAACCTCTTGGGATCAAAGGTGATGAGTCAGGACGATCATGTTCGGGAAAAGACTAGAATTTATTGTTCAGAGCTTTAAAAGTTACTTACATGCAGGCTGTTTCTACCTTCAACTTTGGCAAGCAATTGAAATATTAATTTTGTCCAACATCGAGCGAGAGAATAAAAAACTGTTCATAATGTTTGGTATTTTTCCTTCGCATTCTGAGGATTTATTTCTGGTCTTCATTTCTTCAATTTACCGGGTGTTAATATTTTATGTTTCATTCATTTAATAAATGTATGATATACAGAGCTTTCTATGTTTCTTTGTTATAAATGTTTCCAATTTAGTTTTTTGTTTTGCCTTAATTTTGTTGAAAACAGTTTCGTATTTCTGCTCTTGTTGTTTATAAAATTTTTGAAAATTATTTTGAAAGAATTTTTCTTGTTATGATCTTTTTACATTAATAATTTCATTTTCAATGTTACTTAATTTTGATGAACAATCACTCAATATTATATTTAAACATTGAAGGTAGAACATGTCCAAAATTTTCCAATATTTTGTGTGATTCTGTCTGTTCCCAAAATTAAAATCCCTTCTTCCAGTGAGCAAATTTTTAACTCAAATAGGGAATACTTCCGCAATTGTTTACAAAACTTGTGCCTATTTGCGGCTACTGTTCCGAAACGAGAACCTCTCCATGACCCGCGAGGGACGGAAGTGAAGCACCGTGGCACGGCACAATTTAGGAAAAACTAGGAATTGTGATAATGGTCCAAGTCAGACATATTTCCCACTCACTTCCGCATATATATATTCGACATAAATCCTACTTTATTAATGCATCGCACGAATCTCGGTCGTTATTGTATTTTGATGTTTAGAGAATATATGTTCTTTAAAATTACGTAAGGATAAAAATTAATACTTGTTTGCTTCTTGACCAAACTCGATTTCCATTGCGGCGAATGCTTTTCCGTGCAGTTTTTCTTCGTACTCATAATATCCTAAGAGGCCTCAAAAATATATTGTGCGAGAATAATATTTTTTAATGAAAAAAAAATATATAAAAAAACAAATATGCCAAATATTTATTTAAACATGGCATAATATTTTAGTGGATCGTAGTTGATATTAATTTAGTGTGAAAAAAGAAAATTTTCAATTAATTTTTCCTAAATCCAGATTTCATGTTTCGAGTAAGAAGTACTGAAAATGATAAACACTGAAGAAATGGCCGCTGCACACAAGATTCCCTATAATCATGCCTTATGTGTATTATAACGCAACAAGGAAACTGTGAACACACAAATTCTTATTTGCACCATGCAATTCCTACACTACGATAATATTGAACACCGGGTTTCAGCTAACGTGAGCAAGTTGGTTTGAGGTTATGTTAATCATAACAAACCTCTGTCTTCATCTTGGAAAACAAACGTTTAGTGGATTTATTGCTTTGTGATTGTTGTTTATATTTAAACTTCATTGATTCAGATTGCTTAAACATATTATTCTGTTTCTTCTCGCTAAAAATTTTGCGACTTTGGTTTCAACAATCGAGGAAAAGCGGTTAATGTTTGTCGTGGTCCCCAAAACTGGACAATAAGTGCAAACCAAAAGTACACATTGTCTGGCCAATGCATCTATTGCGATGGGAAGTAGAAAAATACTATTAACTGTGTAAATTTCGACTAATTTAGGCAAAACGACCCTTATTACACACAGATTCCATTGCGGCATCTCTGAAACATACTGAGAGTAATTCATTCTTTTCGAAATACGCAAATAAATATTGTTGTCGAAAGAAAACAGTGCCTAACTTGTTGCCCACACCGTTTCTCATTTGTGTCATAGGTTAACATAGTTAAACCTCGTGGCCGATTACTTGTATTCAGGTAACAATGCCTTGGGTGCCAATTTAAAGCCTACAATGTGTAAAAGTACACATAATTCCTTTCTAACGTATAATTAGGCACTCGTCATGACGTCATTCAATATTTTGTGTAAAATGTGACACAAAATAAGGGAATCGTGACTTCACAACGACGTCGGCTTTGTAACATTTCCTTTTTAGGAATAAAATGTTCACTGGGCTCACCTGTATAAATTTTGGTGTGAGGGCCAGATTCTTGCATCTGGTTAAGAAGTTTTTTCTGTTCTTCTCTTTTGCTAATTTTGCATGCAGTTTCCCATATCTCCCCCCTCAGTCAATTATGTTGTTTATTATTCCATTATAAAAACGTTTCGGTGTCTCTCGATGTTGGACAAAATTAAAATTTTAATTGCTTGCCAAAGTTGAAGGTAGAAACATAAATTCTAGTCTTTTCGGGAACAAGATCGTCCTGACTCATCATCTTTGATCCCAAGAGGTTCAAACTATTTTAATATGTTGTAATTTGTATTTTAATATGTATATTTTAACAAAGATCCTTGTTTTTAAATATAATGACGATTTGTGAATGTATATTTTAGGCAAACTGATGATGGTGGAGAAAGACACCGAAACATTTTTATAATTAAATAATAATTGACTGAAACCCAGGAATGTTATTTTGAATTAGTCATAGTGTTTTGTTCGAGTTTGATAAAGGGTTTCAAGTCAAGAATGAAAGCAATCAATCAAGAGAGTCCAAAAATAATGGCTCCTTTTTATAAACTTCATCTTTTCGGGTCGTAATTAAACCATCATAAACATTGAATTATAAATAAAGTTTCAGACATTTAAAACTTCCAGTTATAATCGGCCTGAACGCTTTCCTTAAACTGGCCAAGTTCTATCATAAAACTCTTGTAAACACAAACCTTCATCCGGAGGAAAACTTCGACATGCAATACAATGGCCTATAAATAATTAACACCTGATAGATTCTGCTGGATGTAAGTGAACTAAGATGGCCTGGTTCAGGAACATGAAACACAAAAATGCCACCTTATATTACTCTGGAGGTGATGATGACAAGCAAATCACAGGAATGGAGTAGGAATTTTTGTGACGGGAGAACTAACGAAATACTGTTTAATACGGTGTACACGACTGGAGATATAGCGGAAGAAATCCGAATTTATTCCAATTCCTACAAAACAGCAAGCAAAATGATGCAATGATACAGACTAATAAGCCTTATGAGCCACAATTTGAAGGCCTTCTCAAAATTATTGACTGGAGGATAAGATCCAAATGTGAGGCTCAATTTGGATTTAGATAAGCTTTAGGAACTAGAGCAAAATGGCAAGGTACCAAAGAAGTTTTACTTCTTAGTAACTGTTCATGCAGATGGTCTTACGACTGTAATTCGTCGTGGTAAGGATGGTGTCAGAAAGGAAGTCAATTAGCTTTCAACAATAATTTTATGAGAGGATTTGATTTATCATATTAAATGTCCGGTTTAAACGATATGGATCGCAAATCGGGAAAATGGTGGAAAATAGTATATTACGGTACAAGAGACGAAAATCGAAGTTCCGCCACTGCTTGAAGTTGACGCAATGGCGGGCCGCATGCACGCATTGGCGGGCCTTCGAATTTCGTCTTACGTACTATTTTAGATTGATTTGCGTTGATTTCGATGCCCGCCGTTGCTAGTTACCGAGTAAGTAAGGTGCGTAACGAAATTGTGTGGTACCTATTGTAATGGGTAAAAGTGATGTTTTCGCAATCGAAAACAGTGGCGAAAGTAATTACTTTCCACCAGGGGATCAAGAAAATATTTTTTCTTGAACAGTGGCCGATGACAAGTCGGGTCACAGCGGTGATGCCTTCATTCTGCCACGGAAAACGGTGCCGTGGAGCACACTGCTTACCACACCGGCAAAACCAGCAATAGCAACGGAAAACCGCTTTTCGCCAATCCAACCGGCAACTGACCCCTTCGAGATTGAGCCTCAACCCTCCACCAGCGGCACCCAACCCATGCATGAGGAACTGGCTGCCAAAGCGGCTGCTTCGCTCAACAAATCGGCGAAGAAGCCCGAAAAAACCGCCACCAATTGTCATCGTGGGAAAGCCCAGCAGCCACAGCGCGCTGGTGAATGGCCTAAAATCGATAACAAATAAGCCATTCACTTTAAAATACACGAAAGCGTCGCTGATAGTGTACTGCAGCTGCATATTAGACTGGGCGGCGGTCAAACGGTCACTGGAGGCAGAAAGCAGCCAGTTCCATACCTACGCACCTGCAAACCAGCGAACACACGCGTTTGTGTTAAGGGGGCTCGAGGGCAACGTGGAGACTTCGCACATCAAGGAGGACCTCGAGGAAAAGGGGTTCTCCATAAAAAACGTCTTCCGAATGAAGACCCAGTTTCGGCCCCTGTACCTGATTGTCACCGATGATTCAGTGACCCTACGGAAACTCGCCCACCACCGCCAAAAGTGATCCGCGATGTCAGGGTCTCCTGGGAAACCAGGAAGAACCAACGAACCCTGACGCAGTGCCGGCCGATGCCAGGGCTGGGGACACGTATCGGGCAACTGCAACAAACACTTCAAGTGCTCCAAGTGTGCGGGCCCCCACGAAATAACATCGTGCCCGCCGGGATCGGCGCTAAAATGCGGCCAATTGCACTGGTCCCCACCGGAGCTTTGACGAAGCATGCCCAGTGTACGTGTTCAAACTGGCCAAACCGCCCGGTCGAAAAACCGCAAAGGCAGTTCGTGGCGGCGCCACTTCCGTCCAGACCAGCGTGGGGGCAGACCTTCCGACCCGCAGGCCCGATCCCCCACCCAGAAACCAGCAGGACTAGGCAGCCCATCCCGAGCCCGAACGAGTTTCCGCCGCTCCCTGGCAGAAATGAAATGACCAGCAGGGCCCACAGCCTGGTCAAACCATCGCAGCTAATGGTCCCCAACCAAGACCCCCCACTAACCAAGGCATGAACGCTGGCGCAGTAGCCACTCTGGGCACCCTGCATCGGGAACTCGCCGATCTGGCATCGCAGGTGAACTTACAGGAGGTAATCAAGGCGGTTAGATTTTATAGCGCTGCGTTGAGGGGCTGCGAGACGAAAGCGGACAGGTTCCTCGTTTCCGCGCAGTTCTTCAACGAAGACATTAATAGCTTCGATTTTTAAGCCCTGATTTTGCCAACTGTGCCCTATGAGGATAGGAGAATGGAACTCATGCGGACTCCGGAGTCGTCTCGGTGAGTTTGTGCACTTCCTTCAGACCGAGGATATCGACGTGGCGTTGATTGTCGAAACATGGTTGCGCCCCGGGGATATACTTAGGATTCGGGGGTACAGGCTCGAACGTGCCGATAGGCCCGGTTTAAGGGGAGGAGTGGCCATAGCGGTCAAAACGTCAATTCCATACAGGAGACTGCCACACAGGCAGTCATCAATAGAGAACGTAGGCGTTGAACTTCCTGATGGAGTTTTGATCTACTGTGGCTATTTCTCCACCGTACGCTTACAGGCCGCTGATGTCGATCCATTCTTCATAAACACCAATAGGGTGTTGCTAATGGGAGATTTCAACGCCCGCCATCCACTATTCAATAACCCTGGACATAAAAACGCAGCCGGCAATTTTCTAGCCGACTACGTTCGCGACAATGGCCTACTCGTTATGCCCACTTCATCCCCAACGCATTACCCGAACAGTGGAGGGAATCCATCCTACCTCGACTTCGGAATTGCCAAAGGACTCACCGTTGTATAACGGACACAGCAAGCTTTGGCCAAAAAAGTTCCGAACAGACCGCGGCGCGACAATCTTCCTGAGGAAATTCTGAACCTTATTAAGGCGAAAAATCGAATCAGGAAGCGTTGGCAGCGATTCAGGCAACCTGCCGATCGCATAATGGCAGCAGAGCTTGCACGAGACATACAGCGCGAAATCTCCGCATACAGGAATTATACCTGGGCGGAGAAACTGCGAAATTTGACTCCCCGTGACAATTCCCTGTGGAAACTGTCGAGAAGTCTGCGAAAAGGCTATGAGCAAGTCCCCGCTCTTGAAAAAGAGGGGCGGAGTTATATTACCACCAGTGACAAGTGCGAGCTGCTCGCCGACTTTTTGGCAGAAGTACACAAGGTCCAACCAGCCCTTCAGGATAACGAAATTCAAAGACAGACCGCTGTTTTTGTAGAACGGAAGTATCCTATACCACCCTCGATTTTGCATTCCTATATAACAACCCCGTCGGAGATACAATCGTGTCTTCGGCGCCTCCCTAGCCGAAAAGCCCCCGGGCCAGACGGCATCCCTTATTTACTCCTCAAAAACTTACCGCGGAAAACTATTGTGCTAATAGTACAAATAGTCAACGCAGTCCTTAAATTGCAGCACTTCCCACAGGACTGGAAAAACGCTGTAATAATCCCCATTTTAAAGCCGGGCAAAAACCCGACCGAACCCGCCTCTTATAGGTCAATTTCCCTCTTGAACACCCTAGGCAAATTAACCGAGAAGGTCATCCATTCGAGATTACAGGCAGCAGCCGAGCTTCGAAGTTTAATCCCGGATGAGCAGTTTGGCTTCCGACCAAGACACAACACAACGCTGCAGACTGCTAGGATCGCAACGGATGCCTATGCAGCATTTAATAAGCTTCAAAGTACGGTTATGCTGCTTCTCGACATGCAAAGGGCCTTTGACACAGTCTGGCACACAGGCCTGCTGTACAAGTTGTTTGCCGTGCATTCACTGCCACTCTACCTAGTTTCCCTGATAGCGTCTTACCTAAAAAACCGTTCCATCCAGGTGAAAGTGGAGAATTCCACTTCTGCCAAAAGACCCATCGCGGCAGGAGTACCACAAGGAACAGTGATTTCGCCGCTGCTGTATACATTGTACACAGCAGACATTCCAAAACTTCCCACTACAAAAATAGCACTATACGCTGATGATACGGCTATCTACGCATCGGCTTTTTATGCTCAGGCTGCGAAATCTCGCATTGCACATCACCTGAGTTTATTGACGCCGTATTTTGACAAATGGAAACTTAAAGTGAATCCCAGGAAGACGGAACTTATTATCTTTTCGCGCAAATTCACTAACAACAAAATCTTATCACCACTCGTGGTCCAAAATACTCCTATCAAACCAACAAAAAAGGTGAAATACCTGGGATTCAAACTAGACGCCCGACTCCATTTCAATAAGCATGTTGACTATGCTGTACAAAAGACTGCCATGGCCCGAAGAAAGTTGTACTCTCTTCTGGCGCCAAATTCTTTCCTATCAGCTCGAAATAAACTTCTGCTCTACACCTCCACCATAAGGCCCATACTGACCTACGGATCCCCTGTCTGGCACTCTGTCTGTGATTCCACGAGACGACGTGTTCAAAGGACCCAAAATAGGTTCCTGAGAGGCGTCCTATCGGCTGACAGATACACCAGAATAACCGAAATGCACGAAGCTACAGGGATGGCCTATATAGCCGACTATATAGATACCATCGCTGAAAAATTTTATCATAGCGGAGTGCAAGGCTCAGTCCTCACGCGAAATATCACCCAAGTAAGAGCAAACGACCGCCCAACCCATGGTCCCCTGTATAAGCGACTTCCCATATTTTATGAGGATTTTGTCCCTGACAGTACGTGACGACAAACAAACATTGCCTGCCAGTTGCAGACAGTCGTTTCTAGCAGGCTGGAAACGCACAAATCCAACATAACGTGACTTGACGGGTTCGTCCTGCCTCGTCCTGGCTGGTGCTGGCTGGTCCTTGCACCGATCGGGGCGGGGCGGAAGGATTTGGTCATCTAGTTGAAACTGCCGGCGGTTAACGCCACGGCTGACAGTATCAAGCTTAAAGGTCGAAGCAAAAGGGGTTTTTGGCTTCCCTTCAGGAAGACCTTTTTTCCTTAATGAATGCCCCTCGAATAAAACCAAAACCGCCACTTCAAGACTATCTCCTGACGTTGTCGTGCGTATGGCTAGCTCGGGAATGTCCATGTTAGGGCACTGCCCAGGTAATGGACGACTTAGCGCGCCTATTTAGATCATGGGCAGAGAGCAACCGGCCGAACATCTGGCTAGACACGGGAGTTATGTTTGTTATCTTTGTTTGTGAATTTTGTTAATGCGAATGTTCAATAAATTTTATCTATCTATCTATGGTCGACCAGAGGGATGATGGGTGACAGGGTGGCGATGCGCGACAAGATAACCAAGAAGGGGAAGAGGCAACACGGGCGAACAGAAAACGACGCTTTTTCATACACATGTGCACTTGATCAATAATAAAGACCGAAACAATTGTTGCTATTGATGGAATACTGGTTTCAATCTTAACACATGAAACACTAGCCAAAGATAAAAAATAATTTAACATTAACAATAATATAGACATAAAAATAAGACATTATAATTGTTGGTTCTGGTGTGAACCGATTGTTATAGTAGTAGTAAACATCTTTATTTTAAAAAAAGGCTATCGACCTATCGGTCTTTCTGCCCTTGTTTAATACATGCAGTCTTAATCTAAATAAAAAACAAATATGAAAATTCTCTTATTCTAGGTTAACAATACTAATAAATAAATAAGATTTCAGTGGCAAGAAGAAATTATTTTATTGTCCACTAGTCCGTTGCGTTTGTAAGTCCGATTGTTATATTTAAAGCATTATAAGTATTTTTGCAGATGAAATGGGATTAAAACACCTCACTAGATGCTCATAACATTTTGCGTCATTTTGAATGCATTGTTCAAGCCTGTTCCTCGTAGATTAAACAGCACTTCAGGAATGTCGAAAATCGCGTCTTGAATTTTGTTCATTAAGTCTTGTTTAGAAGTTGGTCTAGTTTGGAATACAAGACCTTTTATTCCTCCCCACAAATAGAAGTTCATACATGCAAAATCAGGTGACCTAGCTGGCCACTCAAATAAATTGCCTCGCCCTGCCTATCTGTCGCAATAAGCGTTTTCTAAAAATGGTCGCACATTAACTCAGTAATGAGCCGTGTGCAAATATCATCTAAAAAACCTGCTTTGTTGCGTTTGCAACGAATGTCTTCTGGAAACAATGGTGGTTTGTTTTGTAAAACGTCTAAACAAGTATATCCATTTAGCTTCTGTTCAAATGTAAAAGGACCAATAATTTTGTTCCCAATTATTCCGCACCAGACATAAGCTCGGGGTAGGAAATCAAACGGCTGCAATTTCGAGAAGAATCGGGCTGTCTTGAGATGCATTTGGTAAACTAGGGCTTATTCTTAAGCGCAAGTCTTATTCTTATACTTCTTATCTTCAAGCGCAAGAACTATAACGCTTGCATACTTCCAGTTACCACGTAGGGACTCGAAACCACAACAATTACACAGGGTAGTGCAAACCGCCTCCGGGTTTGCCAGAGAGCAATGGAAAGAGCAATGCTGGGCGTGAGCATTAGGGATAAAATCCGAAAAGAGGAAATCAGAAGGAGACATGGATTCATTGATGTAATAATTGCCAAAAGCAAATGGCGATGGGCGGGCCATGTTGCTAGGGATGACATAAAGTGGACGAAAAGGGTCATGTAATGGAGACCTCGACAATGAAAACAGAGCGTAGGTCGACCCAAAGCAAGGTGGCGAGGCGATATCCAGCGCCAAGCGGGATAAAATTGAATGTAAATAGCCCAAGCCCTACCAACGAGGAGACTCATGGAAGAGGCCTACGTTCAGGAGTGGACATATACAGGCTGATGATGTATCAGTTTTAATGATATTTTTGTCCTGTTGGTACGTTCGTAGAGCAGTTCGATTGAACAATTGTGCAGTGGGTTTTGGGGATGTCATATGAAGACCCGAAGGGAAAAACCATTCATGTCCACCCGATATACTTTTGAAAAAAATGGATTTTTAGTTTAACCAACCTCCACGGGATACAAAAAAGGTTTAAAATAAACCAAAACTAGTAAGCAAAATGTTTAGCTTGTATGTGATAATATGAGTTCATAACAAAATGAAGAAATAACGGAAAATTAATATTTTAAGTTTTTCATTTGTAAAAACAAGATATTTTCTTAGTTCATTCAATTATTCAATCAATTCGGAATACTCATCAGCGTCGCTGTCATCATTATTAGCTTGAAGTTCCGTCTCACGCAAGTTTTCATAGAACTCTGTGGATTCTGGACTACCTACCAAGAAACCTGTGAACGCATAAAATCAATAGTGGTTCATGGTGTCTACTCCATTCATGGTGCATTACTACTGCTTCAAAGTGTTCTTCTTTCTCGGAGACCCTTCGTATTTCTTCACTAAAGAATAAAATATTTGGCATTTCCTTAAATGAAGTTCTGCCTCCGACATTTTATTTTTAAGGTCTTGGATCAGTTGTGGTTTTTCTTCTCCTTCAGAGATCTTTTCCAATTTTCTTTTGCAATATGGAGAATAATCGACAGGAATGGATATACATTATTTTTCCCCAGTAAGGCAATTCGTTCCTTAGTAATCATTGGGCACAAGCAAGGTTGTTTGTCTTGGTGATTTCATATTCCGAATCATATGGTTTAGCTCTACAAGATGGCAGAAAAAAAATCGTTTCAGGATATTGCAAGGCATACCTTGAGGTCTAATCGGGTAATACGGCCACCTGATGGATATCCGCCGTTTCCACCCGAAGCTAGAGATTCCTGTGATAGATAGCTGCTTGTTTGAGTTTGTTGGCTTGAAACAGATCGTAACGCTCCGGGTCCAGTTGGTTGATATCCTCATAGAAGAAATAGATATTTTCATTTAAGTATTTGAATTTTGAATCAGTTGACTAACCTGCAGTCTGGAATCCCTCTGCACCGACAGGCCCTGAAGGTATTTGACTTCCTTCAGATATCTGATGATTCATGTTGGGTGGTTGAGTACCAACAAAACCACCGCCATATACGTCAGCACCAGATCCAGCTGGGATTCCTCCCGTTTGCTGCTGGGCCCCTGATATCGAGTGATCGTAGATGCTTGCATTCATTTCGAAAAGATTCTGAGCTGTGTTGCAGTCAAACTAATTCCACCACATGCACACGAAAAATTGCTGATGAAAAATTGTCCCGTTTGCACAAAGAAAGTCATATGTTTCGTTGTTGGCACAAACATGGAATAGCTGACATCTGGAACAAAAGTTTTCTTAGATTACTAGCTGATTACCATTTTGCAATCGGATTACTTTGCTTCTACATCGGCATAATAACCCGAATATGGCTGTTGGTCACAGCTAAATGAAGTTTCAGGAACAAAGTAAAAAATCGAATAGTCAGTATCCGGCTCTCCAGGGATCGCCGAATAATCACCTTTATTTACTTCGGAAGGTCCAGGATGGCCATGCTCTCCGGTCGTATCACCTATAAAACAGTGACAATATTTGAAAACAATTTACAAAATAATTTTGCTAATATTCTAGTTTTGTATATTTCCCTGACTGTACTTTAATTCATTCCAATGTATTCCTGGGTTTCAGTCAATTTTATTGTTTATTATTTAAAATGTTACAAATACGTTTCGGTGTCTTTATCCACCATCATCAGTTTGTCTAAAATATATATTTACAGTTATCATCAAATTAAATAGAAAACTTTCACCAAAATTCACATATTAAAATACAAATCACACACATATTAAAAAGTACATCCAGAACATTGGTTTTCAGGCGACGAGGCAGGACAAACATTTGATGTGGTATCACTATACACAAACGTCCCGGTAGATTACTCAATACAGTGCATAAGAAATAAATGGTCTGAAATTAGGGAATATACATCATTGCCCGAAGGTGAATTTATTGGGGCGGTAGAGCTATGCCTTAAGTCCACGTACTTCCGGTACGAGGACAATTTCTATTCGCAAATATATGGAGTAGCATGGGGTCCCCCATAGCTGCAACAATTGCAAACCTTGTAATGGAAAGTCTGGAAGAAAAACTAATACCTGATTTAGACTTTCAAATGTGGAAAAGATACGTGGATGACTGCATAATGTGCCTGCCAAACCAAAAAGTTCAATACACACTAGATAAGTTTAATGCATTCCATGAAACCATTAAATTCACAATTGAGGAGGACAAAAACAAATCATTAAACTTTTTGGATATGACGGTTATGTATGACAATAATGGGGAAATAAAAACAAACTGGTACACAAAGGATGTGTGGTCTGGTAGATACTTGAATTACCAATCATATGCACCTATACAGTATAAAAAAAGTGTGGTAACAGCTCTTACTGATAGAGCGATAAAATTAGCACATTGTGGATACAGACAAAAAAATCTTGAAAAAATAAAAAAGGTACTAATAATGAACAACTATCCCAAAGAATTCTTCGAACCAATTATAAAACAAAGAATCAATAAAATATACAATGCAAATAAATGGAACAACATAAATAATATAAAAAAGAAAAAAGAGGGTGAAATCAGGTATGTATCATTACCACACATACCAGAAATCAACACAAAAATAAAAAATGTTTTAAAATCGCACAATATTACTATAGCGGAAAAAACTAAAAACAACTTGGCAAAAGAGTGTTTTACAAAATTTAAGCGTAGAAACGATAAGTTGGACACACCTAACGTAATATACAAGATTGACTGTTTGAACTGTGACAACACATACATAGGACAAACAGGGCAACATTTAAAGAAAAGAATATACGAACATAAGTATAGCTTAAGAAAGGTTAACGAAAATGCAACAGCATTAGCGCAACATGCACAACAAAAGTTGCATGATTTTGATTTCGATAACACACAAATATTGATCAATGAGGACAACTATAATAAGAGAAGAATCCATGAAATGATACAAATTAAGAAACATCAGAATGCAATAAATTTCAGATCAGATACAGACAATCTTAGCTCTGTGTATCATACGCTAATTAGATGATCGCATGTATGAACTGCTTGGACCAGGTAAATGAAATGTAAACATCTGATATTGAAGAATTGTCAAGCAATTCCTAGAATGCAAGAAAAGACGAAAGATAAACAGTTTTTTTGTTTCGCTCGCTTGATATCGAATAAAATATGGAAAATTCAGTGACCAGTCAAATGTGAAGCTAGTAGCAACTATATACGCAAGTTGAATTTAGATCTCTAAACAATAGATTCTTGTCTTTTCCCAGACATGTTTGTCCTGACTCGTCACCTGAAAACCAATATTCTGGATGTACTTTTTAATATGTGTGTGATTTGTATTTTAATATGTGAATTTTGGTGAAAGTTTTCTATTTAATTTGATGATAACTGTAAATATATATTTTAGACAAACTGATGATGGTGGATAAAGACACCGAAACGTATTTGTAACATTTTAAATAATAAACAATAAAATTGACTGAAACCCAGGAATACATTAGACTAATATTCTAGTCAAATATTTGTTTTTTCGACCCGGAGACAGTCCTTGAGTTTGAGTATCTTTGACCACCACTTTTCTAAAAGTGCAGAAATATGCCCGGTAAAACTTAACCATTTTATAATTTTTTCCAAAACTGATCCAAAGATACAACGTGCCCGCAGCAGAAAAGTACGGTTACGTAAAAACATTACCATAAACATTCTGTTTAAGATATTTTCAGATGTTTCAAAGAAATTTCATGTCTGTAAAAGAAAAGTACGGGAACGAAATCTTAGGACGCACCACTAGCGAGAGTTCAATTCAAACTGACGTTTCAGGTTTTCATTAATCCTTACTAGATTATAACGTTAAAGGATCATTCCAATATATTCCTGGGTTTCAGTCAATTTTAACTGTTTATTATTTAAAATGTTACAAAAACGTTTCGGTGTCTTTCTCCACCATCATCAGTTTGTCTAAAATATACATTTACAATCATCATCAATTAAATAAAAAACTCTAACCAAACTTCACACATTAAAATACAATCACATACACATTAAAAAGCATATCAAGAACCTTGGCTTTCAGGTGATGAGTCAGGACAAACATATCCGGGAAAATCGGTAAAAATATCGGTAAGTGTTGTAACATATTAACAAATTTCAAAAATAAAATATCGAACAAAGGTGTGCCCAATTATATCGATGGGCTTATACGTGAAACCAAAACCTTCCTAAATGAACACACAAATATCTGCGTGTTAACGGCTGACAAATGTAGCAAGACAGTGGTTATGATGAAAAGTGAATATAGAACAAAAATGCTATCATTAATAAATGATGTAAAAACATATAAACGGGAAAAAAAAGATCTTACTACAAATATTCAAACAAAACTAAATAAAATAATAAATTCATGGCATAAAAATAAATTCATAACAGATAATTTAAAGCGAAAACTGTATTGCAACAACGGCCGAGCACCATTTATATATGGCCTGCCAAAGCTTCACAAAGCAGGCCACCCATTAAGACCGATAGTTAGCAATATAAATGCCCCAACTTACCAATTGTCTAAATACCTGTCAGCCGTATTGAGTAATGTATTGGGAAACTCGCAGTATCACATTAGGGACTCATGGAGCTTTTGTGAGTTCATAAAAAAACAGAGGATACCTGAGAACCATCGCCTGATATCACTTGATGTGGTATCGCTGTACACAAACATCCCGGTAGATTACTCAATACAGTGCATAAAAAATAAATGGGCTGAAATTAGAGAACATACATCATTACCCGAAAATGAATTTATTGGGGCGGTAGAGCTATGCCTTAAGTCCACTTACTTCCGATATGAAGACAATTTCTATTCACAAATATATGGAGTAGCTATGGGATCTCCCATAGCCATTATTTTGCCACTACAGCTAAGCTTTACCTGTGGGTCTCGGGGGTTTCCATTAGGTTGACCTGAGAGTCGTGCAAATGCTGGTCCCTGGGGTCATATGGTAGCGGAACCTCCTAGATTTTGATAATTGTTCGAATGTAACGTACCAGAGCCGGAATAACTTGTTGTTCCGGCTCTGGTACGTTACTTCCGGCTCTGATGGTTGTGGAGGACAATCTCCGCTACTGGTTTGTTGTTGTGTTACCTCCATTAAAGGGAGTTGCAGAAGTAGGATAATTGTATTGACACTTTACATGAAAATTTTGTTGCAATAACACCATAAGATGGTTATTGGGACTCAATTAGAGAGAAGGTCAACATACGTGGAGAAATTACTGCTCTCCTATACAATATTTAGAACTAAGCTTTGCAGTCGTTTTCTACCCATGCAATGTCAACGTGAGAAAAAATGTTTTTATTCGAATTAGGTTTCTATATCGAAAAATATTTTATATACAAGATTGCAAAGTGTCGGGCGATGAACGCCAGCGCTTGTCAGGAGATGGAAAAACGTATTTTTCTTGATCCCTGGTGGAAAGTAGATACTTTTACCACTGTTTTCGATAGCGAAAGCATCACGTTTACCTATTACAATAGCTTTCGCCACGTACCTTTCTTATTCGGTAACTAGGAACGGCGAATTTCCTTGATAAATCGTTTCGGACGTTTTGTCAACAATTTCAAAGGCGTACAAGCATCGAAATCAACGCGCCGAACAAAATTTTCTTCATGCCGTAAGAGTTTTGTAATAAGAGGCTTCATTTTCAATAGCCTGCTAGTTGGTCAGCTATCAATTTTGAGGCTGTCATCCTTTGACATTTGACAAGTCAAAACTACGCCATTATAAAAAATAGTACGCTATACGCTTCAACAGCGCACTGAAATTGTTAAAATTCACTACAAAAATTATGAAAATTTTACAGTCACAGTAAAGTTCACAGTTCGCAAAACTAAAGTACGTTTTGGTGGTCGTGAAGCACCTACTCGCGCGGCAATAGTGAAACTGGTGGAAAAATTTGAGCTGTTGGGACAAGTTAGTGATGTGAAGGATCGAAACCGTGTGCGTCGAGCAAGAACAACTGAGAGTATTGTAGCCCGTAGTGTTGAAAAAAAACCAGGTTCGTCGCTTCTTCGTCGATACGTGGAATTAGACCTTCCACAAACGACATAACACCGTATTTTGCATAAAGACTTAAGTCTTAAGGCTTTTAAAGTTCAGTTAGCACAAGAACTCAAGCCGGTTGATCACCATTAACGTCGTATCTTCGATGATTGGGTCCATCAAATGCATCAAAATGATCCGGATTTTCATCGGAAAAACATTTTCAGTGATGAGACCCATTTTCACCTCGGAGGCTACGTTAATAAGCAGCATTGTCGCATTTGGGGCTCAGAAAATCCAAGAATGAATGTTGGAAAGCCCCTCCATCCGGAACATGTCACTGTGGTGCAGGTTTTGGGCTGGCGGTGTGATTGGACCTTATTTTTTCGAAAGTGAGGTTGCAATTTTGCAGATGTGTTCCGCAATTTGATGGAAACCCTAGGGAACTGAATATATTCTTAGCTACTTGTAAACCTATCATTGACCATTTTTATAATGCTAGAGATGCAGGTTGCTTCCAAAATACTTACCTACTGAACAGTTTAATTGGAAAATTAACAGGAAATGCTAGACTTGTTGTAAATGTACAAAACGTCTCCATCTGGGAAGATCTTGAAAATACATTATATAGAAATCCAAAAGAAATTCCTGGGTTCCAGTCAATTTTATTGTTTATTATTAAAAATGTCACAAATACGTTTCGGTGTCTTTCTCCACCATCATCAGTTTGTATGTATGGCTGTTTCCACCTTCACTTTTATATATATTATTATTATATAGAAACTTTGCTGACAGACGCGATGAAAGCTGTCTGAATAGAGATTTAGTAATGTTGAGAGATCATAATGAATCTCCACAAAGTTTTAATGATAAATTTTTAGAAATCTTAAATTTGCTAGTAAGCTATGTTGATGCTCACGATGATATTGCCTCTGCAACCGTTAAACGAACCGTTTATCAAAAGTTAGCATTAAAAACCTTACCATCTGGCTTAAAAGAACCTCCTGGCCATACAATTCGTTGTATGAGACCTACAGATTTAGCCGAAGCCATCCAATTCGTAATTGAAGAGACCAATATTAAATACTTCCAAAATCAACACAGTAATCATGTTCCTTCAAAACAATTTGATAAACCTCGATGACAACCATTCAATAATAATAAACCATTTCAACCAAACTTTTTCAGTAACCAATAGTGCATACTAACAATACATTTAATCTTTTCCAAAGATTTAACCAGAAACCCGTAGCATACAATAATAACTTTGCAAACAACCCATTTAATCGTATTCCAAACTTCTCTTCTCAACCGGTTAATATCAAGCCTAATTATAATTTACCAACCCCCAAGCCATTTACCAATTCGCAAGTATTTGGTAAACCAAATGTTTTCAAACCAGATCCTTCTAAACAATTTCCAAAACCAACCTCAATGTCATTAAGTACTAGACAAAGTAGATTCAATAATTCCAATTTCCAACATAACCCGAATTTTCAATCATGACCCAGACCAATAATCGAAGAAATTTATAATACTGAGCTGGACACTATGAATGAAAGTGAGTCATATGAGTATCCTGATAATTCAGATAATTATTGTGTATACTTTAGTTATATGCCCACTTATGCGAACCACTATTTATTTCACAACATAACTGTCGATCCAGCATTTAATTACTATATAAGCTGCGCATTCGACATGAGTAATTAGTCCTAAGTCAGTAGGTAAGGCAGTAACATCTCGCTGTTGTAAAACATTTTGGTTTGTAAAATAAACGGTTTTTAAAAAACAAGTTTTTACAACCAGAAACAAAATTGGCGCAGTCGGTAGAATCCTTTCAGTGGGGTTACACTTTTCAAGTTTGTGTCGAAAAATCGATCTACAGTGAAAATCTTCCTGTGCAGTCACGATCTCTGAAAGTTTTCGAGAATTCGATCGTGCAGAGAAGTTCTGTGTGAAACGAGTAAAACCAGTAACCAACACGTCTGTTTCAACAGTCCAGAAAGGATACCCTCAACAGCCGAGCTACAACTTTGATCCCTCTACTTAGACTCCTCGCATCGCATCGCCTTTTGGTTGTCCAACAACGAAGCAGCTAATAAGGACATATTGGCCTAACGCTAATGTCCACTACGTACGAAGTCGTACCCGGATAGTTCATCTTCCCGCAGCGGCATCGTTCGATACAGGAGCAAGATTGGAAAAATCGTAAGCGATTCATCCTATAATGGTACAGCCTGTTAATTAAGAAGAATTTTTTAAACAAACCTGTTTCTCAGAACAAAGAATTGAATTGAATATTGAATTGCATTTTTTTGAATTGAATTTTTTTTGCATTGAATTTTTGAATTGAATGAAAAAGTTCAAAAAAGTAACCTTAGGGGATATTACATATCCAAAACGTAGGTTATGAATCGCTAACAACGCTAGTAACGCTTCTAGTAGTGACCTAGATCAATCGCAATCGTTTCCAGATATTTCTGAAAACATTTCTAGTCTATTTGAACCAATTTCAAATACAGTATCCATAAGTAAAATGACTGACGCTTTAAGATCTACAGTATCACTTTTGAAAACCTTCGATGGTACTCCATCTCGCCTCGAGTCTTTTCTTAATCAAATAGATATCTTTTACAACAGATATTTTTCAAACGATCAATCCCAACAAGAATATGTTCTGCTTGCAATAAAGTCGAAAATTTTAGGACAAGCCGAAGATTTTCTCTTAACCAGACCAGATCTGTTAACATGGGAAGAAATTAAAATTGCCCTGCGCCAAAAATTCAGTGACCCGCTTACCAGGTCAAATTTGCAACAACAATTAATATTTTTGTCGCGTAAAAGTGAATCAACCCAAGAATACGTTCACAAGCTCAAAGCCTTGGTTACCCAAATTAGTACTTACGTATACATTATACAAATACGTACTACAAGATCTGTGCAGAAGTTCCAAACTTGAACATATTACTTGCCCAAAATGAATTGACAGCCACTCAAAATCTTTTAGCTAACATTTCATCTGAATTGAGAACATTACTCATTGTACAAAATCCTCAAAATCTAAATCTAGCTACTGACATCATTACAAATATACGAAATTTTAATGAGCCAGAATAGTTTCAAAAACAATTTTGTTCAAAATCAGAACAAACCGCTTTTCAAACTTTCGAACAACACAACACATTGTGCAACGAATTTTCAAAAACCGAGCATTTTTCAATTCAAATCCCCATTTCAACAAAATCAACCCTTCCAAACAAGACCATCACAACATTTCCAAGTAAAACCAAATCAACCTTTTCAAAATCAAAGTCAACACTTTCAAACAAGGTCAAATCAACCTTTTCAAATGAAGCAAAACCCTTTCCAACCCAATCAATTCTAACCACAATTTCCAAAACAACAATTCCCACAACCAATGTCTTGAGTAAGTACAATAACTTCAAATTGTTCCTGGGTTTCTGTCAATTTTATTGTTTATCATTCAAAATGTTACAAAGTTTTATCTATTTTATTTACTCATTTACATAAGAATGAATGCTGTATCAGACAAAGTTTTTTTGCTTCAATGTAAATAGAGATTATTTACATAGCTGACTTTGTGGAAATTAAGCGACAATCTTACAAGCTTTTTCGAGTGAAAAGCGAAAGATATCCATTACCAAACATATCAGACATAATTGATAAATCACCTTGATACTTCACCACATTAGATCTCGCCAACGGATTTCATCAAATTGAAATGGATCCAAAAAGTATCTCAAAAACTGCATTCAACGTAGAAAATAGACATTACGAATTCACCAGAATGCCATTTGGACTAAAAAACGCACCATCCACGTTCCAAAGAACAATGGATAACGTACTTAGAGGACTTCAAGGAAAAAACTGTCTTGTCTACATGGATGATATCATCATCTACTAAATCAGTCTAGAAGAACATTTAAGTTCCTTAAAACAAGTTTTTGAAAGACTGATTTATTTCAAAATGAAGATACAACTCGACAAATCTGAATTCATGCGAAAAACAGTTGAATTCCGAGGACACGTTATAACGCCCGAAGGAATTAAACCAAATCCAAGAAAAATTGAAACAACCAAAAATTTCAAAATTCCCAACACTCGAAAAGAAATCAAATCTTTTCTAGGACTTGTAGGATATTATCGTAAATTTATCAAGAACTTTGCAAAGATAGCGAAACCATTAACTCATTGTCTTAAGAAAAACACTAAGATAATTCACAACAAGCCATTTGTTGACGCGTTTAATCTCTGCAAAAATATTCTAATGAACGAACCCATTCTACAATACCGAGACTTCACAAAACCATTTATTCTGACCACAGATGCTTCAGATTATGCTATCGGCGCAATTCTCTCACAAGGAACTATAGGAAATGACCTTCCAGTTGCATACGCCAGCCGAACACTCAATCCAGCTGAATGCAATTACTCAACAATTGAAAAAGGACTGTTAGCAATTGTATGGGCAACAAAGTACTTTAAACCGTACTTATTCGGCAGAAAATTTAGCATAGTAACGGTTCACAAACCATTACAATGTCTATTCTCAATCAAAGAACCGAATTGCAAATTAGTTCGATGGAGACTGAAACTTCAAGAATATGAATACACGATCCATTACAAGAAAGGAACTCAAAATGCAAATGCAGCTGCATTGTCAAGACCTCCAAGAGAAATCCACCCAATAGAAACAGTAAAACCACCCTTGACACACATGTCAGCTGTTTGCAATAAAGACAATAAAGAAAGAGACCCACACGCATGGATTGATAAAGTAAAACACTTCTTCGAATCACAAGAAAGATTGTTTAGTTCACCAAAAAAGGTAAACCCAAAACCGAAAATCAATATCATATCGGATATTCAAATAAAACCATCTGACAGAAAGTATGACAGTCTCAAATCACGGAAAAACACACCAGAAGTTGTCGCAGAAACTTCAACTTCAAGGAACGCAAATCCACCAGCAGATAATAATTCAGACACCGTAACGATCCACACGTCAAATGAAGAACCCATTTTAGGAGCACCCTACGTCCATAAAAGTTGAAATACTTTCAAGAATCAACTGATAATCAAATGGACCAAAGCGGATAAACCTTACACCAGGCGGATGGTTAGGTAACAAATATCTGCATAGCGGAAACATGGCAATGAAACGCGCAAGCGCGAACCTCCAGGACTGGGCCGGACGGTTAAGGAAAAAATATCTGCCTTCTGAACAATATCAAACCAAAATCACAGATCACAGAGATTATCTGCAGCTAAAATATGAAAGAAACCTAACCTAAGTTAGTCGCCTCTTTGGTTCCTTTAAGAGCCAAAAAAAAAATAAAGAAAAAAGCATAAGAAATTGGTATATGTGATAAGGATATTTTTATGTGGAATATATTTTGGTCGATACATCTTTTGTTGATATAGGTAGGTTTTCGTCTGTTGTAAAGTGTTATATATTTGCCTTTTGTAAACCATTTTTAATTATTTACATTAAAGTTTTTATTTTAATATATATAAATAATAAACTCCAATATATTCCTGGGTTTCAGTCAATTTTATTGTTTACTATTTAAAATGTTACAAATACGTTTCGGTGTCATTCTCCACCACCATCAGTTTGTCTAAAATATACATTTTTACATTTATTATTAATTTAAATAAAAAAACTTTCACAAAATTCACATATTAAAATGCAAATCACAAACATATTAAAAAGTATAATTAGGGACCTTGGTTCTCAGGTGATGAGTTGGGATAAACATGTTCGGGAAAAGACTAGAATCTATTGTTTAGAGATCTAAATTTAACTTACATGTTTAGATGTTTCTGCCGTCACATTTGATTGGTCATTGAAATCCCTATTTTATTCGATATCGAGCGAGGGAACGAAAAAAACATGTTTATACTTCGCCTTTTCTTTGCATTCTTGGAATTGCTCTGTAATTCCTCAATATCTGCTGTTTACTTTTCACTTACCTGGTCCATTCAGTTCATGCATGCGATCATCTAATTAATGTGTGATACACTGAGCTAAGATTGTCTGTGTCTGATCTAAAATTCATTGCATTCTGGTGTTTTTTGATCTGTATCATTTCATGGATTCTTCTCTTATTATAGTTGTTTTCATTGATTAGTATTTTTGTGTTATCGAAATCAAAACTATGTAATTTTTGTTGTGCATGTTGTGCTCATGCTGTTGCATTTTCGTTAACCTTTCTTAAGCTATATTTATGCTCGTATATTCTTTTTTTCAAATATTGTCCTGTTTGACCTATGTATGTTTTGTCACAATCCAAACAGTCAATCATGAATATTACGTTAGGTGTGTCCAACTTAACGCTTTTAGGTTTAAACTTTGTGAAACATTCCCTTACCAAGTTGTTTTTAGTTCTTTCCGCCACAGTAATATTATGTGCCTTCAGAACACTCTTTATTTTTGTGTTTATCTTCGGCATGTACGGTAATGATACATACCTGACTTCACCTTCCTTTATCTTACTTACACCATTTATGTTGTTCCATTTATTTGCATTGTATATTTTATTGATTCTTTGTTTTATAATTGGTTCGAAGAATTCTTTGGGATAGTTGTTCATCATTAGTACCTTTTTTATTTTTTCAAGATTTTTTTGTCTGTATCCACAATGTGCTAATTTTATCGCTCTATCAGTAAGAGCTGTTACCACACTTTTTTTATACTGTATAGGTGCATATGATTGGTAATTCAAGTATCTACCAGACCACACATCCTTTGTGTACCAGTTTGTTTTTATTTCCCCATTATTGTCATACATAACCGCCACATCTAAAAAGTTTAATGACTCGTTTTTGTCCTACTCAATGGTGAATTTAATGGTTTCATGGAATGCATTAAATTTATCTAGTGTGTATTGAACTTTTTGGTTTGGCAGGCACATTATGCAGTCATCCACGTATCTTTTAAAGAATCCACACTCAAAATTCAAATCCGGTATTAGTTTTTCTTCCAGACTTTCCATCACGAGGTTTGCAATTGTTGCAGCTATGGGAGACCCCATAGCTACTCCATATATTTGTTGATTGTAGTTTGTTGATTTCTATTGCAAAGAGACTGAAGTGTTGTCAGGGCTCATCTCAACAACTCTCAAGGCTTAAATCAGACAGTGCATTTTCCAGACAAATATTATATGGGTAAGTAAGTATGTTCGTTTTCCTTTATTGTCAGATAAAACTATATATCTGGTGTCCCGAAATTCGCTTTCATGACTACTATAACTTACCACCAAAAATATGACCAAAAGATCTTATATAGACATGTCCACAAACGCTTTGTTTACTAGATACAGGGAGTACAAGATGCAAGAACATGCATTTTTAAGAACATATTAAATTTGTTTGCAATTCTCTATTCTGTTTTGTCTACAATGATCTATTCAGCAATGTTTGATTTCAATTCCTATTAATTTGGCTAACTGTGTTTAGTTTTTTTGTTGCATTTCCTTTTTGTGTTACTAACGATTTCCTTTAACACGTGCTTCCGTATTATTATTGGACCATAGTTCACATCACTATGAACTAACTCAAAAACGATGCCAAATACAAAAACATATTGGTTTCGAAGAAGGCAAAGAATACCAGTAGGAAAATGGGTGGGTAAAAGTTCGGGGGGGGGGGGCTGTAGCCCCACAGTCTCCCTTTGGATAGATAGATAGATAGATAAAAATTTATTGAACATTCCCATTAATAAAATTCACAAACAAAGTTAACAAACATAACTCCCATGTCTAGCCAGATGTTCGGCCGGTTACTCTTTGCCCATGATCTAAATAGGCGCGCTAAGTCGTCCATTACCTGTCTGTCCTGTTGAATGTCCTGTTAGTGCCCTAACCCGAGCAAGCCATACGCACGACAACGTCAGGAGATAGTCTTGAAGTGGCGGTTTTGGTTTTATTCGAGGGGCATTCATTAAGGAAAAAAGGTCTTCCTGAAGGGAAGCCAAAAACCCCTTTTTCTTCGACCTTTAAGTTTGATATTGTCAGCCGTGGCGTTAACCGCCGGCAGTTTCAACTAGATGACCAAATCCATCCGCCCCCGCCCCAATCGGTGCAAGAACCAGCCAACACCAGCCAGAACGAGGCAGGACGAACCCGTCAAGTCACGTTATGTTGGATTTGTGCGTTTCCAGCCTGCTAGAAACGACTGTCTGCAACTGGCAGGCAATGTTTGTTTGTCGTCACGTACTGTCAGGGACAAAATCCTCATAAAATATGGGAAGTCGCTTATACAGGGGACCATGGGTTGGGCGATCGTTTGCTCTTACTTGGGTGATATTTCGCGTGAGGACTGAGCCTTGCACTCCGCTATGATAAAATTTTTCAGCGATGGTATCTATATAGTCGGCTATATAGGCCATCCCTGTAGCTTCGTGCATTTCGGTTATTCTGGTGTATCTGTCAGCCGATAGGACGCCTCTTAGGAACCTATTTTGGGTCCTTTGAACACGTCGTCTCGTGGAATCACAGACAGAGTGCCAGACAGGGGAGCCGTAGGTCAGTATGGGCCTTATAGTGGAGGTGTAGAGCAGAAGTTTATTTCGAGGTGATAGGAAAGAATTTGGCGCCAGAAGAGAGTACAACTTTCTTCGGGCCATGGCAGTCTTTTGTACAGAACAGTCAACATGCTTATTGAAATGGAGTCGGGCGTCTAGTTTGAATCCCAGGTATTTCACCTCTTTTGTTGGTTTGATAGGAGTATTTTGGACCACGAGTGGTGATAAGATTTTGATGTTAGTGAATTTGCGCGAAAAGATAATAAGTTCCGTCTTCCTGGGATTCACTTTAAGTTTCCATTTGTCAAAATACGGCGTCAATAAACTCAGGTGATGTGCAATGCGAGATTTCGCAGCCTGAGCATAAAAAGACGATGCGTAGATAGCCGTATCATCAGCGTATAGTGCTATTTTTGTAGTGGGAAGTTTTGCAATGTCTGCTGTGTACAATGTATACAGCAGCGGCGAAATCACTGTTCCTTGTGGTACTCCTGCCGCGATGCGTCTTTTGGCAGAAGTGGAATTCTCCACTTTCACCTGGATGGAACGGTTTTTTAGGTAAGACGCTATCAGGGAAACTAGGTAGAGTGGCAGTGAATGCACGGCAAACAACTTGTACAGCAGGCCTGTGTGCCAGACTGTGTCAAAGGCCCTTTGCATGTCGAGAAGCAGCATAACCGTACTTTGAAGATTATTAAATGCTGCATAGGCATTCGTTGCGATCCTAGCAGTCTGCAGCGTTGTGTTGTGTCTTGGTCGAAAGCCAAACTGCTCATCCGGGATTAAACTTCGAAGCTCGGCTGCTGCCTGTTATCTTGAATGGATGACCTTCTCGGTTAATTTGCCGAGGGTGTTCAAGAGGGAAATTGGCCTATAAGAGGCGGGTTCGGTCGGGTTTTTGCCCGGCTTTAAGATGGGGATTATTACAGCGTTTTTCCAGTCCTGTGGGAAGTGCTGCAATTTAAGGACTGCGTTGACTATTTGTACTATTAGCACAATAGTTTTCCGCGGTAAGTTTTTGAGGAGTAAATAAGGGATGCCGTCTGGCCCGAGGGCTTTTCGGCTAGGGAGGCGCCGAAGACACGATTGTATCTCCGACGGGGTTGTTATATAGGAATGCAAAATCGAGGGTGGTATAGGATACTTCCGTTCTACAAAAACAGCGGTCTGTCTTTCTATTTCGTTATCCTGAAGGGCTGGTTGGACCTTGTGTACTTCTGCCAAAAGGTCGGCGAGCAGCTCACACTTGTCACTGGTGGTAATATAACTCCGCCCCTCTTTTTCAAGAGCGGGGACTTGCTCATAGCCTTTTGGCAGACTTCTCGACAGTTTCCACAGAGAATTGTCACGGGGAGTCAGATTTCGCAGTTTCTCCGCCCAGGTATAATTCCTGTATACGGAGATTTCGCGCTGTATGTCTCGTGCAAGCTCTGCTGCCATTATGCGATCGGCAGATTGCCCGAATCGCTGCCAACGCTTCCTGATTCGATTTTTCGCCTTAATAAGGCCCAAAATTTCCTCAGGAAGATTGTCGCGCCGCGGTCTGTTCGGAACTTTTTTGGCCAAAGCTTGCTGTGTCCGTTGTATATTCCTGGTCAGACCTTTTACCGCATGCTCTAGAGCTTCGACAGTATCAATCTGGCCCGGAATACACGTCAGGTCTTGTAGTCGTTTTCGATATTCGCGAAAATCGAAATTTTCGTATGAATATCGAAAGTCGTTAGTTTGTGTGCGCTTTAAATCCCTAATGGCGAGGTAAAAGGGCAAATGGTCACTGCTGAGGGCGTCTATAACCACCATCTCCGTGAGATTGGTGAGTCCTTTGGCAATTCCGAAGTCTAGGTAGGATGGATTCCCTCCACTGTTCTGTTAATGCGTTGGGGATGAAGTGGGCATAACGAGTAGGCCATTTTCGCGAACGTATTCGGCTAGAAAATTGCCGGCTGCGTTTTTATATAGGTTTATTGAATAGTGGATGGCGGGCGTTGAAATCTCCCATTAGCAACACCCTATTGGTGTTTATGAAGAATGGATCGACATCAGCGGCCTGTAAGCGTATGGTGGAGAAATAGCCACAGTAGATCAAAACTCCATCAGGAAGTTCAACGCCGACGTTCTCTATTGATGACTGCCTGTGTGGCAGTCTCCTGTATGGACTTGACGTTTTGACTGCTATGGCCACCCCTCCCCTTAAACCGGGCCTATCGGCACGTTCGAGCCTGTACCCCCGAATCCTAATTATATCCCCGGGGCGCAACCATGTTTCGACAATCAACGCCACGTCGATATCCTCGGTCCGAAGGAAGTGCACAAGCTCACCGAGACGATTCCGGAGTCCGCATGAGTTCCATTCTCCTATCCTCATAGGGCACAGTTGGCAAAATCAGGGCTTAAAAATCGAAGCGGTTAATATCTTCATTGAAGAACTGCGCTGAGACTAGGAATTTGTCTGTCTTCGAGACGCAACCCCTCAATGCAGCGCTGTAAAATCTTACCGCCTTGATCACCTCCTCCAAGTTGATTTGCGACGACAGCTCGGCGAATTCCCGCTGGACACTGCCCAGCATGCTGACGAAGGGGCGTAGGTGTGGAACTGGCTCCTGTCCTCCTCCAGGGATCGTTTTACCGCCGCCCAGTCTATAATGCTGCTGCAGTACACGATTAACGAAGCCTTCGTGTACTTCAGCGTGAACGGCTGACTGCTGATGGTTTTTAGGCCACCAATCAGCATTGTGTGATTGCTGGGTTTTCCAGCGATCACAATTGGCGGCGGCTTTTCTGCGTTGTTGGGCTTGTTTGCAATTGCTGTAGGGCTCTCAGCAATTGCTTCCCGTTCAGTCCCTTCGTTGGAGTTGGGAAGTGGAGTTGTAAAGCGGTTTTTCAGCGTCGTGGAGGCCTCTGGACCAACAATCAGCGTACTCCACGCCACAGTCTTTCGCGGGACGACGAACCCGTCATCGCTGCGCCCGCTGAAGTCGTCCGCGTCACCCCTACAGCTTCCAGTCCGATTCAACCACAAAATTTCGCACGATTCAGCTTCGCAGCACGTCCACACTCTGCAAGCAACGATGCGAGACTGCACTCCCCTTAGGATTCGCCACTGTGTTTGAATAAAATCCAAAAGTTTAGAATCTCGCAAAACTATAAAAAAATTTTCGAATCCACACCCGTTGAGCCTCTGCATGCACGTAAAATAAAATTTATCGTTTAAACTTAACTTTTTCCTTGTCGTATACTGTGATTAACTTTGCATAAAGTAAACAAATTAAAAAACTTTAGTTTAGACACAACAAACAACATATCAAGCAAGCAAAGACATAAATAATAATAATACATATCTATATTTTGGTAGTATTACAATTATAATATATTGTATCGTACAAATAGTAAAAAATAGTAATAAAACGTGTGCTTGTGAAACTATTTCATATTTAAAGGACAGTATATTATATTATATATATTATTATAAATATATAATAATATATATTATATATTATTTTGTAAATTATACATATATAATAAAATCTTAATTTTGTTAATTTTAATTATTTATCTTGACCGAACATAAACATGTTATACATGGTTGAAGAGCATATTTAAAGGGGAATTTAAAAATGCAGAAACTCAATATTGCGCCCATAAGAAAAACAAAAGTTGACTTCGGCCTCATTGAACTTAGTGGGCCTAGATTATTTTTTACTTTATTTTCAAATTCACGCTCATTTCTTACCCCCACCCTGAAATTTTCGTTATTGCATCTTTTATAATAAACACGATATAAAGGATTTTATAAAACGCACTTTTTTATTTTTTTCCCTGTATATCCGTTGCTATTCCGAGTTCAACGAAGTTGATGACAGATTATTTATAGGCACTTGATTCCGCAACTTTTTCCCCATTTGGTCCACCCTGTAACTCTAACGGTTTCCAATATCCCCATGTACATCATTTTATACTGGACACACGGTATAGTCTGTACAGTTCTCTCTTATGTTTTATGAGTCTCAGTATGAATTTGGGCAGTGGATGTCGGTAGAAAGCATTTTTTATTTCCGGGCTAAATTTTCCTATGGCTAGTGAAAGTGGTTGTTGTATGGCTTCTATTGAAATGTGCTGTGCTTGCGATTGAATGTAGTCATGTATATGTTGTTTCTCTTTGTCTATGTCAGTCTTTGTTAGGTTTAACTTTTTCTCTATAGGAGGTGTACTGGAGGTAGGTTGCGTATGTTGTAACTCTATGTTAAACGTAATAGCCAGGTGGTCGGATCCAAGTTCGTTGGTTAAGTTTATGTTGTTGACGGTGTTTGTTAAGTTTCTTGTGTGCAGTAGGACGTCTGGTGTTGAATCTGGGTTTGCGGGCATCAGAAAAGTTGGTGGGGTGTGCTGTTTTATAAAGTCGGAATTTTGTAAAAATCTTTTAAGCTGTTCCGTTTTGTTTCTGTTCAAATTAAAGTCGCCTATAATTATTGCATATTTATAGATGCTTGCCTTGGTCAATATGTTTTGTTCTAGGTTGGAGTGTGGGTGTATGGATGGCAGAAATATGTGTATCAGGTCGTTTAAGTAGGGTATGCTAAAATGTAGACAGTCGTTCAAAGGGTTGTTGAGGTGGGGAGGGTTTGCTTTGCCTAGTTTTGTTGCAGGTTTGAGAAGAACTGAGGCCCCGCCCCTGGCGTGGTTGGTGGAATTGCCATGTCTACAGATGTATTGCCAGTCCCTGTATGTTGAAGTCTGTCCTATTTTAGTTTTAGTCTTTACAAACATGCAGCAGTCCATGTCGTTTTGTTCTATGTAATTGTAAATTAGTGGCTTTTTATGGTTTAGTCCGTTGATGTTCGCGTAAAGTACTTTCAAATTGAATCTTGTATGTTTGTTACTGTCTGTCTCAATTGTTCGTAGGGTTCAGTTGGAGAGCGTCCCTCGGGCAGGAGCATGTCAAACATTAAGATGTAAATATGGTTCCGGAAGAAAACAACGGAGGTGTCAATGTCGAAGTCTTCTATAAATTGTTTTCGTAGTTTTTTTAGTAGTTCGTCTCTGTTGGTATTGTTCGTCTTGTTAAGTTGATGTTTGTATTTGTTTATGATGTGGTCATGTGTTGTAATGGGTGTCTGTATTCTACTTGTCACTGTCGTCGTCTCCGCAATCTCGGTCGTCCGTTTGTTTACACATTTTATCTTGCCGTTTGGTATTCTGTCGATTGGGGCTGTCGGTCGTTTTGGACACTTCATGCTCCATGCTGCGTGGTCTTCGGAGTTGGATGCTGCGCATTTGGTTGGCAGTGGTGACTCGCATTTGGAAGTTGGATGGGGTCCCTGGCACTTGTTGCATGTTGGTGATTGCTTGCAGTCTTCAGTTTTGTGGATGAATAGGTTGCATTTGGCACACGGCGCAGGCACGGGTGCTGGTGGTTTGCTTTCGGTGATTTTGAAAATGCGGCCCAAAAAATGAACCTCACGGTCGTTTATTAACCTTTTGTAGGTGGATATATCGCCGGTTATTAGCCTTATCATGAGTGTGGGTGCGTTGCGTTCTCGTGAGATTATTCTCTTGCAGAATCTTATTCTGAAGTTTTGCTGCTCCAGGTGTTCTAGAAACATGTTGTCTTTAATATCTAGGTCGGCCCCAATGGCGACGACTCAACATGATGGTGTAATTTGGGGTTTGCTAACAAGCTGTCGGTTTTGTGTGTTGTAGGTGCTGCTTGCTTATTTGACAGACTTTATTATCTTTGTTTCCATAAGAGGGCCGTTGGTTTTGATGAGGAAGTTGTTTTCTTGTTTGATTACAATATCTTTGTTGTTTCTGTCATTTTCTATCCATTTTAGGGCCAGCTGCAGTCTCGTGATTGCTGTGGTTGTATACACAATAAATGCCGAATTGAATGTTAGGCGTTTATCGTGTGTTGTGATTGTCTCGAATGACGGTGGTGTTGAGTTGATGGCTGAAGTTGATGGTCGCTCTAGTGTGGGTCTTTTGGACTTTATAAGTTCGATTCACAGAAATAGGACACTGATTTGGTTTCGCTCAGGCGCGAAATTCTGCGGATACCTTCGTACTCGACACCTCTTATCGCTCCCAAGGTCGCTACGAGACTCCTGAAATGTTTATTTTGTTTGAAATTAATTTTTTGGAAAGTTCTGGTTCTGAGGTTTGATTAATTTTGTACAAAGGGAGGGTTTTGAAATTCGTCATTAGTTGTTTGTTGTTTAGATCAATTATACATTGATAATGTTCCAGAAAATCTAGACCTAGAATTCCGTCAAAATCTATGTCTAAATTGTAAATGTAGACTTTGTGTGGATTTTTGATGTTGAAAGGGACGAGTGTTAATTCAGTTATTAAAAGTTTTTGATCTGTTATGCCTTGAACTGTTACTTGTTCAGGAAAGCGTTGTTTAAAGTTTTTGACAGTGTTTTCTTTGAAAATTGAAATACCTGCACCCGTGTCAATTAGTACTTTATATGTTTTAGTTGCGTTGGTGATATAATAGAGATTTTTTTGTATTCCTTGCCAGAAAAGAATTTATAAAAAGTTCTGATCTGGGTGAGAATTTATTGCTCTGTTTAGGTTCAGGGTTTGGATTTGATTGTTTATCTGATTGGTTTCTTCCGTATTCGTTTGAATAGGTGGGTGATTTAGATTCGGGGTGGACTTAAAATGTTGGTTATCTTCAAATTGTTCGTTCGAAATGGATAGAAATTCTTCATTGTCATCGGGGTAGTATTCCGGACTTTCGGGGTCGTAGATAGAATATAGGCTATCATTAGAATCATACTGAGGACTTGCGGGATCATATAACATATCTTCAGGGATGTATTTGTTATCATCATTGTTTCAGATTGTGTTATATTCAAAATAGTTCTGAGGGTTTTCAATCATTTCATTGTGACTTTGAATGACATGAGTTCTAAATTTATTTTGATTTAAATTCGTTTTATATTTTGGATTATTTTGAATTACAGTTGGGCGAAAATTGTTTGATTGTTGAGTGTTTGAGAAATGGGGTCTCTGAAAATGGTTTGATTGTTGGTAGTTTGATGATTGTGGTCTTTGAAAATTGTTTGACTGTTGATTGTTTGAGAATTGGGGTTATTGAAAATTGTTACTAAAACTTTGAGTGTAACTGCGTTGTTGTGATCGACATTCACTTGCAAAATGACCAATGCGATGGCATAAATGACATTTGGGTGTTTGAAAGTTTGATTTTCTTACTAGATGTTGATTTGAGGGTTTCGGATAATTTGATTTCGAACATTTTTGATTTTCAAAGTACATTAGTTGAAGTTCCCGTCGTATGCGGCTTTGTGCTTCTAGGATGTCTTTTGGGTTGCTTGCACGAATTATGTGACCAATTTTCGGTTCTAAACCTGTTAGAAGGGTATTGAGTGTCATAGACTCAATTAAACTTATTTGAGCTCGTTTTTCATCAAGAGATAGATTAGTTTTTTGTATGTTTGCATGCATTTTTGCATTTAGGGATTGGATTCTGTTTAAAAATGTTAACGGAGATTCGTTAGGACTTTGTTTTACTCGTTGTAAATCTTGAATGAGAGAGTTTAGATCGCGAGTATCACCGAAATGTGCACTGAGGAGTTGTTTGATTTCAGAATAAGTCCAAGGGTTTCGTGAGCTTATTAATTGTGCTGCTCTACCGCGTAACTTTTTATGTGAATCACTAATAGAACTTTTTGGTTTCCTGTGGACGTACTGTAGGCATGATCAGAAGCATTTAAAAACGTTTGCAAGAATATTTGTTCTCCTTCAAATTCAGGGATTATTGAAAATATTTCAGCAAGTTTGTACGGTTCTACTTCTATTCAGTGAACTTCTGAGCTATCCAACTGCATGTTTGTTTGAGGATTTGAAATTAGTTGTTGTTATTTTATTTTGAATGGTCGAACAGTTTTGCTTTGTCAAATTAAACAAATTGAAGTATAATGATTCAATGTTTACTTACAATTGGAAAATCATCTAATCGTCTTGTTCTCGACGCTGATTTAACTACCAGGGGCTTTACTGGGTGTTCCTAATCCCCAGTTCACCGTGAGTTGGGGCGATCGCTGTTTCTTCTGGGGTTGGTTCTGCTGTCAAGGGATTGGAATCCGCCGTCGCTAGTTAGAATACTTGTGTTGTAGCTTCGTTTACAGATCCGAACGACTGCGCCAGTTGTTATATTTGATATACAAATATAATATGAAAAAAACAAACTTTATTGATTTAAACTTTTTTATAATGGAACAAGAATTGCGACTGATTACTCTAATGTCTATTAAAATTCTGAACTTTGTTGCTGGGCCAGTCTACCTTTTTATACAATTAAAATGTGTAAAAGTACGGTTGCAAATTCCTGTTACATTGTATTTAAATCAAAATTGTTTTTAAAATGGGATAGCTCTATGTTGGTTCGAAATACTGGCTGACGAAGATCCTGGCTGGGTCAATGGGTCAGGACCATGGGATCACGGCTGGATGATGCTTGGCTGAGCTTGCAGATACAATGGCTCTTTGTTGCATACATTGCTGTGGGCACTTAATCACATGGCAGCATGTTTAGAGGTGACCTTGATTGTAGACTTGATATAACATATATACAGGGTGATTCAAAAGTGGCGTCATGCCTCTGGGGGTGTTGTCTGGCGGTGTTTTGGGAGAACAGGAAAAATATAAAAAAAAAATTAATTCTTATCAAAAACTGAGATATTTGCCAAAGACTAGATCAGAATTACGGCAACGATGCTTTTCAAGGTAATCTGCCTAATTAACATTACGTAAATACCTGTTACTTCTTGATTATTGAAAATTATAGTAACCATGGATAAATACAAAACAAAAAAAGAGAAAGGAATAGAAATATTTTGAGGTTAGGATACCTCTGTCAATTTGCCGTCAGTGCTGCCATCCTTTTTGGGGCAGATGAGTGATATACCTAAACTAGCCTCACATGTAAACAAACATCTCCTGTGCAAGGTTATGTATCAATGATCAATATTAGGCAAATAACATAGAATTAAGTTGCTAAATAACAAACGGTGTTCACAGTTCTGCCCGTTTAACTCCAAACATGTTTGTGCCTCAATCACTTTATTGTATCGCTCTTCGCCGCAGTCTGAGATCACCTTTTGATCAGCTTCTCGTATTCGGTTAATTAACTCCTGCTCAATTTGTACCGGTGTTCGGAAGGTCAGAGAGTTAATGTGTACTTGTGTCCTGTGTATCTTACATACATGGTAGGAATGTGGCCCTTCCTCTGGGGAGTTATATGGACAATTATCCGGTGCCTGGGAAAGTGTCAGTGGGTGTGCAATGCTCGGTGTGCAATGCTTGCCCTTTGCTGGTGTAAGGTCTTACAAATTCTGCTATGTTTGTGTGGCATTTTCCCATAACTAATCACATATCCGCAAATTCGATGTTGGTGTACATTTTGTGAAAGGAGCTTCAAAGTTAGTCACAGATTGACAAATGCTTACTATTATTGACAAAGGCTTTCTACCTGTAACTATATATTAATGACAAAAACCATCATTGCCGCTTTGACGTTTCATCAAAATTGAGTTAAATAGTTGTTTATTGTTCTTTGTTGACAAATTTTATTTTTGTTGAAAATTAAACATTTTATGTAGTTTTTGCTAGAAGTCATTTTTATATCGTTACCAGGTAATATCTATTGGTGGTTCTGGAGTTTTTGATATAATAAGGATTTTTGTTTTAGTGCTATTAATTTTAAGGCCGTAATGATCTCCAACTGCACTAAGTTGGTTTAGCGACCGTTGCAGGTACGCTTCGTTGCGTACAATTTTTTGATGAAACGTCAAAGCGGCAATGATGGTTTTTGTCATTAATATATAGTTACAGGTAGAAAGCCTTTGTCAATAATAGTAAGCATTTGTCAATCTGTGACTAACTTTGAAGCTCCTTTCACAAAATGTACACCAACATCGAATTTGCGGATATGTGATTAGTTATGGGAAAATGCCACACAAACATAGCAGAATTTGTAAGACCTTACACCAGCAAAGGGCAAGCATTGCACACCGAGCATTGCACACCCACTGACACTTTCCCAGGCACCGGATAATTGTCCATATAACTCCCCAGAGGAAGGGCCACATTCCTACCATATATGTAAGATACACAGGACACAAGTACACATTAACTCTCTGACCTTCCGAACACCGGTACAAATTGAGCAGGAGTTAATTAACCGAATACGAGAAGCTGATCAAAAGGTGATCTCAGACTGCGGCGAAGAGCGATACAATAAAGTGATTGAGGCACAAACATGTTTGGAGTTAATCGGGCAGAACTGTGAACACCGTTTGTTATTTAGCAACTTAATTCTATGTTATTTGCCTAATATTGATCATTGATACATAACCTTGCACAGGAGATGTTTGTTTACATGTGAGGCTAGTTTAGGTATATCACTCATCTGCCCCAAAAAGGATGGCAGCACTGACGGCAAATTGACAGAGGTATCCTAACCTCAAAATATTTCTATTCCTTTCTCTTTTTTTGTTTTGTGTTTATCCATGGTTACTACAATTTTCAATAATCAAGAAGTAACAGGTATTTACGTAATGTTAATTAGGCAGATTACCTTGAAAAGCATCGTTGCCGTAATTCTGATCTAGTCTTTGGCAAATATCTCAGTTTTTGATAAGAATTTTTTTTTTTTTAATATTTTTCCTGTTCTCCCAAAACACCGCCAGACAACACCCCCAGAGGCATGACGCCACTTTTGAATCACCCTATATATATATATGTTATATCAAGTCTACATCAAGGTCACCTCTAAACATGCTGCCATGTGATTAAGTGCCCACAACAATGTATGCAACAAAGAGCCACTGTATCTGCAAGCTCAGCCAAGCATCATCCAGCCGTGATCCCATGGTCCTGACCCATTGACCCAGCCAGGATCTTCGTCAGCCAGTATTTCGAACCAACATAGAGCTATCCCATTTTAAAAACAATTTTGATTTAAATACAATATAACAGGAATTTGCAACCGTACTTTTACACATTTTAATTGTATAAAAAGGTAGACTGGCCCAGCAACAAAGTTCAGAATTTTAATAGACATTAGAGTAATCAGTCGCAATTCTTGTTCCATTATAAAAAAGTTTAAATCAATAAAGTTTGTTTTTTTCATATTATATTTGTATATCAAATATAACATCTGGCGCAGTCGTTCGGATCTGTAAACGAAGCTACAACACAAGTTTTGTAACTAGCGACGGCGGATTCCAATCCCTTGACAGCAGAACCCACCCCAGAAGAAACAGAGATCGCCCCAACTCAGGGTGAACTAGGGATTAGCAATACCCAGCAAAGCCCATGGTAGTTAAATCAGCGTCGAGAACAAGACGATTAGATGATTTTCCAATTGTAAGTAAAACATTGAATCATTATACTTCAATTTGTTTAATTTGGCAAAGCAAAACTCTTAGACCATTCAAAATAAAATAACAACAACTAATTTCAAATCCTCAAACAAACATGCAGTTGGATAGCTCAGAAGTTCACTAAATAGAAGTAGAACCGTACAAACTTGCTGAAATATTTTCAATAATCCCTGAATTTGAAGGAGAACAAATATTCTTGCAAACGTTTTAAAATGCTTCTGATCATGCCTACAGTATGTCCACAGGAAACCAAAAAGTTCTATTAGTGATTCACATAAAAAGTTACGCTGTAGAGCAGCACAATTAATAAGCTCACGAAACCCTTGGACTTATTCTGAAATCAAACAACTCCTCAGTGCACATTTCGGTGATACTCGCGATCTAAACTCCCTCATTCAAGATTTACAACGAGTAAAACAAAGTCCTAACGAATCTCCGTTAACATTTTTAAACAGAATCCAATCCCTAAATGCAAAAATGCATGCAAACATACAAAAAACTAATCTATCTCTTGATGAAAAACGAGCTCAAATAAGTTTAATTGAGTCTATGACACTCAATACCCTTCTAACAGGTTTAGAACCGAAAATTGGTCACATAATTCGTGCAAGCAACCCAAAAGACATCCTAGAAGCACAAAGTCGCATAAGACGGGAACTTCAACTAATGTACTTTGAAGATCAAAAATTTTCGAAATCAAATTCTCCGAAACCCTCAAATCAACATCTAGTAAGAAAATCAAAGTTTCAAACACCCAAATGTCATTTATGCCATCGCATTGGTCATTTTGCAAGTGAATGTCGATCACAACAACGCAGTTACACTCAAAGTTTTAGTAACAATTTTCAATAACCCCAATTCTCAAACAATCAACAGTCAAACAATTTTCAAAGACCACAATCATCAAACTACCAACAATCAAACCATTTTCAGAGACCCCATTTCTCAAACACTCAACAATCAAACAATTTTCGCCCAACTGTAATTCAAAATAATCCAAAATATAAAACGAATTTAAATCAAAATAAATTCAGAACTCATGTCATTCAAAGTCACAATGAAATGATTGAAAACCCTCAGAACTATTTTGAATATAACACAATCTGAAACAATGATGATAACGAATACATCCCTGAAGATATGTTATATGATCCCGCAAGTCCTCAGTATGATTCTAATGATAGCCTATATTCTATCTACGACCCCGAAAGTCCGGAATACTACCCCGATGACAATGAAGAATTTCTATCCATTTCGAACGAACAATTTGAAGATAACCAACATTTTAAGTCCACCCCGAATCTAAATCACCCACCTATTCAAACGAATACGGAAGAAATCAATCAGATAAACAATCAAATCCAAACCCTGAACCTAAACAGAGCAATGAATTCTCACCCAGATCAGAACTTTTTATAAATTCTCTTCTGGCAAGGAATACAAAAAAATCTCTATTATATCACCAACGCAACTAAAACATATAAACTACTAATTGACACCGGTGCAGGTATTTCAATTTTCAAAGAAAACACTGTCAAAAACTTTAAACAACGTTTTCCTGAACAAGTAACATTTCAAGGCATAACAGATCAAAAACTTTTAATAACTGAATCAACACTCGTCCCTTTCAACATCAAAAATCCACACAAAGTCTACATTTACAATTTAGACATAGATTTTGACGGAATTCTAGTTCTAGATTTTCTGGAACATTATCAATGTACAATTGATCTAAACAACAAACAGCTAATGACGAATTTCAGAACCAATTTTTTTTTTCAATTTTCAAAACAAAATCAAACCAACCAAAAAACCAAGTCGAGTGATGCTGTTTGAAAATTGGTAGGTAGGTATATATTTTCCAATCACTTTTTCAAGCCGCTGCTCATTATGTATTCAAAAATTTTGCTTAGTACTGGAAGTAGTGTAATTGGTCTGCAGTTGCCCGGTTGTGTATTGTCCAGTCCATTTTTGGGTATGGGGATTATTAAGCCGTTTTTTCATGTTTCTGGGATTCTGCCATCTGTGATGCAGTTGTTCAATTCCGTTAGGATCAGTTTGTGTGTTTCTTGAGTTAGGCTTTTCAAGAGTTTTGCCTTAATTTTATCTTTCCCCGATGCAGTGTTTTTGATGTGCGCTAGGGCTTAATCGTACTCTGTGTCTGTGATCAGTTTGTAGGTGTAGTTTGGTGAGCTGTTAAAATAGTTCAAGTACCAGTCGTTGATCAAGTTCCAGTTGTCATTGTCGAAGTTAGGGTTTGTCGATATGCTGAAGGCCCTTTGATAGTGTCTGGCGAACGCGTCCGCTTTCTCTTTGTCCGTGCAACGTTCTATTCCTTTTTCGTCAATTGTGTCAGTAGTGCCAATCTTCCTGTATTGCGCCAGTTTCTTAATTTTTCGCCAGTATGTTTTGCCTTTGTCCTTCTGTATTTCTTTACATGTTTCTAGCCATTTGTCTTGTCGGTATTGTCCAATCAGAGTTTTAATGTTTCTGTTAAGTTGGTTCATTGTCTTTTTTAGGTAGTTATATTGAGTGTTTGTATATAGTCTGTACAGTTCTCTCTTATGTTTTATCAGTCTCAGTATGTATTTGGGTAGTGTATGTCGGTAGAAAGCATTTTTTATTTCCGGGCTAAATTTTCCTATGGCTTGTGAAAGTTGTTGTTGTATGGTTTCTATTGAAGTGTGCTGTGCTTCTGATTGAATGTAGTCATGTATATGTTGTTTCACTTTGTCTATGTCAGTCTTTGTTAGGTTTAAGTTTTTCTCTATAGGAGGTGTATTGGAGGTAGGTTGCGTATGTTGTAAGTTTATGTTAAACGTAATAGCCAGGTGGTCGGATCCAAGTTCGTTGGTTAAGTTCATGTTGTTGATGGTGTTTGTCAAGTGTCTTGTGTGCAGTAGAACGTCTGGTGTTGAGTCTGGGTTTGCGGGCATCAGAAAAGTTGGTGGGGTGTGCTGTTTTATAAAGTCGGAATTTTGAAAAAATCTTTTAAGTTGTTTCGTTTTGTTTCTATTCAAGTTAAAGTCGCCTATAAGTATTGCATATTTATAGATGCTTGCCTTAGTCAGTATGTTTTGTTCTAGGTTGGAGTGTGGGTGTATGTATGTCAGAAATATGTGTATCAGGTCGTTTAAGTAGGGTATGGTAAAATGTAGACAGTCGTTCAAAGGGTTGTCGAGGGAAGGAGGATTTGCTCTTCCAAGTTTAAATGTTGGTTTTAGGAGAGCGGCGATCCCGCCCCTGGCATGATTGATGGTATTTCCATGCCTATAGATATACTGCCAATTTCTGTACGTTGGGGTTTGTCCTAGTTTGGTTTTAGTCTCTACAAATATGCAGCAGTCTGTGTCGTTTTGTTCTTTGTAATTGTAAATAAGTGGTTTTTTGCTGTTAAGTCCGTTGATGTTCGCGTAAAGTACTTTCAAATTGAATCTTGTATGTTTGTTACTGTCTGTCTCACTTGTTCGTAGGGTTCAGTTGGAGATCGTCCCTTGGGCAGGAGCATGTCAAACATTAGTATGTAGATATGGTTTCCGAAGAAAACAACGGAGGTGTCAATGTCGAAGTCTTATTCTGAAGCCGTGCTGCTCCAGGCGTTCCAGAAACATGCTGTCTTCAATGTCCAGGTCGACCCCAGTTAGATAGATAGATAAAAATTTATTGAACATTCCCATTAATAAAATTCACAAACAAAGTTAACAAACATAACTCCTATGTCTAGCCAGATGTTCGGCCGGTTGCTCTTTGCCCATGATCTAAATAGGCGCGCTAAGTCGTCCATTACCTGGGCAGTACCCTAACATGGACATTCCCGAGCTAGCCATACGCACGACAACGTCAGGAGATAGTCTTGAAGTGGCGGTTTTGGTTTTATTCGAGGGGCATTCATTAAGGAAAAAAGGTCTTCCTGAAGGGAAGCCAAAAACCTCTTTTGCTTCGACCTTTAAGTTTGATACTGTCAGCCGTGGCGTTAACCGCCGGCAGTTTCAACTAGATGACCAAATCCATCCGCCCCCGCCCCGATCGGTGCAAGAACCAGCCAACACCAGCCAGAACGAGGCAGGACGAACCCGTCAAGTCACGTTATGTTGGATTTGTGCGTTTCCAGCCTGCTAGAAACGACTGTCTGCAACTGGCAGGCAATGTTTGTTTGTCGTCACGTACTGTCAGAGACAAAATCCTCATAAAATATGGGAAGTCGCTTATACAGGGGACCATGGGTTGGGCGATCGTTTGCTCTTACTTGGGTGATATTTCGCGTGAGGACTGAGCCTTGCAGTTCGCTATGATAAAATTTTTCAGCGATGGTATCTATATAGTCGGCTATATAGGCCATCCCTGTAGCTTCGTGCATTTCGGTTATTCTGGTGTATCTGTCAGCCGATAGGACGCCCCTTAGGAACCTATTTTGGGTCATTTGAACACGTCGTCTCGTGGAATCACAGACAGAGTGCCAGACATGGGAGCCGTAGGTCAGTATGGGCCTTATAGTGGAGGTGTAGAGCAGAAGTTTATTTTGAGGTGATAGGAAAGAATTTGGCGCCAGAAGAGAGTACAACTTTCTTCGGGCCATGGCAGTCTTTTGTACAGCATAGTCAACATGCTTATTGAAATGGAGTCGGGCGTCTAGTTTGAATCCCAGGTATTTCACCTCTTTTGTTGGTTTGATAGGAGTATTTTGGACCACGAGTGTTGATAAGATTTTATTGTTAGTGAATTTGCGCGAAAAGATAATAAGTTCCGTCTTCCTGGGATTCACTTTAAGTTTCCATTTGGCAAAATACGGCGTCAATAAACTCAGGTGATGTGCAATGCGAGATTTCGCAGCCTGAGCATAAAAAGACGATGCGTAGATAGCCGTATCATCAGCGCAAAGTGCTATTTTTGTAGTGGGAAGTTTTGGAATGTCTGCTGTGTACAATGTATTCAGCAGCGGCGAAATCACTGTTCCTTGTGGTACTCCTGCCGCGATGCGTCTTTTGGCAGGAGTGGAATTCTCCACTTTCACCTGGATGGAACGGTTTTTTAGCTAAGACGCTATCAGTGAAACTAGGTAGAGTGGCAGTGAATGCACGGCAAACAACTTGTACAGCAGGCCTGTGTGCCAGACTGTGTCAAAGGCCCTTTCCATGTCGAGAAGCAGCATAATCGTACTTTGAAGCTTATTAAATGCTGCATAGGCATCCGTTGCGATCCTAGCAGTCTGCAGCGTTGTGTTGTGTCTTGGTCGAAAGCCAAACTGCTCATCAGGGATTAAACTTCGAAGCTCGGCTGCTGCCTGTAATCTCGAATGGATGACCTTCTCGGTTAATTTGCCGAGGGTGTTCAAGAGGGAAATTGGCCTATAAGAGGCGGGTTCGGTCGGGTTTTTGCCCGGCTTTAAGATGGGGATTTTTACAGCGTTTTTCCAGTCCTGTGGGAAGTGCTGCAATTTAAGAACTGCGTTGACTATTTGTACTATTAGCACAATAGTTTTCCGCGGTAAGTTTTTGAGGAGTAGATAAGGGATGCCGTCTGGCCCGGGGGCTTTTCGGCTAGGGAGGCGCCGAAGACACGATTGTATCTCCGACGGGGTTGTTATATAGGAATGCAAAATCGAGGGTGGTATAGGATACTTCCGTTCTACAAAAACAGCGGTCTGTCTGTCTATTTCGTTATCCTGAAAGGCTGGTTGGACCTTGTGTACTTCTGCCAAAAAGTCGGCGAGCAGCTCGCACTTGTCACTGGTGGTAATATAACTCCGCCCCTCTTTTTCAAGAGCTGGGACTTGCTCATAGCCTTTTCGTAGACTTCTCGACAGTTTCCACAGAGAATTGTCACGGGGAGTCAGATTTCGCAGTTTCTCCGCCCAGGTATAATTCCTGTATGCGGAGATTTCGAGCTGTATGTCTCGTGCAAGCTCAGCTGCCATTATGCGATCGGCAGGTTGCCTGAATCGCTGCCAACGCTTCCTGATTCGATTTTTCGCCTTAATAAGGTCCAAAATTTCCTCAGGAAGATTGTCGTGCCGCGGTCTGTTCGGAACTTTTTTGGCCAAAGCTTGCTGTGTCCGTTGTATATTCCTGGTCAGACCTTTTACCGCATGCTCTAGAGCTTCGACAGTATCAATCTGGCCCGGAATACACTTCAGGTCTTGTAGTCGTTTTCGATATTCGCGAAAATCGAAATTTTCGTATGAATATCGAAAGTCGTTAGTTTGTGTGCCCTTTAAATCCCTAATGTCGAGGTTAATGGGCAAATGGTCACTGCTGAGGGCGTCTATAACCACCATCTCCGTGAGATTGGTGAGTCCTTTGGCAATTCCGAAGTCGAGGTAGGATGGATTCCCTCCACTGTTCGGGTAATGCGTTGGGGATGAAGTGGGCATAACGAGTAGGCCATTGTCGCGAACGTAGTCGGCTAGAAAATTGCCGGCTGCGTTTTTATGTCCAGGGTTATTGAATAGTGGATGGCGGGCGTTGAAATCTCCCATTAGCAACACCTTATTGGTGTTTATGAAGAATGGATCGACATCAGCGGCCTGTAAGCGTACGGTGGAGAAATAGCCACAGTAGATCAAAACTCCATCAGGAAGTTCAACGCCGACGTTCTCTATTGATGACTGCCTGTGTGGCAGTCTCCTGTATGGAATTGACGTTTTGACCGCTATGGCCACCCCTCCCATTAAACCGGGCCTATCGGCACGTTCGAGCCTGTAACCCCGAATCCTAAGTATATCCCCGGGGCGCAACCCTGTTTCGACAATCAACGCCACGTCGATATCCTCGGTCCGAAGGAAGTGCACAAACTCACCGAGACGACTCAGGAGTCCGCATGAGTTCCATTCTCCTATCCTCATAGGGCACATTTGGCAAAATCAGGGCTTAAAAATCGAAGCTGTTAATATCTTCATTGAAGAACTGCGCTGAGACTAGGAATTTGTCTGTCTTCAAGACGCAACCCCTCAATGCAGCGCTGTAAAATCTTACCGCCTTGATCACCTCCTCCAAGTTGATTTGCGACGACAGCTCGGCGAATTCCCGCTGGACACTGCCCAGCATGGCCACCGCGTTCCCATTTATACCATGGGCTGGGTGGGCGGAGCTCGTCGGGACAGCTTCGTGCTGCCTCAGCGGAGGAAACTCCGCTAATGAAGGCGGTGGCGGAGGCAGCATGGTTGCCCTGTTGCCGTGACTTGGCGCCATGGTCCTGCTGCTTAGGGGTGAAGGGTGGATCGGGCCAGGGGCTCGACTGGTTTGACCCCAGGCTGGCCTCGTTGGAAGAGGAGCAGGGACGAAACGCTGCTTCTCCGCCGGGACTTGCGCCTGTTTGTAAATGTAGACTGGGCCAGCCTCGTCAAAGCTTCGATGAGGCCCACCGCAGTTAGCGCATTTTAATGTAGCCCCAACGGAGCAGGCGGTGATTTCATGCCCCCCAGCGCATCGGGAGCATTTAGAGTTCCGTTGGCAGTTCCCGGAGACATGGCCCCAGCCCTGGCATCGACGACACTGTGTCAGGGTCTTCCGGTTTTTGCGGGTTTCCCACGAAACCATGACACTGCACACCACCCTGGCCTCGGCGTTAAGCCTTCGGAGGATTGCCTTGTCGTTAGTGACGACCAGGTAGAGCGGCCTGAAGAGTGTCTTCATTTTGAAGACACTTCTCACCTCCAGTCCTTTGTCTGTCAGGTTTTGAGACATTTGATATTTTTTCAAAAAAAATTGCCTTAGTTACCCCTTACGAAATTTTCGGTCAAAATTCAAAATTTCACATGCGAGTTTTTTTAGCTCAATGGATTGTTTTCGACCTAAGAAGCTCTGTAATATGCATATATAAAGTCTTGAGAGTTATAAGGAAGATATTGTCGATTAAAGATCGCAATTGCTCGAAAACCGCATAAAACTACCCAAAAATGTGGATTATTTCGGATTTGAAGTTTCTAGCTTGTTTTTCAATGAGTTCGTCACATTCCTCGCTTCTTTCTGATGAAAATGATGTATAATTTGAAGCGTTTTGAGACATTTGATATTTTTTCAAAAAAAATTGAAATTTTCGGTCAAAATTCAAAATTTCACATGCGAGTTTTTTGAGCTCAATGGATTGTTTTCGACCTAAGAAGCTCTGTAATATGCATATATAAAGTGTTGAGAGTTATAAGGAAGATATTGTCTATTAAAGATCGCAATTGCTCGAAAACCGCATAAAACTATCCAAAAATGTGGATTATTTCAGATTTGAAGTTTCTAGCGTGTTTTTCAATGAGTTCGTCACATTCCTCGCTTCTTTCTGATGAAAATGATGTATAATTCGAAGCGTTTTGAGACATTTGATATCCTACTTGATGGCAGTCGGATCGACATTCCCCTCCAGGCCCCTCAGGACAAACGCGTGTGTTTTTTTACGACGAAGGGGCGTATGTGTGGAACTGGCTCCTGTCCTCCTCCAGGGATCGTTTTACCGCCGCCCAGTCTATAATGCTGCTGCAGTACACGATTAACGAAGCCTTTGTGTACTTCAGCGTGAACGGCTGACTGGTGATGGTTTTTAGACCACCAATCAGCATTGTGTGATTGCTGGGTTTTTCAGCGATCACCTTTGGCGGCGGCTTTTCTGTCTTCTTGGGCTTGCCTGCAACAGCTGTAGGGCTCTCAGCAACTGCTTCCCGTTCCGCCCCGAGGCTCATCTTCGATTGACGGCTGGATGGGCGCAAAGCGGTTTTTCAGCGCCGTGGAGGCCTCTGGAGCAACAATCAGCGTGCTCCACGCCACAGTCCTTCGCGGGACTACGAACCCGTCATCCGCTGCGCCCGCTGAAGTCGCCCGCGACACCTCTACAGCCTCCTCCATCGCCGATTTTTTTGGAGCCGGGGGTGGTGACGCTGGCGATGTTGGGTCGGACTTGGGCACCCTACCCCTCTTCTTGGTCCTGGGCCTTAGACAGTAGCTCCTTTGGGAGCCCCGGTCCGACTCGGATTCCAGCGAGCTTCCGGGATTCATTCCACTTATCGCGCAAACCCGGTAGTTGCCCGATAAGGAATGTTTCAAATGTTATACACAAAAACGCACAATAACGAGCACAATTTCAGTCCGATTCAACCACAAAATTTCGCACGATTTAGCTCCGCAGCGCGTCCACACTCTGCAAGCAACGATGCGACCCCAGTGGCGACGACTGAATATGATGGTGTAATATGGTGGTGACCTGACTTTTGTTGTCGGATTAGTGGGAGGTTACTATTCCTTTGCAGTTTGAATGCTGTTATAAGGTTTTCCTGTTTCAGTTTTTGTAAAATTTGTGTTGCTTTGTCCTCATTGTTGGTTTTAATTAGAAAGTGATTATCTTGTTTGATAATCACATCCTTGTTGTTGGGGTTGAGTCCCTCCCACCTGATTGCAAGTTGGACTCTGGTGATGGTCGACAATGCGTTCGCTGTGAATGTGTGCGAATACGTGGGAAATCTTGTTGATGTTGTCTTGCTGTTTGTTGTTTTTTTTTATTGGTTGTAGACTGATAGTCCAAAGCTATTCGTTTGGCCTGAGGTGTTGGCGTTGTGGGGGTTGGCTGGGTTGGCTGGGTTGTCTGGGTTGGCTGGGTCACCTTCGGTTTTCTGAGCCGTTTTTTCGATTGTGGCTTTTTGAACCCACCATCCTGGGAGGCATAATCCGATTCGGATTCTTGCGAACTCCCAGGGTTCATCCTTTCGTTTGAATTCTACCCGTATATTCTCGCTGGACGAAAATTGCGGTTGGATTCTTCAAATTCTTTGCCGTGGTGTAAACGACCTTGCTTTAAATATGCTAACACTGACACGTCTTATCACCACGAAGCTCGGTTTAAGAGTCCTTTATAAAATATTTGTAATCCAGCGAAATAAAATTGTTTTTAAAAAGGGCTCTCGCCGGTATCATTAATTAATTCGCGCAGTCGGTAGGATATTTTTGGACCGGTTTCATCGCGAAATCGATTGTTCGTTTCAACGATTTACCGAAAAGAAACTACAAGTTGTGACGTTGGCAGTATACTTGTCAGGATCATCCTAATATCGAAGATTCTGCAGATTGCAACAACCAGTGGAACATCGAGAGACAAGACCACAAATTGCTTGTCTTTGGAAGGACCTAGATTTTGGGGAGGACAACATTGCCGAACTGAAACTTCGACCTTATATCATGACCAGAGTAGCCCTACTAGTAATTTAAGTGCGATTGATTTACTATATGTCACTTATTGATCAATTAACTGTCGAAATCGAGAGGTTAAGCCTTGCACATTCAACTGACTCTGCTTTATTTCTTAATTTAAGGACAAGAAATAATTCAAGTATAACTAATTCACCTAAAATGGGAAAATTTAAACCAGAATTACTGAATTGTGTTCCGAGTTTTGACGGAAACCCAAATGATTTAAATCGATATCTTTGTACTTGTCAATCGATAATTGATGCTTTCTATGATATAGCTAATCCAAACAGTTTTCAAAATGCTTATTTAATAAACTCTCTGATTGGCAAACTTGTTGGTCAGCGAAACTTGTCATTAATATTCAAAATGTTACTACTTGGGACGAGTTAAAAGAAACTCTTCGCCGAAATTTTGCAGATCAAAGAGATGAAGCTTGTTTCAACTGAGATTTGGTTATGATGAAACAATTCCCAATCGAAAAGCAAAACCAATTTTATGATAGAGTACTTCACATTTTAAGTTTACTATTTAATAAGCGAAAACTCTAAAACGTAATTTGTATAACGAATTAGCACTTACAACTTTCTTATCTGGATTGAAAGAACTCTTGGGTACTACTATAAGATGTATGCGACCTTCAACAATAACAGAAGCTTTGCAATTTGTAACTCAAGAATATAATATTAATTACTTTCAAAGTCAAACAAAACCTGCCCAAACTTTTCCAAAATAATCTAATATTTTCAACAATTTCAAACCAAGCCATAATAATAATTTTAACAATTTTACTAGACAATTCCCTTCTGCTCAACCAAACTTTGGAAGTAGACCACAATATTTCAGTGCCCCAATGCACCAAAATAATAATCCCTTTAAACCCCAATTTCCATCACAATCTGTAAACGTGAGACCGAATTTTAATCGACCACAACAGATATATTTTACTAATTCGCAAGTATTTGTCAGACCTAATCCAAGAACAAACGTCTTTAGACCCAATCAAGTAAATCAAAGACTATTGCAGCTAGCAAAACCAATGTCCAGTATCGAATCATCTACCATTAAACCCACAACACAATTGTCTAATAATTATCGACCACCAAAAATGGAATTTCAAGACATTTGTCATGTTGAAACGCAAAATAATTCTCAGTATGATGAAAACCAATTCAATCACTATCAGTATCCAAGTAGCGAATATTACGAATACGATGAATCCGAAATTCAAAACACACCTTCAAATACCCAGGAATTTTCCCGAAATACTGACGAAAATCAGCTTGATGATGAAGAAATTTTTTGTGTAAAACCTCAAACAGAAACCAACACTTAACACCTCCAATAATTTCATTTAACATGTCTAATTGCAGGGAATTATCATACATTGAAGATAAGAAACCCACATAAAAATATTGATTGATTCGTGTTCCACAAAATCTTTTATCGATCCTAACATTGCAAAACATTTTTAGCCAGATCGAATTATAAATGACCCTTTTACAGTGTCAATTGTTTTTCAAAAATCAGCTCACCAATATGGTAGTTTATTGCCAGCTTCAAAAATTTTTAAATGACCTAAAAATCAAAATCTGAAATTTTACCTTTTCAAATTTCATAATATATTCGACGGACTTCTAGGACTAGATAATCTAAAGTTGTTACAAGCAAACCTTGACTTTGCGAATGGATTTCTAATTACACCGGTTGCTCGTATCCCATTACAATTCTGCAAAGCTCAAAGTGAACTATACAACATAACAGTATTCCCACGAGTTGAGCAAGTCATAAAAATGAAAACGTCTATTAAAAATGGCGAAATTATCAATCCTCATCAAAAAATTCAGGTGTGACATTCCGGAATGTTTATCAGTAGCTCGAAATGGTTTTGCTCAGACAACAATTCGGAATAACACTTGTGAACCTGTAACTTTAGACTTCTCACATCCCATAGACGTAGAACGTTTTAATAACAGACATTTACAAGAGATAAATTTCAACAACTTTGACGATACTCCAAAAATATCGAAATTAGCTTTTTCTATATTTCGAATTAACCATCTTAACGCAGAAGAGAAAAATAAAATTATAGATTTAATAAAACAATATTCACACATATTTTACAATGAAAACGAACCACTGACATTTACAAACAAAATTAAACATCGAACTCGAACGTCCGACGAACTTCCAGTCTATTGCAAATCATATAGATACCCCCAAATCCACAAAGCGGAAGTCGATAATCAAATCAATAAAATGTTGGCGCAGCAAATCATACGTCCAAGCAACTCACCATGGAGTTCTCCAATTTGGGTAGTACCGAAAAAGGAAGATGCTTCAGGATTAAAAAAGTGGAGAGTAGTTGTTGACCTAAGAGGGGTGAATGCTAAAACCCTAGATGATAAGTACCCTTTACCCAACATAACTGATCTATTAAATAAATTGGGTCGATGCCAATATTTCACAACTTTGGACTTGGCAAGCGGGTTCCATCAGATCCAAATGAACGAAGACGACATAGAGAAAACCGCTTTCAGTAGCGAAAACGGACACTATGAATTTCTTAGGATGCCATTCGGGTTGAAGCATGCTAAAGCAACCTTCCAGCGCGTAAATTCAAAACAAGAAATGTTTAGTATATTAAGACGACATCATTGTGTTTTCTACATGGCTCCAGGAACATCTAGATAGACTAAAAGCAATTTTCCAACGATTACGGGAATCTAACTTTAAAATTCAGTTAGATAAGTCGGAATTTCTGAGGAAGGAAGTATGTTATTTAGGACATGTTGTAACAGCAGACGGAGTTAAGCCGAACCCCGACCAAATTCAAGCAATTAAGAAATTTCCAATTCCGACTTATCAAGAACAACAGACAGTATCAAGAAGACAACCAAACAGATCAAAGGATTTTTAGGATTACTAGGTTAGTACCGTAGATTTATCAAGGATTTCGCAAGAATCACAAAACCCTTAACGAGATGTCTAAAGAAAGGCGCAAAAATTGAACATAACCAAGACTTCGTTTCATGTTTTGAACATTGCAAAAATTTATTGATTTACAATTTCCAGACTTCGGAAAGACATTTAACTTAACAACTGATGCAAGTAATGTTGCCCTTGGTGGCGTTTTATCTCAGGGACCAATCGGACATGATTTACCTATTGCATATGCTTCCAGGACCTTAAATGATTTAGAGAGAAATTATTCTACAACGGAAAAAGAACTTTTAGCGATAGTATGGGCGACAAAATACTTTCGACCGTAAATTTTTGGACGAAAAATAAATTTAATGACCGATCACAAACCATTGCAATGGCCTTTTCACTTAAAGACCCAAATTCAAAATTAATGAGATGGCGTATAAAACTTGATGAATATGATTATACTGTCTTGTACAAGAAAGGAAAAGCTAACACCAATGCAGACCCATTATCAAGAATCGAACTGCATACTAAAGAAATAGAAGAGCCAGATAAACCTTTTTCCTTCATAGATTACATGAAACAATTTAATCAAGAATTAGAAGAAGATCGCGAAAGAAGGAACGAAAACTTAGATCAAATATCTACTGTCGCACAAGTTGATAACACCGAGCCTGTACAAGTCATTGACACTCCAGCAGAAATACCAACTGATCTCGAGCCAGTAGAGGATAATATGACAGTGCACACGAATGTAAGTAAAGATCCTATTGTGGGAATTCCAATATCTGACACGCCAGTAAATTATTGAGCCAACCAAATAATTATATCTTCAGTATTACATTCACCGGCGAAAGCAAAAATGATCATTTTGTTCGAGAAAAAACGTAGACTCTTAACACAAATTTCCAAAGATAATTTTGATCTAAACATTATTGATTTTGTAAAATAATTTATTACTTCAGATAAACAGTACCATTTGTATTTTGAAGAACCAACTATGTACGAACCATTTTGCGAAGTAATAAGAAAAACTTTTAAATATCCCTCATTAAAATTCAAACGATGCCTTAAAAAATTATTAGATGTTACCGAAAAACAGGATATTCCCGAAATTATTCAAAAATATCATGAATCAAAAAGCAATCACCGAGGAATCGACGAAACATACGAAAGAATTAAATCAAAATACTATTGGCCTAACATTAAAGATTCTATCCAAACTTTTATTAACAATTTCGAAACCTGTCAGAAAAGAAGTATGAACGTCACCCAATTAGAATGCAAATGAATATTACACCAACAGCGTTGCGGCCGTTTGAGATCATTCATATGGACACTTATACTCTTGTAAAGACTAAGTTTTTGACCATCATAGATAGTTTTTCAAAATATGCTCAGGCATACCCACTTTTGTCCCTTTCTGCTACCGAAATTGTAGACAAACTTCTAATATTTTTCTCTCATCACAGCGTGCCCAAGCAAATTGTTATTGACAAAGGCACAGAATTTAAAAATTATTACATTTTATTACAGAGCACAGATTAAAATTCATTTTTGTTCACCAAACCATCCCCAATCAAATGGACTAATTGAACGACTCCATTCGACTTTAACTGAACACATACGCCTACTAAACAATGAACAATTTTTAAATACACCGATATCCAACAAAATGGTATACACTATTTTAGCATATAACAATTCAATTCATTCAACAACTAAATTAAAACCCACTAATGTAATTAATGGTCACATTTCCACTAATGACCCTTTCGCCATTTAATTATATCAATTATTATATGGCGACTATGTTCTTACTCATAAACAAAAATCTCAAACACTATATTCACAAATGAATAAACACATTATTGAAAACAAACGAAAACTTATAGCAAATATTAATGAAAAACGTGATAATCCCGATCTTTTCCAACCAGACCAAGAAGTGTACATATAAAAAACATGTTAGACAAAAACACGCAGATAAATTTTCAAAACCAACCAAAATTGAAGATGTTAATCAACAACGAAAAACGATTAAAACTCCATTACAAGCGAAAGTTCAAATGGATAATTTAAAACGACCTCTCGGACAAATTTGCAATTTTGACTAAAGGTAAATGTATTAATTTCAGACTTGTTGGCGCCGTTGTCGGAGACGGAGATAAAATAACTATGAACAAACTGCACAATAATGCATGAATAATACCTTTGAAATTGGAACAAGCAAGACTAACAGATTACACTCACACCTTGATGTATTATTATGACTAAGATCCCATTATTATACAAATCAACAAATTACATGATAAGTCCGAAAATATTTTTTGTTCACTAACGGCTCATAAAGAATACCTTGATGAATCGACCAATTATTTAAAAATATTAAAAATTACACAGGAAAGAGTTGAAAATAATATTAAAGAAAACTGCCACACCCCTTAAGGACCAAAAGAGGTATACGAGGTAAATATTATTGGTTCGGTATTCAAAATTATTACCGGAAGTCTAGACGCAAACGATAGCGAACATTACGAAAATGTTATAAAAGAATTACAACAAAATCATATTGATGTAGCGGAAAGTATAAAAAACCAAAACTCTATATCTACAAGAGTCATAGACGCTTTCAACTCTACGATTTACAAAACAAATAAGAATAACTATTTAATCGAAACAAAAGTTAAACAAATTGGCTTCATCGTTGAGAAATCAACACATCGTGAAAATAATTATTTTATTCGAGACACTTTAAATCAAATTAATAATATTTATGTAATTATCGATTCTCTATTACAAGATATTGAAAACTCGTTAACATTTGCAAAATTAAAAATAATGCATCCAAGCATTATAAAAATAAGTAATCTTTCAGTAGAACTTAAAACTCTCGAAAAGCTTATAGCACCTAAACAATTACCTTTACCTACCACATTTATGAATATGTTTATGTATGAAAATGTTATTGATATTGACTGTTTTATATTAAACAATAAAATTACATACTTGTTAAGAGTACCAATAACAAACCCTATTAATTTCGATTATTTCCATTTGTATTCTGTTCCTATAAAACATCAGAGTCTGTTTAAGGTTGATATTCCTCGCGATAAGTATTTAATTAAAAAAATCAATTGCACTACACATATCAACAAGAACCGTCCAAGAAAATACAGCCAAACACATTTCTTTGGAATAAAGAAGAGCTGAACGAAGTTGGAAATGACAGTTCTTGCAAAGTGCAATTGCTGCAATCACCGAAATTTACATCAGCATCAGCAAGCATCAAAGATCCCATAATAAATCAATTAGATGCAACAAATCAATGGTTATTGGTATTCCCTGAAGAAAAAATGCTGGATCTCATATGCCCAAATCAACCAGAACACAAATCCCTATCAGGAACGTATTTAGTCACCATACCTACCGGATGCCACCAATAGCCAAACGGTTACGGAATCCAACAGACAACAACCAATCATCTTTCCCGACTTCGAAGAGAAGCAGCCAATTGAATTCTTTCCCACATTGAATCTGAGTTTCGACCTTCAAGACGTCAAATTAGATGAACTTCACAAATTAAGAAACAAAATTGAAAACAACCACCCAAACTTGTTCAACAATCAAATAACAAAAACCCCAAGCTTGTGGACAATTTTCATTTATGTCGTTCTGTTCCTGCTACTGCTATATCTGCTTTGTGGGCACATTAAAGCAATATGTACACTCAAGAAGACCGAATCAACCAGCCCACGCATCGAGCTACCCCTTCAGCAGGTGTAGTCTAATCTAACGAGGGAGGAGTTAACTGACCACATATCCCCATAAATTGATAAACCAGCAGATCATATGTCCGGTTGGACACAATAACTACCAAGGAGATGGGCGGAGGCCAGCCAGTCAGAAGTAGGCAGTCAACCAGTAACTTCTATAAAATATTTGTAATCCAACGAAATAAAATTGTTTTTGAATAGGGCTCTCGCCGGTATCTTTTTTAACTTTTTAAATACTTTTAATAACTGAAACTCGTCCCTTTCAACATCAAAAATCCACACAAAGTCTACAATTCAGATATAGATTTTGGCGGAATTCTAGGTCTTGATTTTCTGGAACAGTAGTAGTAGTAAACATCTTTATTTCTAAAAAAAAAGGCTATCGACCAATCGGTCTTTCTGCCTTTGTTTAATACATGTAGTCTTAATCTGAATAAAAAATAAATATGAAAATTCTCTTATTCTACGTTAACAATCTTATTAGTAAATTTTCCAATTCCAATGACAAGAAAAAAATATTTTATTGTCCAGTAGTCAGTTGCGTTTGTAAGTGTTCTAGTAGCGTTGATGTAGGGAAACGGAAGCGGGATTGTCTGGTTGGTCTTGTAAGACAAAGGGGATTCAGTATGGTCCAGTTGTAGGGGTTGTATGCCTATTTTGTCTGTAGCTGTATCAGTCTTTCCGAGATCTTTGTCATGTTTGTGCGTTCGTATAGTAGTTGGGTGGGGGGGTTGTGTAGTGGGTTTTGGGGGTGTCTTATTCGTGTTATTAGCCTTAGTGCAATTTGTTCTGTTGTTTGTGTATAACGTTTTGTCCTTTCTGTTCCGTTGGTCATGAGTATATGTCCAAAGTCCAGCAAGGGTCTACAAATAGCTTTATATATTTTGGTGGCGGTGTTTGTGCTAATTCCTCTGTCTTTGTAAGTTAGTGATCGGAAGTGTTTTGTTCTCTTTATTGTTTCTGCCCTGATGTTTCGTATGTGTTTAGTGAATTAAAGTTTGTGGTCAATTGTGATTCTAAGGTATTTTACGTCGCTTTTTGGTTGTGTCGTTTGGCCGTCTGCAGTTATCGTAGGGGTCTGCAGTTATCGTCAGCGTTGAGTCTGTGGTTTGTGAGCAGAAGTTCGTTTTTTGACGCGTTTGATGTTAGTCTCCATTTATAAAACCATGTCATTGTGTTATTTGTCAGGGTTTGGAGTCTTTGAGCTGCTCTCTCAGTAGTAACTCTAATAAGTTTTCTGGAAAATTATCAAAAGTATAATTGATCTAAACAACTAATAACGAATTTCAAAACTCTGCCTTTGTACAAAATTAATCAATCCTCAGAACCAGAACTTTCGAAAAAATTAATTCCAAACAAAATAAACATTTCAAGCAGAACTGAACAAATTTTCAAATTAAAATGCAATTTGGTAAATACAGATGTTATTTTATCTAGAAAAGAAATAGAAAAAGTTCACATTCCTAACGCTTTGGTTCATGTAAACGAAAATGGCGAATTTTTAACATCAGTCATAAATGCAAATGCCATTCTAAAATCAATTGAATTTTCCAAAATTGAAGTTAAGCCATTTAATTCCCAGTCAATTTCAAACTAAAATTATTTTGAAAACCCTACAAGTAACAAAAATCGATTAAAAAACATTGTAAACCAACTTCGAACTGAACACTTAAACTATGAAAAAAAAGATGTTTACTACTACTCTTTGCCTCGAATTTGAAGACATATTTTATCTTGAAGGTGGCCATCTTTCTTTTACAAGTGAAATTAAACATCAAATTGAAACAAATAATTCTAGACCCATTTTCACAAAATCTTATCGATACCCCCAAATACATAAAAGCGACGTAAAAACCCAAGTAAACAAAATGCTAGAACATATTATTATCAGACCCTCAGTTTCTCCTTGGTCATATCCCGTATGGGTTGTCCCAAAGAAATTAGATTCTTCTGAAAAACAAAAGTGGAGAGTAGTTATTCACTACAGAAAACTCAACGAACTCACTATCGACGACAAATACCCACTTCCAAACATTTCTGATTTACTTGATCAACTTGGAAAAATTCAATATTTTACCACACTTGATCTTGCCTCTGAATTCCATCAGATTGAAATTGCTCCTAAAGACATTTCGAAAACAGCCTTTTCTGTTGAAAACGGACATTATGTATTTCTCAGAATGCCGTTTGGAGTCAAGAATGCCCCATCCACTTTCCAACGTGTAATGGACAATATTCTTCTCGGTATACTAAACGAACTGTCTTGTTTACATGGATGACATCATAGTATATTCCCCCACTATAAAATTGATTGTATCAAAAGCTTTGCCGAACCAAAAAATCCAAAAGATTTTAAATCATTTCTCGGATTAACTGGATATTATAGACGCTTCATTCCCCGTTTTTCCAACATATCGAAGCCATTAACAAGATTACTTTAAAAAGGCATTCCATTTAATTTTGATACTGACTGTAACCAAGCTTTCGAAGAATTGAAAAATGATTTAATCTCCGACCCAATTTTATGATACCCAAATTTCTTTTCTTTTAACCATTTAAGTAAAAAGTAAAAGTAAAACCAAGTAAAAAGAACCATTTCTTTTAACTACAGATGCTAGTGCATTCGCAGTAGGCGCTGTCCTATCTCAAGGCCCCATTGGAAAAGATTTACCCATTGCCGTTGCTTCAAGAACACTATGTACTGCAGAAACAAAATATTCCACCTTCGAAAGAGAGCTTCTTGCAATAGTTTGGGCAGTAAAACAATTTCGACCTTACTTGTTTGGTAGAAAATTTACGCTTATTACTGACCATCGCCCACTAACATGGCTCTTTTCCATTAAACACCCTGGAAGTAGATTAGCACGCTGGCGCTTAAAACTTGAACAATACAATTACAAAATAATTCGCAAACTAGGCAGAGCTAATATGAATGCAGATGCCCTCTCTAGAATAAAAAAAAAAAAACAATTTCGTTACACAGACAAAGAGAAAGCGGACGCGTTCGCCAGACACTATCAAAGGGCCTTCAGCATATCGATAAACCCTAACTTCGACAATGACAACTGGAACTTGAGCAACGACTGGTACTTGAACTATTTTAACAGCTAAAGTCTATAGATAAAATCACTTCCTTGAACAGGAAGTTTTTAAAACGAATTTTATTTCAATTGACATGGATTTCAGCTTCAAGATACAACTGCTGTTTATTACAGGCTTGTTAGAATAAATATTCATTAAATGCTGAGGTGTTTACATGTTATCAGTGAAACTAAAGAACATCATGCACATCGTAAGAGTAATTATATATTTCCTTGTGCTAAGTTGGCCAAATAGGATATCATAACTCATCCGGCCTTAGATGAAATTATATCCTCAAAGTGATGTTATTTCATTTGAAAATTGAAGTCTCGTTAATTTCCATTTGATTATTTTTCCACTTGTTCTTAAGTTTCTTACAAATCAAATTATAAACTAAATGGCAAATAAATGCAAATGAGACGATGTATAATAATATGGTCCATATGCTAGTCCGGTTAACATATGGTCTCTGCATCCCTTGGAGTTGGACTGCTTGACTTTTTAGCTGAGCTTGGATGTGTTCTGTTGATTTCAGGTTCATAGTATTTAATTCAAGGGTAGGTGGATTGAATACTGCTTGGTGTGTTCTAGTAGGGGTTCATGTCAAATTGAGTAAGTCGATTTCTTGAAATTGTATTTGCTTTAACTCAAAATTTTCAAAGATTAATGATTTGAATTGAGCGGTACAACCGGGTGTTAAATCGATGATCGATCGCTTGGATTGGAATGGTCTTGACGGTCTTGGCAGTTTGATTTGCCAATCACTTCTCCAGGTGCTGTGATTAACCATTTACCATCGGCTACTTTGGTCGCCTGGATTTCTTGAAGTTTAACTTCGAATGGATGACAAGTTGTGACATTTGGAAATAATTGAATCAGTTGGGAACTATCATCTGGGTGATTGTTCTTTTGTACAAAAATTTATTAGTTTGTATTTCTAGACGTTTTTCGTTGTCAAAGGAGTACTTTTTCTCACTGGGGCCAGATATGGTTTAAAGGATATGTTGACTAGAATAGAATTGTTTTTGGGAATTGGAGAAGGAATCAATTTGTAATATTGGTTGTTTCCGCCTCGACTAATGGAAGTTCTAGAATAAAAATTACTTCAAATTCCTTAATGAAAATTTAACTTTTATTAAGTTTTCTAGAATTGTTATTCGTTAAGAGTTGATATCAATTGGTAACTTGCCATTGTGTAGTTGGGAATGTAATTTGTTTATTTCTGTCAGAAGTTCGATTTGACTAATTATTGAATTATGCAGAACGTTATGGCAACCTCTATTTTTGCCAAAGTTTCGTAGATTGATTGATACAGGCATGGTATTTGGTTTATTACTATGAAAAGTTTTGTTCGATTGGAAGGGAGATCGAACAATGTTGGAAAACTACAGACCTATTAGCTTGCTGTGCCATATGTATAAGCTTTTTATCCGAATCATAACCAACATAATTACAAATGATCTGGATACCTACCAACCGGTAGAACAAGCCGCATTCCACAAAAGAAATAGCACTAATGACCACTTACTTACAGTAAAGATCATAATAGAAAAGTCGACTGAATATAACGTTCCAATACACATGGCATTCGTCGACTACGAGAAGGCATTTGACTCCGTAGCACATTGGGCAATATTTAAAGAACCAGACAAAGCGCGAATAGACCATAATTTCAAGAACATTCTTAAAAATATATATCAAAGAAACAGACAATATTGAAATGAAAAGAGGTATCAGACAAGGAGATACAATATCCTCAAAATTCTTTACCTTAGCTCTGGAAGGGATTTCCAAAAAACTTGAATGGGGAAATATGGGACTGAACATAAGTGGAACCAAAATATCACACTTAAAATTTGCAAACGATATTGTTCTATTCACCGACAGCACAGAGGACCTTGAAAAAATGCTTTCCGAACTAGACAGAGAATCTTCAAAAATCGGTCTAAAAATGAATAAAACAAATTCTCCAAAAAAAAACCAGGTCCTGTCGCTCCATCCCGACTAGAGTTTCAGCCCGTTTCCGCTCCTATTTTACCTCCAATGGCAAATCATAGTGCTCCAGTTAGGCTAAAATGTCCGAAAGCGGTTCTCGGAAGTACTGACATTCGTTATCTTATTTTTTTTTTTAAATTTATAATTTTATACAATTACTATTAAACTATTAATTAAATTAATTTTATACTATTACTTTGTAACAAAATGTTGATTGGCTGGTGGCGCCAGGAATTTATAACACTTCTAAATTAAAAAGTATTATCTTCACAGGTCAAGATGTTCATTTAAGAACTATGGATCTTAGATCATCAGTAGATGCAAGGCTGACAAGAATGTTTGATCAGGATATGAGACAATTACCTCTTGCTTCGCTGCCTAATCCTCTGCCGCCAGTAGGCGAAAAGAAATTCTATTTTAAAATGTATACTACGGCACTAATGGAACATATTAAAGCAGCATTTCAGCGGCAAAACCAACAGATATTGCTCATAGGTAACACTATTACGACCGTAATATCGTGCTTACACTTTTGCTCTCCTCAATCCAGTGGTTTCCAACCTGTGGGGCACGCCCCCCTAGGGGGGCGCGAGACTATTGCAAGGGGGACATGCAGCTGTTTCCAACTTATCATTTTCGAATACAAACCAAAAAAGTCGAATATGTTTCAAAAAATTAATCAGCAAAATAGGTATACGTATTCAACAATCCTCGCCGCGAATTTTTTGGGTAGAAAGTTGTAGAAAGTTGTCTAAGGCCCAGGAACAGGAAGAGGGGTAGGGTGCCCAAGTCCGACCCAACATCGCCAGCGTCACCAACCCCGGCTCCAAAAAAATCGGCGATGGCGGAGGCTGTAGGGGTGTCGCGGGCGACGTCAGCGGGCGCAGCGGATGACGGGTTCGTAGTCCCGCGAAGGACTGTGGCGTGGAGCACGCTGATTGTTCCTCCAGAGGCCTCCACGACGCTGAAAAACCGTTTTGCGCCCATCCAGCCGCCAATCGTAGATGAGCCTCCAACACTTCCCAACACCATCGTAGGGACTGAACGGGAAGCAGTTGCTGAGAGCCCTGCGGCAACTGCAAACAAGACCAAGAAGGCAGAAAAGCCGCCGCCAATTGTGATCGCTGGAAAACCCAGCAATCACACAATGCTGATTGGTAGTATAAAAGGAATCACCAGTCAGCCTTTCATGCTGAAGTACACGAAGGCTTCGTTAATTGTGTACTGCACCAGCATTATGGACTGGGCGGTGGTGAAACGATCCCTGGAGGAGGACAAGAGCCAGTTCCACACCTACGCCCCTTCGTCGGAAAGAACCCACGCGTTCGTCCTGACGGCCTGGAGGGGAATGTCGATCCGACTGCCATAAAGCAGGATCTGGCAGACCAAGGACTGGAAGTGAGAAGTGTCTTCAAAATGAAGACACTTTTCAGGCCGCTCTACCTGGTCGTCACTAGCGACAAGGCAACCCTCCGAAGGCTTAACGCCGAGGCCAGGGTGGTGTGCAGTGTCAGGGTTTCGTGGGAAATAAGCAAAAACCGGAAGACCCTGACACCGTGTCGACGATGCCAGGCTGGGACCATGTCTCCGGGAACTGCCACCGGGACTTTAAATGCTCCCGATGCGCTGGGGGGCATGAAATCACGGCCTGCCTCGTTGGAGCTACATTAAAATGCGCTAACTGCGGTGGGCCTCATCGTAGCTTTGACGGGGCTTGCCCAGTCTGCATTTACAAACAGGCGCAAGTCCCGGCGGCGAAGCAGCGTTTCGTCCCTGCTCCTCTTCCAACGAGGCCAGCCTGGGGTCAAATCAGTCGAGCCCCTGGCCCGATCCACCCTTCACCCCTAAGCAGCAGGACCATGGCGCCAAGTCACGCCAACAGGACCATGCTGCCCCCGCCACCGCCTTCATTAGCGGAGTTTCCTCCGCTTAGGCAGCACGAAGCTGTCCCGACGAGCTCGCCCACCCAGCCCATGGTATAAATGGGAACGCGGTGGCCATGCTGGGCAGTGTCCAGCGGGAATTCGCCGAGCTGTCGTCGCAAATCAACTTGGAGGAGGTGATCAAGGCGGTAAGATTTTACAGCGCTGCACTGAGGGGTTGCGTCTCGAAGACAGACAAATTCCTAGTCTCAGCGCAGTTCTTCAATGAGGATATTAACAGCTTCGATTTTTAAGCCCTGATTTTGCCAAATGTGCCCTATGAGGATAGGAGAATGGAACTCATGCGGACTCCGGAGTTGTCTTGGTGAGTTAGTGAACTTCCACTGCCACACAGGCAGCCATCAATAGAGAACGTCGGCGTTGAACTTCCTGATGGAGTTTTGATCTACTGTGGCTATTTCTCCACCGTACGCTTACAGGCCGCTGATGTCGATCCATTCTTCATAAACATCAATAGGGTGTTGCTAATGGGAGATTTCAACGCCCGCCATCCACTATTCAATAACCCTGGACATAAGAACGCAGCCGGCAATTTTCTAGCCGACTACGTTCGCGACAATGGCCTACTCGTTATGCCCACTTCATCCCCAACGCATTACCCGAACAGTGGAGGGAATCCATCCTACCTCGACTTCGGAATTGCCAAAGGACTCACCAATCTCACGGAGATGGTGGTTATAGACGCCCTCAGCAGTGACCATTTGCCCATTTACCTCGACATTAGGGATTTAAAGCGCACACAAACTAACGACTTTCGATATTCATACGAAAATTTCGATTTTCGCGAATATCGAAAACGACTACAAGACCTGACGTGTATTCCGGGCCAGATTGATACTGTCGAAGCTCTAGAGCATGCGGTAAAAGGTCTGACCAGGAATATACAACGGACACAGCAAGCTTTGGCCAAAAAAGTTCCGAACAGACCGCGGCGCGACAATCTTCCTGAGGAAATTTTGGACCTTATTAAGGCGAACAATCGAATCAGGAAGCGTTGGCAGCGATATCAGGCAACCTGCCGATCGCATAATGGCAGCAGAGCTTGCACGAGACATACAGCGTGAAATCTCCGCATACAGGAATTATACCTGGGCGGAGAAACTGCGAAATCTGACTCCCCGTGACAATTCTCTGTGGAAACTGTCGAGAAGTCTGCGAAAAGGCTATGAGCAAGTCCCCCCTCTTAAAAAAGAGGGGAGGAGTTATATTACCACCAGTGACAAGTGTGAGCCGCTCGCTGAGTTTTTGGCAGAAGTACACAAGGTCCAACCAGCGCTTCAGGATAACGAAATAGAAAGACAGGCCGCTGTTTTTGTAGAACGGAAGTATCCTATACCACCCTCGATTTTGCATTCCTATATAACAACCCCGTCGGAGATACCGAAAAGCCCCCGGTCCAGACGGCATCCCTTATTTGCTCCTCAAAAACTTACCGCGGAAAACTATTGTGCTAACAGTACAAATAGTCAACGCAGTCCTTAAATTGCAGTACTTCCCACAGGACTGGAAAAACGCTGTAATAATCCGTATCCTAAAGCCGGGCAAAAACCCGACCGAACCGCCTCTTATAGGCCAATTTCCCTCTTGAACACCCTCGGCAAATTAACCGAGAAGGTCATCCATTCGAGATTACAGGTAGCAGCCGAGCTTCGAAGTTTAATCCCGGATGAGCAGTTTGGCTTTCGACCAAGACACAACACAACGCTGCAGACTGCTAGGATCGCAACGGATGCCTATGCAGCATTTAATAAGCTTCAAAGTACGGTTATGCTGCTTGTCGACATGCAAAGGGCCTTTGACACAGTCTGGCTCACAGGGCTGCTGTACAAGTTGTTTGCCGTGCATTCACTGCCACTCGACCGAAAGTGGAGAATTCCACTTGTGCCAAAAGACGCATCGCGGCAGGAGTACCACAAGGAACAGTGATTTCGCCGCTGCTGTATACATTGTACACAGCAGACATTCCAAAACTTCCCACTACAGAAATAGCACTATACGCTGATGATACGGCTATCTACGCATCGTCTTTTTATGCTCAGGCTGCGAAATCTCGCATTGCACATCACCTGAGTTTATTGACGCTGTATTTTGACAAATGGAAACTTAAAGTGAATCCCAGGAAGACGGAACTTATTATCTTTTCGCGTAAATTCACTAACAACAAAATCTTATCACCACTCGTGATACAAAATACTCCTATCAAACCAACAAAAGAGGTGAAATACCTGGGATTCAAACTAGACGCCCGACTCCATTTCAATAAGCATGTTGACTATGCTGTACAAAAGACTGCCATGGCCCGAAGAAAGTTGTACTCTCTTCTGGCGCCAAATTCTTTCCTATCACCTCGAAATAAACTTCTGCTCTACACCTCCACTATAAGGCCCATACTGACCTACGGCTCCCCTGTCTGGCACTCTGTCTGTGATTCCACGAGACGACGTGTTCAAAGGACCCAAAATAGGTTCCTGAGAGGCGTCCTATCGGCTGACAGATACACCAGAATAACCGAAATGCACGAAGCTACAGGGATGGCCTATATAGCCGACTATATAGATACCATCGCTGAAAATTTTTTATCATAGCGGAGTGCAAGGCTCAGTCCTCACGCGAAATATCACCCAAGTAAGAGCAATCGATCGCCCAACTCATGGTCCCCGGTATAAGCGACTTCCCATATTTTATGAGGATTTTGTCCCTCACAGTACGTGACAACAAACAAACATTGCCTGCCAGTTGCAGACAGTCGTTTCTAGCAGGCTGGAAACGCACAAATCCAACAGAACGTGACTTGAAGGGTTCGTCCTGCCTCGTTCTGGCTGGTGTTGGCTGGTTCTTGCACCGATAGGGGCGGGGGCGGATGGATTTGGTCATCTAGTTGAAACTGCCGGCGGTTAACGCCACGGTTGACAGTATCAAACTTAAAGGTCGAAGCAAAAGGGGTTTTTGGCTTCCCTTCAGGGAGACCTTTTTTCCTTAATGAATGCCCCTCGAATAAAACCAAAACCGCCACTTCAAGACTATCTCCTGACGTTGTGGTGCGTATGGCTAGCTCGGGAATGTCCATGTTAGGGCACTGCCCAGGTAATGGATGACTTAGCGCGCCTATTTAGATCATGGGCAAAGAGCAACCGACCGAACATCTGGCTAGACATGGGAGTTTGTTAACTTTCTTTGTGAATTTTATTAATGGGAATGTTCAATAAATTTTTATCTATCTATCTATCTACTGCCTTAATCAAATTCACATAAAGGAGGGAGTAATTCCTCTTTAATCTCGCATCGTTATTTGCCGAGTGTGGACGTGATACGAAGCGGAAGCGTGCGACATTTACTAGTAAACATTGTGTTCGTTATCTGTATTTGTGCGTTTGTAAGTAACATTTTATAAACATTCCTTATCGGGCAACTTCCGCGTTTGCGCGATAAGTGAGATAAATCCCGGAAGCTCTCTGGAATCCGAGTCGGATCAGGGCTCCCAACAGGGCTATTTTCTTAGGCCCAAGACCAAGAAAGGGGGTAGGGCGCCCAACTCGGATCCAACGTCACCAGCGTCACCAACCTCGGCTCCAAAAAAATCAGCCAGGGAGAATACAAATCTAGCAGCAACATCACAACCAACCGACTCCTCCGGGGTGCTCCGCAGCTGACGGATTCGTCGTTCCGCGGAAATCTGTTGCGTGGAGTACGCTGATTGTTGGCCCACAGGCCACCACGACGCTGAAAAACCGTTTCACGCCTATCCAGCCAACACTTCCCCACTCCAACGTAGGGACAAAGGGAAGCAATTGCGGGGAGCCCTATAGTAATTGGAAATAAGCCAAAGAAGGCAGAAAAACCGCCGCAAATTTTGTAAGCTGGAAAACCCAGCAATCACACAATGCTGATTGGTGGTCTAAAAACCATCACCAGCCAGCCTTTCACAATGAAGTACACGAAAGCTTCGCTGATCGTGTACTGCAGCTGCATTATGGACTGGGCGGCGGTAAAACGTCCCTGGAAGAGGATAATAGCCAGTTCCGCACCTACGCCCCTTCGCCGGATAAAACGCACGCGTTCGTCCTGAGGGGCCAGGTTGGGAATGTCGATACGGCTGCCAACAAGGAGGATCTGGCAGACAAAGGGCTAGAGGTGAGAAGTGTCTTCAAAATGAACACACTCTTCAGGCCGCTCTACGTCGTCGTCACTATCGTCAAAGCCACCCTCCGAAAGTTGAACGCCGAGGCCAGGGTGGTGTGCAGTGTCAGGGTTTCGTGGGAAAAAAGCAAAAACCGGAAGACCCTGACACCGTGTCGTCGATGCCAGGGCTGGGACCATGGCTCCGCAAACTGCCACCGGGACTTTAAATGCTCCTGATGGGCCGGAGAGCATGAAATCATCGCTTGCCCCGCTGGAGCTGTAGTAAAGTGCGCTAACCACGGTGGGCCTCATCGTAGCTTTGACGAGGCCTGACCAGTCTATTTGTTCAAACAGGCGCAAATCCCGGCGGAGGGGCGGCGTTTCGTCCCTGCTCCTTTTCCAACGAAGCCAGCCTGGGGTGAAACCATCCGATCCCCTGGCCCGATCCACCCTCCACTTCTAAGCAGCTGGACCATGGCGCCAAGTCACGCCAACGGGACCGCCATCACTAGCTGAGTTTCCTCCGCTGATGCAGCACGAAACTGTCCCGACGAGCTCCGCCCACCCAGTCAATGGTATAAATGGGAACGCGGTGGCCATGCTGGGCAGTGTCTAGCGTGAATTCGCCGAGATGTCGTCGCAGATTAACTTGGAGGAGGTGATAAAGACGATAAAATTTTACAGCGCTGCATTGAAGGGTCTCGAAGACAGACAAATTCCTAGTCTCAGCGCAGTTATTCAATGAAGATATTAACAGCTTCGATTTTTAAATATTGATATTGTCAACTGTGCCCTATGAGAATTGGGGAATGGAATTCATGTGGACTCCGGAGTAGTCTTGCCGAGTTTGAGCAGTTCCTCTGGTCTGAGGACGTCGATGTGGCGTTAATCGTGGAAACATGGTTGCGCCCCGGAGACAGAATCACAATACGGGAGTACAGGCTCGAGCGTGCCCGGTCTATGGGTTGGAGTGGCCATAGCGGTCTAAGCAACGAACCCATACAGGAGACTGCCATGCAGGCAGTGAGTAATAGAGAACATTGGCATAGATCTTCCTGATGGTGTTTTGATCTACTGTGGGTACTCTACTTCTACTCGCTTACGGGCCACTGACACTGATCCATTTTTTTCAAACACCAATAGGGTGTTGTTTATGGGAGATTTCAATGTCCGCCATCCTCTATTTAATAACCCTGGACGGACAAACGTAGCTGGCAATTTCCTAGCCAGCTACGTTCGCGACAATGGCCTACTGGTTATGCCCACTTCATCTCCAGCGCATTATCCAGAGAGTGGAATGAGCCCATCTTTCCTTGACATCGGAATAGCCAAAGGACTCGCCAATCTCACGAAGATGGTGGTTATAGACGCCCTCAGCAGTGACCATTTACCCATTTACCGTGTCATTAGGAATTTAAAGCGCACACAAACTAACGACTCACCCGAGGAATTCGATTTTCGCGAATATCGAAAGAGACTACAAGACCTGACCCGTATTCCGAACCATATAGATACTCTCGAGGCTCTAGAGCTTGCAGTAAAAGGTCTGGCAAAAAATATATAACTGACACAGCAAGCTTTGTCCAAAAAAGTTCCGAGCAGACCGCGGCGTGACAACCTTCCTGAGGAAATTCTGGACCTTATTAAGGTGAAAAATGGAATCAGAAAGCGTTGGCAGCGATTCAGGCTGATATAGGGCGATCTGCCGATCGCATAAGAGCAGTAGAGCTTGCACGAGACATCCAGAGCAAAATTTCCGCATACAGGAATTTTACCTGGGCGGCAAAATTGCGAAACTTATCTCCCCGTGACAATTCTTTGACAACCAGCCCTTCAGGATAACGAAATAGGAAGACAGACCGCTATTTTTGTTGAACGGGAGTATCCTATACCATCCTCGATTTTGCATTCCTATATAACAACCCCGTCGGAGATACAATCGTGTCTTCGGCGACTTCCTAGCCGGCGGCTTTCGCCGGCCCAGACGGCATCCCTTATTTACTCCTCAAAAATGTACAGCGGAAAACTATTGTGCTAATAATGCAAATAGTCACTGCAGTCCTTAAATTGCAGCACTTCCCACAGGACTGCAAAAACGCTGTAATAATTCCTATCTTAAAGCCGGGCAGAAACCCGACTGATTCCGCCTCTTATAGGCCAATTTCCCTCCTTTTTCTTCTCCCATTTCTCATTTTTAATTTTTAGTTTTTCTTGGTAAAGGTGATCTAAATTTAAATTATTTACTGGGCGCCCAACATTTTTTGAATCTTTGTGTGACTGAAAAATGGAAAGTCCTCATCCAAAGTTTTTTTTTAAGGAAAACTGATATGTTTGGTTTCTATTGTAAGAAGACTCGAAAAACTTATGATCAATATGATCAACGTGTATAGTGCGAACTATATACATAAATAGCTTTGCTATATTTTTGTTCTTATAGTGACGCGAGTCACTATAAGCTATAGCATTTGTTATACGTCTCGGCATTGAATTTTTGCATAAACTGAAACAAAAAATTAAATATTGTATGTACGAATCGAGATAAAACAAAGCACAAAGAGAAAATAAAAACTTACATGCAATAAGCAGGATCCTACTACTTGTGATCCCCTAGAAGCCAGAGATTCATCCCAAACATACATGTACGGTACTCCATTAATCAGATCAAAGATGCAACAATGGAATGTCCACATCTGTCTTAAGTAGTAGACTTTGTTTGTTGTCAGTAGCGGAGTTGGAAGCGTTTTCTGCAGGTCGAAGCAGATAGTTATTGTGTCCTTCACTATTTTACTCTTTTCGATATTCGTGTTCTTACTAGTTAATGCTTTTTTGGCTTTCTTTTGATGGATTTCTAATTCTACTTCATACCCTGTTTTTGTCTGTATGGGATGCCGAAACTAAGTTATACAATTGGTCGCATTTATTACAGGTGTCAGAATGTGGATGATGAAATTTTAAATTAAATTTAGTATTAAAAATATAGCGGTAGTATGACCCTTTCACAGGTATTTCGCCCTCTTCAGTGCAAAAATCTCTGTACAGAAGATACATCTTCCGAATATTTAAATCGGACGAAAGGTATCTTGTATTTGGGTTCTGAGAGTACGAATAATGACTCTTGTATCTGGGAAATTACTTAAAATGGTCTAATATTTTATTTTTTGCATTTTCCGACACTTTATTTTGAGGAATTTGTTTACCTCTTTTATCATGTTCTACAAATTTGTTATAATCGAGTTTTGCACAAATAACTTTGAAACGACTGTCACTAGTATCAAAAGTTTTTAGAAAAAACTCTCTACATACACGTCGATTTAGTAGTTTAATCTCTGTACTGTATTTTTTCATGCTTGTAGCTGTAGCCGACTTTCTTTAGACTTTTTTCTACTTTTAGGTTCTTTTTTTGTTAAGGCTGAAGCTAAAAAACTTGTTTGTAAGTCATAAGTTGGTAAACTACTTGTACTTGGTACAACTTAGATAAAAGTCGTTGTCTCTCATACCCTGTAAATTCCCTACATTGGTATCTGCATGTGTGTTCATACTCCTGAAACATTTTCTTTCGTTTATTTTTTCCTCTGCTTTCATATTCTTGACCAGAAAGCCTATTCTTTTTTATTTCATTTATTTTCCATTTGATAACGTTGATTGTTCTTTTTCGGGTTCGTTTCGGGGCTATTAAAATAGAAAATTACCCTTACATAACCTTACATTTTGATCCCTAAACCCTACTCACCGTAACTACTACCACTAGTAGCTTCATTATGTGATAATATGGAATTATCACTTCCATGAGTCTCATCTTCACTTGGTATGAAATCAGATTCCTCGTCCGTAGCATATGGATCTGTTTCTGAGTCTAAATAAGTATACTATCTTTGTCTCAAAATTCCAATATTTTTAATACCTGCCAATATTTTTGCTTACCTGATCCAGGAGACATAATGTTTCAAAATAATAATATCATTTAATCTCTTTGACGAAATAGACGTTAATCTCATGAACGAAAACACATTCAGTAGCAAAACAACCCAAGTGCCCCTCAGACGTTTTTGGCTCCAAACGTCCGGCGAGATTCCTTTATGTTGACTGTTTTGTTCACTAAAAGAAGGCGTCAGGCCATGATTTTTACTTGAGCGATTTTACTACCAAATAGAAGCAAGTATGGAGAACACGAGTTAACAGTCTACGACCGGAAAAGAGTCTCTGCCTTGCTTTTGTGATCGACACGTGCAATTCAATCGTTACACAGTTCGAACGCGAAATAGTGCTTTATTTGCTTTATTATGCCCGTATTACGGGCGCGTTGTGATTTGTGACTGTGCTACTTAGTTATTACAGCCATAACATTTGCTAACATTTTCTTTTCTCAGGTTATAGTCCCTTTGCAGATTCACGGAACCACAGGGCCTGAGCAGCAGGAGGAGCTGCGCAAAAGGGTTGAGGCCCTTGAGCAGCAAGTGAGGACCTTGCTGGACCAGGCTGCGTACTGGAAATCCAGGGCAGACAGGGCCGAGAACCTTTTGATTGTCAAAACAGCCGCCGAGCATCAGGAAGCGGAAGATATTTCCTAGATGATAGCGACGGTGCCGTTGGGGGACCCGCTAAGGCGGAAACTCCCTCAATATCAACAAAGGAGAGCAGGGACCTGTTATCCAACTCATCTGACGGCGAGGGCTTTCAAAGCCCAAATCGCCGACGGAAGAGAAGGAAAATCAAGCATTTGTCCTCCAGTGAGGAAACCATCATTGGCGAACGAAAGAGGGCGTTAGAATGCCCCCCCCAACAAAAGAGGACTACAGGACGATGATAAGGGTACTTGACAACAACAAGTACCAATATCACACTTACCAGCTGGAAGAAGGGAAGCAGCTGCGAGTGGTCATCAGAGGAGTGCTGGAATCGTGGACCGTAGCCAAAATGAGGGTGGAGTTAACCGAGCTAGGTTTCCACCCTACGACGATTGCGAGATGGAGCAAAAATGGACAGCCCATAGCAGTAGTCCTGGTGCTGCAGGGCTCCCGGAAACTTGCGATTGAGAGTGGAATCGCAGCACGCGAAGAGCCAGACGACTCAGGGCTATAGGTGTCAGCTTTTTGGACATGGGCAGTCCAAATGCACAGCTGCTGCCCAATGTGTGAAATGCGGAGGAGCGCATGAATCCCGGGAATGCCAGATTCCCCGGGAAAAGGCAGCAGATGCGCCAACTGCGGAGGAGCCCACTCAGTCTCCTACTCAGGCTACCCATCAAAGCCCTCACCAAAGCTGCAGACAAGGCGGGAATGCCCAGCAGCTCGCTGGACAAGTCCGCCAACCACACCACAGCCACAAGCTGCCACTGGAACCACCAGAAACTACAGTGCAGCAGCCAAGAAGAACCTGCCGGCCCCTCAACTTCAACCAATGAGGAAACCAGGCCATGAACAACTGGCATACACTCTACAGGCGATGCAGAGCCAGATGCAAACGTTCATGGCCACGATGCAGGCGTAGATGCTTGCACTAATCAGCGGCAGTCATGTCTAGACTGCAGAGACCTAAATCTCTGTGTGTCGTCTCCTGGAACGCCAATGGAGTCAGAAACAAGAAATTAGAACTCTAAGATTTCCTGGATAAACACAGCGTGGACACGTGCCTAATCCAGGAAACACTACTGAAGCCTGGAGAAAGGCTCACACTTCCGAACCACAAGATACACAGAGATAATAGGCCCACGAGGGGCGGAGGCACACTTGTCGCAATGAAGAGGTCCATCCAGCACCACGAGATCGTCAAACCGTCGATACGTCTGGAGGAATCCATCGTGGCCATCCAAATAGAGAAGACCGAGATCAGAGTCGGGTCCGTATACGTCAGTCCAAGCGCTACGTTGTGTCCCGAGGATGTTCGAAACCTTTTTCCGGATGACCGGCCAACAATAAATGGCGGGGACTTCAATGCCAAAAATGCCAATTGGGGATGCAACTTTACCACCGCCAGAGGCATCATGATATCGATCTAGGCGAGAACCACAATGTTCGAGATAGTCGCACCCCAAGAGCCAACCCACATTGCTCACAATGGCAGAGATGACATCCTGGACATATTCCTGTACAAAAACGCAGGAAGACTGTCTAGCGCCGAAGTACGTCAGGAACTGTCGTCGGACCATTTGCCGATCCTCATGCAAATTGGACTAAACAACATCAACAGTTCCACTGCGACTAGAAGGATCACCAAGTGGCAGGCTTTCCAGAGAACATTGGAAAGCACCAGCAGGATCCGTCAGCCGACAGCAAAGGAACACCTGGACCAGGCAGCGGAAAGACTCACAAGGCACATTAACAACGCCCTGGTGGCCTCAACATGTCTATCCGTAGTTCCGATAGCACAAATGGACAAAATTCCTACCTGGTTGAAAGCCAAAATCAGGGAGAAAAACCAGATAAGACACAGAGCCATGCGAACGCAAGACCCACACCTGAAGAGGCAAGCCAACCGCCTCCAGAATGCGATCAAGGAAGACATAAAGATCCTTAGATCGCATCTCTGGGAGGATCGCATGGACGAAATAGGGGCTGATGAGTCAAGAAGAGAACTCTGGAAGCTGGCCAGGTGCCTCACAGCAGGGCCAAGGAAGCCAATACTACCAATCGAAGAAAACGACATCACCACTGTGGATCCCAAGGAAAAAGCTGAGCTCTTTGCCACCCACCTAGAGCTCCAGTTCCGGGAAAACCTGGTTGATAAAAATCCTGGTTCTTAAAAAGCTACCGCAAACAGCTATTGAGGACAAAATGGAATTTTGGACCTTCAATATTTCCCGACCACCTGGAAGAAGGCAATAATGGTATTGGTACCCGAAATAGGCAAAACAGGAAGCTGCTTACGTCCTACAGGCGCATCAGTCTACTGCCTACACTGAGCAAGGTCATGGAGAGGTGTATCCTGAACCACTTACAGGATACAATAGAGGACAAGCAAGTGCTGAGGGACGAGCAACATGGATTCAGGCCGGGGCACGGCACAGACACTCTCACCGCTCGGCTAGCAACAAGAATCCTGCAGCAGTTAAACCGCCGAGGCAATCTAGGAGCCGTCTTCCTGGATATGGTAAAGGCGTTTGATAAGGTTTAGCATAAGGGCCTAATTGCCAAGATGATCAAGGCAGGGATTCCTGAGCACCAAATCCAGCTAATCAGCAGCTACTTGACTGGATGCAGCTTCCAAGTCAAAACCGATAATCAGATGTCAACGATCAGAACGAGGATGTCAGGAGTACCTCAGGGGTCCGTGTTAGGTCCCCTGGTGTTCAATATCTATATGGCAGAAATTCCAATGAAAGAAGCAACGGAGAGCTATGTGTACGCAGACGATATTGCACTCACTGCGATTGGAAAAGGTCCTAGAATGACAGCCAAGCTCCAAAGACATGTCGTCAAGATCGAGAAATTAAGCAGGGATTGGAAAATGGAATTCAGCCCTGAGAAGACGCAAGCCATAATTTTCACAGCCGGCAGGCAACCACTTCCAAGCCTACTAGAACTCGGAGGACATTTTTTTTTGGAAGTTTGGAAGGAAGTTTATCAAGGTTAAGTTAGGATTAAGATTAGGTTAAGGTAGATTAAGTCTTTGATGTCATTATATACCCACTGATGTTAGTATTTAAGTACCCGTAGATTAAGTAGCAATAAGAAGGTGTAATCCTTATTTGAAAACAAATATGTTCAAAATGAGTTAACACTTAGGTCAGTTTTGCAAAATATTGCACTTAAGCGGTTTTGCTTCTAATCCCTTCAATACGATCACTATTTGCCCACGTTGTGAACAAATTCATACAAAAGAAACAAACGATTCTTTCGAGTTAGACGTATTTGTTAATGAAACCGCAAGTAACCATCTAATCATCTAAATTTGCAATCCCACAACGCAGCATCTTTGCAGACACAACATTCAACTTCGAAAGTATGTAACCAGCGCGATAACGATGATATAGATCAAATATCAATACTAGTTCAAGCGGACGACGAACCCTCGAAAATTCCAGGCGATGATGATGTCACAGTTCATTCAATTGCAGACGAAAATCCCATAGTCGGCGTTCCCATTTTAGATACAGCTGTTAACTACGGCTCTAATCAAATTATAATTCAGTACGTTTTGCATTCACCTGCTAAACCGAAAGTTCACATTTTGTTCGGAAATAAAAGAAGGATGACTTCACAAATTTCGAAAGATAATTTTGATCACGATGTTATTAATTTTATTAGAGAATATTTTTTTCGTATATTTCTTTTTCCTGACTGTACTTTTAATTCATTCCAATATATTCCTGGGTTTTTCAGTCAATTTTATTGTCACTAATTATGGTGTTATGTGATGAGCCCTGCGTTTCGTCCCGGGTCTACCTATTGGACTCGTCAGTAAGGCTTTAGGTAGACCCTGCCTTATACGCCAGACATCGGTTCTACGTGTTCGGACGTAAATGAACCGAGCCGGTATAGATCTTCTGCGGTGAGATATTGGCAACCCGTGTTGCCGTCATAAGGCAGGGTCTACCTAAAGCCTTACTGACGAGTCCAATAGGTAGACCCGGGACGAAACGCAGGGCTCATCACATAACACCATAATAAGTGACAATAAAATTGACTGAAAAACCCAGGAATATATTGGAATGAATTAAAAGTACAGTCAGGAAAAAGAAATATACGAAAAAGATATAGATGCTTGGGAGAAAAAAAGCAGAATGGAACGAGTGGTTTTCAATCTAATGCTAATCGGCAACACGGGTTGCCAATATCTCACCGCAGAAGATCTATACCGGCTCGGTTCATTTACGTCCGAACACGTAGAACCGATGTCTGGCGTATAAGGCAGGGTCTACCTAAAGCCTTACTGACGAGTCCAATAGGTAGACCCGGGACGAAACGCAGGGCTCATCACATAACACCATAACTAGTGACAATAAAATTGATTGAAAAACCCAGGAATATATTGGAATGAATTAAAAGTACAGTCAGGAAAAAGAAATATACGAAAAATATATAGATGCTTGGGAGAAAAAAAGCCGAATGGAACGAGTGGTTTTCAATCTAATGCTAATCGGCAACACGGGTTGCCAATATCTCACCGCAGAAGATCTATACCGGCTCGGTTCATTTACGTCCGAACACGTAGAACCGTTGTCTGGCGTATAAGGCAGGGTCTACCTAAAGCCTTACTGACGAGTCCAATAGGTAGACCCGGGACGAAACGCAGGGCTCATCACATAACACCATAATTAGTGACAATAAAATTGACTGAAAAACCCAGGAATATATTGGAATGAATTAGAGAATATGTTGTATCTGATGAACTATATTATATATATTTCGAAGACCCATACATTTATGAACCTTTTTCTGAAGTAATTAGAAAAACATTCAAATGGTCATCTCTTGTTATGAATTTTACTTCTAACTATATGTATTTTATCTCGGGCGTGAGTTAGAGCAAGAGCTAGTACTTTGCGGCTAGTGAACAATATTTGCAACGCTCAACAGACAATACAAAATTACGCACACCCAAATTCAACTGCACAACTGATCTAGTAGTAGTAGTAAACATCTTTATTTCTAAAAAAAGGCTATCGACCTATCGGTCTTTCTGCCCTTGTTTAATACATGTAGTCTTAGTCTAAATAAAAAACAAAGATGAAAATTCTCTTATTCTAGGTTAATAATCTTATTAAATAAACTTTCCAATTCTAATGACAAGAAAAAAATTATTTTATTGTCCAGTAGTCAGTTGCGTTTGTAAGTGTTCGAGTAGCGTTGATGTAGGGAAACGGAAGCTGGATTGTCTGGTTGGTCTTGTAAAACAAAGGGGATTCAGTATGGTCCAGTTGTAGGTGTTGTTTGTCCATTTTGTCTGTAGATGTACGAGTCTTTCCGAAATCTTTGTCGTGTTTGTGCGTTCGTATAGTAGTTAGGTGGGGGGGTGGTGTAGTGGGTTCTGGGGGTGTCTTATTCGTGTTATTAGTCTTAGTCCAATGTATTCCTGGGTTTCAGTCAATTTTATTGTTTATTATTTAAAATGTTACAAATACGTTTCGGTGTCTTTCTCCACCATCATCAGTTTGTCTAAAATATACATTTACAGTTATTATTAATTTATATAAAATTTTCCATCAAAATTCACACATTAAAATACAAAACACACACATATACAGGTACATCAAGAACATTGGTTTTCAGGTGATGAGTCAGGACAAACATGTCTGGGAAAAGACTAGAATCTATTGTTTAGAGATCTAAATTTAACTTACGTATATAGTTGTTTCAACCTTCACATTTGACTGGTCACTGAATTTTCCATATTTTACTCGATATCGAGCGAGCGAAACAAAAAAAAACTGTTTATCTTTCGCCTTTTCTTTGCATTCTAGGAATTGCTTGGCAATTTCTCAATATCAGATGTTTATATTTCATTTACCTGGTCCAATCAGTTCATGCATGCGATCATCTAATTAGTGTATAATACACAGTGCTAAGATTGTCTGTGTCTGATCTGAAATTCATTGCATTTTGATGTTTTTTAATTTGTATCATTTCATGGATTCTTCTCTTATTATAGTTGTCCTCATTGATCAATATTTGTGTGTTAGCGAAATCAAAATCATGCAACTTTTGTTGTGCATGTTGTGCTAATGCTGTTGCATTCTCGTTAATCTTTCTTAAGCTATACTTATGTTCGTATATTCTTTTTTTTAAATATTGCCCTGTTTGATCTATGTATGTTTTGTCACAGTTTAAACAGTCAATCTTGTATATTACGCTAGGTGTGTCCAACTTATCGCTTCTAGGTTTAAATTTTGTGAAACACTCCCTTGCCAAGTTGTTATTAGTTTTTTCCGCTATAGTAATATTATGCGGTTTTAAAACATTTTTGATTTTTGTGTTGATTTCTGGTATGTGTGGTAATGATACATATTTGATTTCACCTTCTTTTTTCTTTTTTATATTATTTATGTTGCTCCATTTATTTGCATTGTATATTTTATTAACTCTTTTCTTTCTAATTCTAATAAATAGTGAATTTTGATGGAAAATTTTATATAAATTAATAATAACTGTAAATGTATATTTTAGACAAACTGATGATGGTGGAGAAAGACACCGAAACGTATTTGTAACATTTTAAATAATAAACAATAAAATTGACTGAAACCCAGGAATACATTGGAATGAATTAAAGTACAGTCAGGAAAATATACGAAAAAATTAGTCTTAGTGCAATTTGTTCTGTTGTTTGTATATAACGTTTTGTCCTTTCTGTTCCGTTGGTCATGAGTATATGTCCATAGTCTAGCAAGGGTCTACAAATAGCTTTATATATTTTGGTGGCGGTGTTTGTGATAATTCCTCTGTCTTTGTAGGTTAGTGATCGGAAGTGTTTTGTTCTCATTATTGTTTCTGCCCTGATGTTTCGTATGTGTTTAGTGAATTTAAGTTTGAGGTCAATTGTGATTCCAAGGTATTTTACGTCGTTTTTTGGTTGTGTCGTTTGGCCGTCTGCAGTTATTGTAGGGGAGTCAGCGTTGAGTCTGTGGCTTGTGAGCAGAAGTTGGTTTTTTGACCCGTTTGGTGTTAGTCTCCATTTATAAAACCATGTCATTGTGTTGTTTGTTAGTGTTTGGAGTCTTTGAGCTGCTCTCTCCGTAGTTTTGTCATGTACAATAAGTGCCGTGTCGTCTGCGTATTGTAATATGTATGCCGATCTGTCGATTTTATTTTTGTCTGGTAAGTTGTAATTGTATATGTCATGGCAGTATATATTGTAGAGAAACCGTGAGAGCGGGGATCCTTGAGGGAGGCCTTGTTCAGGGGAAAAAGAAAATGACAGTGTTTTGTCAATTCGTACTTGTAGTTGTCTGTTTTCTAGTAAGTTCTTTATGGTGTGTACTAGCTATGTTGTTGTGTGTAGTTTGTATAGTTTGTATAGTAAGCCTAATTTTTAACCATTATTAAAGGTTAAGCTTATCCATTAAAATCTCGGTCATCGACAGAAATCGCAGATAATCATTTATTTTATTTCTCGCATCATAAGATTCCAAATCAAGTTGTAGTAGATAATGGTACAAAATTTAAAAATTCCATAGTTACCGAACTCCTTCCTCTACATAAGGTAAATATTCACTTTTGCTCTCCTCACCACCCTCAATCAAATTGTACCATTGAAAGTTTATACTCAATTATTTCAGAGCACATTCGCTTATTAAATAATCCAAATTTCAAAAACACCCCTATTAGTCAAAATAGTTGTTTTCGATACCAGGGCGAAAAGTGTCGTTTTTCGAACGACGACGGCATTTGACACCCGTGACGAAGTCGAGGGTGTCAATCCTTCAGGAGTTCGAAAAACGGATTTTCGTCCTCGTATCGAACAACATTTTTTATTCGAATGAAAAACAATACGAATAATAAGTTATAATAAATAAGAATAGCCAAAAATAAAAGGCATCAGTTTCATATTTTAAATTTGATGGCAATGCCATTATTCAAATGTCACGTTTTGACGCTTGTAAATTTTCAGAAGCCTATTTTTGTAAGCATATACAAGTGAAACAATGAGTACCGAAAATTCAATGCCCTGTTCACCACCAGAAGTTAGAGATTCCGCAAGTGTTGGTTCAACTTCCAACCTTGAAACAACTGCTTTTACTGTATGGTGTTTGTATAAGTTGTACAATTTACATGACATTTGCTCTATTTAAAAAGACCATGTTTTGCGTGTGGCAACATCGGAGTAAGTAGAAAATTAGGCTATTAAAACGACTTTGAGACTCAACTTGTAATAAAGTTATAATTTACAAATTGCAAGTAAACTGTAAATTAGAAATATAGCTGTCGATAAACCTACGTAATTCATTAAAAAATCAGCATGTCCGTTACTTTTTAATAAAAATACTTTTAAAAATATGACAGTGACACGTTCAATTTGTCACATTTACTTTTACGCACACTGTGCGACAAATTTGACATCAATTTGGATCAATTGCTATTAAATGACTAAGTATCTGATCATAAGAATGAAACCAAAATTTTGTATCAACAAATAAATGAAAAGCTCGTTACTTCTAAAACCAAAATTATTAACAAGCTCATCGAAACTAGAGAAAAAGCACGTACGGCAGAAAACCGCTGACAAATTCGCAAAACCGAGCAAATTTATTTCTATTAACACAAAACGTAAAACAGGAAAAACTAATTCCCACGAAAAAATCCATCTCAGCAATCTAAAACGTCCTATTAGAAAACGATACAGATTCACTAAAGATTCTGAATAGCATTTATTTTGTTTCAGGCTTCTGCTACTTGCAATGGGATCAGGATAAAATTTCCCTGAGGAAATTAGAAAGTAATGCAGGCGTAATACTTTTGAAATAAGGACTTGCAAAATTGCAACAATCTACTTATACATTGATTCACTTTTACGATTTAAACCCAGTAATTGTGGAAATTAATAAACTTCACACAAAAGCAGCATAATTATCTCAGTTGATAAGCAGCCACGAACAATATTACTTTGATTCTTCCAACTACTTTAAGATTTTAAATTTAACACAAATCAGAGTAGAAACTAAGTTAGAAGAAATCATCCCTCATCCTAATAGATTTAAGCGAAGCCTAATTAATGGTATTGGTTCAATTTTCAAAACAATAACTGGTAATTTAGATGCTTCTGACGGCTAAATATTTGAAAAAGTAATCACAGAATTACAAAATAACCAAAAACAAATCGACCATGCCATATTAAAACAAAACTCCTTAACCTTAAGCGTTATCAAGCAATTCAACAAAACTATTCAACAAGTAAATCATAATGAAAAGCTTTTAGATTCGAAACTCAGTCAAATAGGAAAGGTGATTCAAAAGAGCACCCGAAGAAAAATTTCAGCAATAATAAAAGACACTCCGAAAACCCACTACACAACCCCTCCACCCAACTACTATACGAACGCACAAACATGACAAAGATTTCGGAAAGACTCATACATCTGCAGACAAAATGGACAAACAACCCCTACAATTGGACCATACTGAATCCCCTTTGTCTTACAAGACCAACCAGACAATCCCGCTTCCGTTTCCCTACATCAACGCTACTCGAACACTTACAAACGCAACTGACTACTGGACAATGAAATAATTTTGCTTGTCATTAGAATTGGAAAGTTTATTTAATAAGATTGTTAACCTAGAATAAGAGAAGTTAATTTGCAAACTGTCTCATTATTTCAGAAATTAATACGTCTGGAATGTTTTGTGTTAAATAATAAAATAACGTAACTGTTGAAAATTCCTCTAACATACCCTATGCAATTTTGCTATTATCATATCTATTCAATCCCAACTGGAGAAAAGAGTGAATTTAAGGTTGTAATACCGCGCGCTAATTTTCTATTAAAAATACATTGCACTATGCATATCGTAGTCCGAAATGTCAAAAAGTCGACCAGTACTTTATATGCGATGAACCTGAACTAGAAGCTAAACTCGTGCGTGGTTCAATTATTGGCATCTAAACAAAATCTGTCTGGCTGTCAATTGATAACAACGACAATCACCCAACCAATCACAAGGCAACTAGATACCAGTAACAATTGGATAGCCCTCCCAGAAACAACCGTGCAGCAGATTTGCCAAAACCAACATGAAATCGAGAAACTATCAGGATCCTACTTGATCGAAATCACATATAATTGCCAAATTATTATCAATCAGGATGTGATAAGAAGTCAACAAAAACGAACCAATCACCACAATCAACCAGTCCTTTTTCCTGATATCAATATAGAAGCAAGCGTTCCAGTCACTTTGAACATAAGCCAGTATATCCATAATGTGAACTTGGACGAACTCAACACACTACAACAAAAATTTCAGCAGAACGAGCCGAAATTATTCTTCAGCGAAGCAACAGAATTTCCTAGCTTTTGGACACTAATATGTCTGTGTATGTTAGTTATAGGCTTTGTACTGTACTTGTATAAACAAAAGTATCGTAATTGTCCAAACCGCCCCCAGTCATCTGAAATACAACTTCAAGAGGTCCAACTACCTTCGTAGACGATGGAGTCAAACCTTTGGAGGAAGGAGATATGTGGCAGTCCCCATGAATTCCGCTGTATCAGCAGCCACAGGATAGCTCTGAACAACATTTCCAAGTATCATCATGTCTTGTCTTTCTCAAACAGTAAAATCAGCTAAAAGTCAGTCAGAGTACAACCACGCTAGAGTACAGTTGTAATCATTAGAAATAAACGTGGTTTTTAAAAACGGTTTGTCATTCTTCAAACAGTTAACTCACGTGTAAGATCGCCCTCATCTGAAATGACTGACTGAGCAGAAGAGCTTGCGCCGTCCTCTCTTGCGAATTGGCAGAATCGGGGAAGCGTCCTCAACTGTGGGCTCCTTATAAAGGGCAATGGGGAAGTATTGCCATGGTATTAGCCTATGGGAGTGTCCGGCTGATCAGTCGACGACAACACTTAGGTAGTCGACGATACCATTTTCTGGATACGATAGGGACCATATCGTTTAGGGGCGAACTTCGACGTGAATCGCTGGCTGGGTTTGGACAGGACATGAGTGTCGACTACCCTGGAGTAAACATGCTCCCAACGCGTAGCTACTTGCGTCTGTTCTGAGAATATATGGGAGTCGAGGGTCAGCTTGACGTAATATTGGGGCCATGCTCAGCAGTGTCTTCAACTTCTGGAAAGCTTTCGTTTGCGGCTCCTTCCATTCCCACTTGGCATTTTTCTTAGTCAAAGAAGTAATAGGCTTGGAAACTTGGGCAAACCCTCGATAAAACGCCGGAACCAGGAACAAGTCTGGAGAAAACTGAGAAGTTGTTTTACATAAGTTGTTGCAGGCATATCCATTATGGCTGCTACTTTGGTATTATCGGGGTGGATGCCTTTCGGCGATATAATGTGTCCAAGGTATTTGATTGAGTCGAGGCAACAGTGACACTTGACACGATTCAGTTTTAACTTGAACAAGCTAAATCGTGTAAATGTTCTTTCCAGGTCACTGAGGTGTTGTGAAAAAAGTAGACAAAACAATTAAATCGTCTAAATAGAGTAGAAGGGCTACATCGCTCAGTCTGGATCGGAAACGGTCCATTAATCGTTGAAAGGTCGAGGGGGCTGTTACCAGTCCAAACGGCATCCTCGTATACCTACGCAAAAGGTGTAACAAAAGCAGTTTTGTCTCGATCGAATGGTTTAACATTGTATATTGTATTTGACCTGATGTATCCACTTGTAACCTTCAAGCAGATTACACGTTGTTTCTTTGCCTTCATACTGGAGCATTGCTTTTTCACAAGCTTCTCAAATATACTTGCAAAGTAAACCACAGTGTTTCTCTATTTTTACTCATATACAGTCCACTTCTTCGAATTGTATTTTCATCCCAGATAGCGTTTTGCTGGCTCAAAAAGGATGAATACGCACAACATATCCAAAGCCCGAAGGTTGGATTGGTTGACGGGCCACTAGCTTTGCAGCAAAAACATAAACTGCACGATAGCGAACCAGGACTGTAAGTTATATGATTTCATTATTTCAGAGGGCCAGAGAATAGTATGGCTTAACGGTCATCATAAATCGTCTACGTCAAAAATGCGCAAGTCAGTGTAACACAGTTTTGTAATGCAGACTACCAATCGATAATTTGCTACACAATCGATTAAAATTCTGGTAAGTTTTATGGCTAAATGTATTCACAAGATTTAAATACACACATATACACTACTTTTTCTCTGTGATTTTTACTTCTATTTGTCCTACTACTAATCCTCTTTTTATATGGTTATGAACTTAGAGCATCTGAGGAGTATATTCTATCAGACAGGCTTTGAATTAATAAATAATACAACGTATTCATATTTCCATAAAATAGTTGCTTTATTGCATTTCAAACATAACGTTTATCATCATATCATGTTGTCATACGCTTTTAATAAAGGCTTGTTTGTAAATTGTTAATTATTATTGTAAATTATTCTTATTGACAATTATAACTGGGTAAATTACTTTATAATGATTAATATGTATATTAATATTAATAAAAGTATGTAATAGTTAAAAAGAGTCACTGGTTAGTTCGGCGTCAAACATCAAAAAGTATTGGAGCCAAGAAATATGTCTTCTTAGTTCGTAATTTGTGGGACACATAAACTTCATAGCAAAATATTTCTCGCCATTAATTAATTCGCTATAGAAAGGGCTGTTTATAATTATCGTGCGGGCGGGATTGCAAAATTCTTGTTTTTTCATCTTGTAATTGCTCTTACAAACCGTGAATAAGATGTTTGGATCTAGCAAGTTACTTTTAACATCGAGCACCACCCTATGAACGTCTAGATTTCCTCCTAGACCATTAAGTACTTTATCGAGAAGAGTGCAGATAATAAATCTCCTTTGAAGCCAAACGTTTTCATGCATATAAAATAGTCTGTCTTCTTTTTCATCTATAACCTGCATCCAGACTACACTTATCCAAACGATAAATTTACTTGCAAAATCGGTCAAATCGTAATGCGCAAAATGTTCCCAAAACCTAGAAAGGTTTAAGATTTCGTCCACTAGTGTCGTGGAAGTACTTTCTAAAAACAAATTTCCTGTAGATTTATTAAAAGAACTGTACCGAAAACAATTATTAAAGTTCTCGTTGAGAAACTTGATTAAAAATTGTTTATAATGATAGCCACTGCTTACTTTAACATGCCGATCGATCCAATGATTAATGAAAAGTAATTCCCTAAATAACACAATTTTTAAAGCAAGTTTATTTCTGAACATGTTTATGCACCATTGTCGGTGTATCCAGCAGTGGTAATTGTCAGGAGCAGCCTCAAGAATTGTGCTCCATAGACTGACTTCACTCAGAAACGCTTCTGTGACTGCTTCCAAGTCTGAAGGTGGAAGAAAATTGAATTCTACCTCTAACGTCCATCTGCGATAAGTAAATGCGTTGGATGATCCGAAGTTGCTGAGGAGCACTATTCGACTAAAACAATTAAATATATTAGATCTAAGAATGTCTGTGATTTACCACTAAATACAGTAATAGCGTTGATTGTTTAATTGTAAATTACTAAACAAGGCCATCACATCTGAGAATTTGGCAGTACTCGACATAAATTGGTTTAACTTCAACTGAATTGCCAAATACAGCAAAAATATTTTCCACTCTTTTTGCGAAAAGGTAAAGTTTTTTCGTTTTTTTTTATTAAGTTTTATGCAGTTATAGCAGTCACCTTAATTTGAACGTCATTGTGTTGCCGTCTAGCGGTGTAATAAGTAATCATAGATAACCAAAGAAAGTGAGGTTGACGTGCAAGTCATGAGTATGAGCATCTCGCCCTGGTTCTCGCTTTTCGGCATTTCCCAACATTCACTTTGTGCGTTAAGCACACCCACTACCAAGTCGAAACCGCGGTCTAGGGGGACACCAAGCCCTGTTCCTTGGACCTCCACCCTCCAATTAGCGGGGGGAAGGAAAGGGACAGCACAACATCAATTGCATTTATTCCACACATTACATGTTTCGCGCCCTTTTTCAAATCGCCATTTTCGCTCGTGCCCAGCCTGTACCAATTCTTGCTCTGATTGTCTTTATTCCATAGCTTTAATTTCGCCTTCCATATATCTCATCGTCATAAAAATGCCAGATGTGCAGCTTGCTCCTCCAGTCCATTTTCGCATTTCTCCTCTGTTTTCCACTTTCTTTCACACCATCCTCACCGGGTCTCCGACCTCATTTCAGCGGTTACACCCGTCTCCGCCCCTTGGTCACGACCGCATTGTTCCTTTCCATGCTCTTTTCGATTTAGTTCCTCATTTCCTTATCATTTACTCAATTAATATTGTTTCCCATTAATCAACTCATTATCCATATTCATCTCCGGTTGCCATCGAACATCAATTAATTCAGAAATTAATTCGCTATTTCGACTCATGTTCTGTCTATTCCGATTCTTTGCACTTTTGTCTTCATTCTCCAACCGTTAATTTCGCCTTCCATATATACCATCATCAGCAAGCTGCACTTTCGGATCCAGTGCATTTTCGCTATCCCCTCTGTTTTCCACTTTTCCAATTTTAAACTTTCTTCCACTCCATCCCACCGGATATCCGACCTCGTTTCAGCTGTTGCACCCGTCTCCAGCTCTTTGTCTCCATTGCCTTTTTCATCTTGCATGCTCGTTTCCAGTTTCATTGCCTTGTTGTCATATATCATTAGCTCCAGTTCATGTATATTATAATCATTATGCACAATCATATAGTAATGATCATTTATGCCGTTATACATATCACTGTGTATATTTTCCTGACTGTACTTCAATTTAATCCAAAACAAATTCCTGGGTTCCAGTCAATTTTATTGTTTATTATTTAAAATCTCACAAATACGTTTCGGTGTCTTTCTCCACCATCATAAGTTTGTCTAAAATACACATTCACAGTCATCATTAATTTTAAAAAAGTTCTATCAAAATTTACATACTAAAATACATATTACACACATATTAAAAAGTATATTAAAATGACTGTGAATGTGTATTTTAGACAAACTGATGATGATGGAGAAAGAGACCGAAACGTATTTGTGACATTTTAAATAATAAACAATAAAATTGACTGGAACCCAGGAATTTCTTTTGGGTTATCCATATCAACCACGGTTCGGCATCAACGCCAGATTGGTTTCTACTTTTTCCCGCACGGTGCTCCGACTGTGTGGGAGAGGGTGTGCAGACCCCCCTGCTGGTTTTGGTCCACACTGGGTATTTAATTTCGCCAGTGCACCCAATTAAGTGAGCTCTCCCGTTTCGTTTCGTTTCGGCGGTAAGCGACTATTAGCCCAACCAGCAACGGCCACAGCTGGGTTCATTTAGTCGTCCTGCCAGCAGAACTTCAGCTCCGGCCCCACGACAAGGTGGACCCCGTTCCAGGAGGTTGGTGTAGTAAACGAATGTCAACCATTAAAGTTTGTGGATCAATGATGGATTTCAATTAAGTGAAGAAGAAGAACGTCATTAACCTACAAATAGGAAAAACATTTTGGTGATTGTGGTGAAAAATCCTAGATTTGAATCGAAGGGTTTGAAAGAACCGTTCTGGAAATGTTGACAACTCACAAAAGCTGTTCGAAGTTCCCGTTTCACTCCAACCATGTTTGTGCCATTGTAGTCACGTTGTTATTCAGTTAATTAACTCGTGTTCAATTTGTAACGGTGTTCAGTGGACCTGAAATTTATTGTGTCCTGTGTATCGTACATACATGGTAGGGTTGTAGCCCTTCCTCGGTAATTATCGGGTACATAGTTGCTTGGGAAAGCGTCAGTTGTTGCTCAATGCTCCGAGTACTCCTGGCAGGTTCTTCTGCAATTATGTCCAATACATGTTCTTCTATGTACTAAGTCACAATTTGAAAAGTGCTTGTTACTCTTGACGAAAGCTATCAACTTATCATCGTTACCGTTTTCTATTTTCATCAAAAATTTGGAAAACGGTACCTTTTTAACATAAGAAATTGTCAACATTTAAAGTAAAGATGATAATTTTTCTTGTGGAATGCTTAATTAATTCAATAAGCTACCAGTCAAACTTGGCACCATTTCAAAACAATACTTAATAACAAAGTTGAAATTCGACTTTCAACTGTTAATATCTTCTAGAAATTTTCGAAAAAAATGTTTTCAATATTTTCTCCAAGTAGTACTCTCCAAGTGAGCTCCTATAACATCTTAAAAGGAATGACACCAATTTTGAAGCACCCAGTAGTATTGCATATTCTGGGTAAACGAGTAAATCTCACAACAACTACAAACTTACCATAAGTAACATCTTTGATATTTGGATATTCTTTCCTTACTTAACCGTTTTGAATATTTACATTGAAAATTTAAACGAAGTAGCTACCATTAATTAGTATTTTGAGCAGTGCGTTAGTCGATTTTCTAAGTAGGTGTTAATTTAAGTTATTTTTGTCGTTATTTTGCGATTATGCGTTTAAATGAGAGATAAAACCCGCTCACAACAAGTAAGTGAAATATTTAACAACAATTTTTCGACCACATCGCCCATTTGTCAATCAGTTTGTCAGTCAACAATACTGGCTATTTTAATCTACAACAAATTTCTTTAAATAAATAATTGGCTTCCGTGGAAAGCCTGATTTGTCCAAGAATGATTAAATGGCAATCCAGATCGCAAAACAAATTCTCAGAAATTATGTTCGAAAAGGGCAATATTAATAATTTGCTTACGAAAAAATATGCTGAACTGGGATAAAGAAAAAACCAGTATTGCGGACTAAAAACGTTCACGTGTTTTAAATCGCTCCGCAAATATTTTTTTTTATTTTTGGCATATTTAAACCTGTGAGTTCGAAAGAAGAAAGTCAGGAGTAATAAAGGCGACGAATATAAAATTGGCGTGAAAAAGAAAACGCGAATAGTTAGTGACCAGCGAGAAAGACCTACTTGAACAGGTGATTTGTTCTCGAATTTTGAGTAGTCTCAAATAGAATCAACCGTCGCTGCAAATATTGCGTCAGTGAAACATTTTATAAATCTTGATATGACGAAGATAAGCTGGAATGGAATGTAAGTAAACGGATGCGACGTCTGCAAAGTAGAACTGATAACATTTCCAGTTAGAATCACTACCTTGGAAAGGGAGTTTTTAAAACAAATTTATTTTACTTTCGATTTATATGGATTCAGCTTCAAGATGCAACTGACGGTTTATTACAGATTTGTTCGAATTTATATTATTTAAGTGCTGAGGTGTTACATACCATCAGTGAAACTACAGAACAGTATTTATAACGTAAGAGTAATTAGATATTTCCTTACGTTGAGTACGTGAAATAGGATATCATAACTCCTCCGGCCTTAGATGAAATTATATCATCAAAGTGATGTAATATCATTTGAAAATTGAAGTTTCGTTAATTTCTCTTTTCTTTTCGACTTGTTCTTAAGTTTCTTACAAATGAATTTATTTATTATATAGCAGATAAATGCAAATAGGACGATGTATAATAGTATGGTCCATATGCTAGTACCGTTAACATATAGGGGTGTCAACATCCCTTGGAGTTGGACTGCGTGGCTCTTTAACTGAACTTGGATGTCTTCTGCTGATTTCTGGTTCATGGTATTCAATTTAAGGGTAGGTGGATTGAATACTGCTTGACATGCTCTGGTAGAGGTGAAGGTCAGATTGGGTAAGTTGATTTCTTGAAATTGTAGTTGCTTTAACTCAACATTTTCAAATATTAATGAATGGCGTCTTGACGGCCTTGGCAGTTTGATTTGCCAATCACTTCTTCAGGTGCTGTGATTAACCATTTCCCATCGGCTACTTTGGTCGATTGGATTTCTTCAAGTTTAACTTCGAATGGGTGCCAAGTTGTGACATTTGATTGGAATTTGATCAGTTGGAGACTGCAAGGTGGATGATTTTCTATCATCTGGCTGACTGTTCGTTTGCAAAGAAATTCGTTAGTTTGTATTTCTAGACATTTTTCATTGTCAAATGAGCACTTTTTCTCACTTAGGGCCAGGTATGGTTTGAAGGGTTTGTTGACTAGAAAGGAATTGTTTTTGGGAATTTGAGACGTAAACAATTTGTAATATTGGCTATGTTTCCGCCTCGACTAATGGAAGTTCTAAAATAAAAATTACTTCAAATTCCTTTATGAAACTTTTAACTTTTATTAAGTTTTCTAGATTTGTTATTTGTTGAGAGTTGATATCAATTGGTAACTTGTCATTGTGTAGTTGGGGATGTATTTGGTTGATTTCTCTTAGAAGTTCAGTTGGACTAATTATTGAATTATGAAGAATATTGATTTTTGAGAACGTTATGGCAACCTCTATTTTTGCTAAAGTATCATAGATTGATTGATACAGTAATGTGATTTGGTTAATTACTATGAAAATTCGATAGTATTCCTGAACTTCGATTGTTTTTTAGTTCTGTTCTTCTAATTCTAGCTTCAATCTGGAGAATTCTAGACTTTAAGATGACTTGATTGTGTGTAATGTTGGATACTATTCCTTTAAAATGTTCGATGGTTTGATCGAGTAAGGAAATTCGGTTTATCGCATCTATTTTTAGTTGGTTTTGGTTTGAGCTTATTTCTTCAGCGTCTTGTTGGTCTAAGTTGCCAGTAACAAATTTTATTAGGGAACCTAGAGGGTTAACTAATCCTTGTTTTGATCGGTTAATTGAGTTGATCGTATATCTGGAGGGAATAATTTGGTTTATCAACGTATCGATTCGATTTTCGATATGATGAAGTGATTTTAGTGAATTGCCATATTCTTCATTATATTTAGTCTTATTCTTCAAACATGTGGAAAGTGAGTTTGATTGTTGTTTCAAAATTTTGAATTCATTGATTATCAGTTTTAGGTCGTATTTTTGGATAAAGTTCCAATTGTTTGAAATCATTTTTGCTGTTCCGAGTTTGAATGGTAGCATTCCCGGGTGGTTATTTAGATTGTGGAATTTTACGTTGGTTGAGACGATGTTCCAGGTATAGGCCCATCTGCAAAAACGGGGATTATTTTACTTTCATTTTTGTGAATGATTTCTCGTTTTTTTTCTCGGGTTTTCTATTTCGATTTTTCCGTTTTCGAGAATGTTTGTTATTGTAAATGGTCCTAAAAATTTATTCTTTAATTTTCCTGATCTAAGATCTGACTTTTTATATACTTGAAATCCTATTTGGATGTCTTGTGGAAATTTCTTTTCGTTTATTTTTTCTATTATTTTTTCTTTCTTTTCTTTAGAATCGGCTGTTATTTTGTCAAAAAGGATTTGCGTTTTAGTAGTAGTAGTAAACATCTTTATTTCTAAAAAAGGCTATAGACCTATCGGTCTTTCTGCCCTTGTTTAATACATGCAGTCTTAATCTAGATAAAAAACAAATATGAAAATTCTCCTATTCTAGGTTAACAATAGTAGTAGTAAACATCTTTATTTCTAAAAAAGGCTATCGACCTATCGGTATTTCTGCCCTTGTTTAATACATGCAGTCCCAATCTAAATAAAAAACAAATATGAAAATTCTCCCATTCTAGGTTAACAATACTATTAAATAAATAAGATTTCAGTGGCAAGAAGAAATTATTTTATTGTCTACTAGTCCGTTGCGTTTGTAAGTGTTCGAGTAGCGTTAATGTAGGGAAACGGAAGCGGGATTGTCTGGTTGGTCTTGTAAGACAAAGGGGATTCCTTATGGTCCAGTTGTAGGGGTTGTTTGTCCATGTTGTCTGTAGCTGTATGAGTCTTTCCGAGATCTTTGTCATGTTTGTGCGTTCGTATAGTAGTTGGGTGGGGGGTTCGTGTAGTGAGTTTTGGGGGTGTCTTATTCGTGTTATTAGTCTTAGTGCAATTTGTTCTGTTGTTTGTGTATAACGTTTTGTCCTTTCTGTTCCGTTGGTCATGAGTACATGTCCAAAGTCTAGCAAGGGTCTACAAATAGCTTTATATATTTTGGTGGCGGTATTTGTGCTAATTCCTCTGTCTTTGTAGGTTAGTGATCGGAAGTGTTTTGTTCTCTTTATTGTTTCTGCCCTGATGTTTCGTATGTGTTTAGTGAATTTAAGTTTGTGGTTGCGTTTTATTTTTGTGAGAATCTAAATATTCAGTGAAGACGTGAGAAGCGACCATATTCATTGGGTCTCTGCTGTCTGTATGACCGTGAGCAAGTTCAAAAGGGGTGAAATTTGTTGAAGAATGTATCGTACTGTTGTACGCGATTAAGGCGTAAGGTATTAGATTAGAAACTTTCTGGATCTGTATCTCGTAAAAGACGTAAATGTTCAATTAGAGTGGAGTGAAAACGTTCCACAGGTGAATTTGATTCGTGGTGATAAGGGGTAGTAAAATGTACTTTGATGTTATGATTTTTTAAAAGTCCTTGTACTACTTCATTTTTGAATTCTGAGCCGTTGTCCGAAATGAGGCTTCTTGGGACTCCGAAGAATGAAAAGAATTTGAGAAGTTGTTCGCCACAAGATACTGCGTTGCCACGGTAAGGAAGAGCTTGTCCAAATTTGGAAAATTTGTCAAATAATGTTAGGAATTTTTGATTTCCTGCAATGAAAGTATCTACGTGAACTATTTCAAATGGTTTACTAGGTGTTTCAGTAAGTGCTAGGGGTTCATTTGGAGGGCTTCGATCATATTTGGAATGTTGACATTTTTCACAGTTTTTAATGTAATTCGAGACGTCAGTTTTTAGAGATTTCCAGTAATAATTGGATTTTAGGAATTTTGTTGTTTCTTCTATTCCACGGTGGTTTGTCTTACCTTCGTGCCTGTGCTTGATTAATAGAATCCTTTCGTCTTCTTTGACATTATTGATGAGTTTTGTACATTCTATTAATTTGCAATTTCGAAAGTTGTTTGTCATGACTAGTTGAAAATATTTTCTTAGTTCTTTTGAAAAAAAGTAAACATACATAGTAGGAGATGTTAAATAATCTTTTAGAAAGTCACAAATTTTTTGAATGTTTAAAGGTAATGTTGCATGAATAATTTTGTTTCCATCGAAGAATTCTTGAGATGTTTTGGTATATGAATCGTAAGGCGATTTTTTCAAGATCAATTGCCTGGGGTTATTATTAATGATTTCATCTAGAAGGGTCATTTCCGAGTAGTTTTGATCTGCATTAACGCTGTGAACAGTGTTGTCACTTGAGATAATTAGGGGTTTTGTGTTATGTTCCGACAGAGGGGGTCTTAGTTGAACATTAGAAATTATGTTGATACCTTTGGGATTTTCAATTTCTTTTAGCCTTGATGCTACAAGTTAATCTAGAAATGTTTCAATATCTTGATCAATGTTTCCAGGTGAATTTATTAAAGATTCGGATTCTAGTGCGTTTAGTTGAATTCGTGATAGAGCATCCGCATTTGTATTTTGTTTTCCTTTCTTATAACATATTTTATAATCGTATTCCTCTAATTTGAGTCGCCAACGTACTAATTTACTATTGGGTTCTTTTAGATTAAATAGCCATACTAAAGGTCTATGATCCGTATATATTTCAAACTTTTTGCCGTATAAATAGGGTCGAAAATATTTGCATGCCCAGACTATGCCTAGAAGTTCTTTTTCAATGATTGAATACTTTTGTTCAGTTTCATTTAGTGTTCGAGACGCGTATGCAATTGGGTGATCATTTGGGGGTGTGCCTTGGGAAAGTACTGCTCCTAGTGCAATGTTTGAAGCGTCAGTTGTTAAGACAAATGGTTGATTGTAGTCTGGATATTTTAATATTGGGGCATTAATTAAAAGATTCTTCAAATGATTGAATGATTTTAGAAATTCGGGTGAATGTGTGACTTTAGCTCGTTTCTTGAGACAAATTGTTAACGGTTTGGTGATTTTTGCAAAGTCTTTAATAAATTTGCGGTAGTAACCAGCTAAACCTAAAAATGATTTTATTTATTTCTGTGTTTCGGGTATTGGAAAGTGTTTTACTGCATTAATTTTATCTGGATTAGGACTAACTCCTTTATTTGTTATTTTGTGACCTAAGTAAGCAACTTCATGGTGTAAGAATTCACTTTTGTCAAGTTGGACTTTGAAATTTGACTGTCTTAACCTTTCAAAAACAGATTTTAGTCTCTCGATATGTTCTTGTAAAGAGGTAGAGAAAATTATTATGTCGTCTAAGTATACTAAACAAAATTCATTTTGAATTCCTCTTAAGACATTGTTCATTACGCGTTGAAATGTAGATGGGGCATTTTTTAAACCAAAAGGCATTCGAGTGAACTCGTAATGTCCTGTATCAGTAGAGAAAGCTGTTTTTTGAATATCTGAAGGTTCCATTTCTATTTGGTGGAAACCGTTCGCTAGATCGAGGGTAGTAAAGTATTGTGCTTCACCTAATTTATCAAATAGGTCGCTGATGTTTGGCAAGGGAAATTCATCGTTAATAGTTTTGTCATTTAGTTTTCTATAATCAATCACGACTCGCCATTTTTTCTTTTCTGAAGCGTCTATTTTTTTTGGTACAACCCAAATTGGACTACTCCATGGAGAAGTGGATTCTTGAATTATGCCGTTTTCGAACATTTTGGAAATTTGTGAATTTACTTCTGTTTGATGTATGAATGGATAACGATAAGTTTTGGTGAAAATTGGTGTTTCATCGGTTAAATTTATTTTATGTTTGACTTGATTTGTGAAAGTCAGTGGTGTGTTTTCACAATAGAAAATATCCCTATATTCAAAACATAGTTTCTGAATAGCTTTGTATTCCTCTTCGTTACAATGTTTTAAACGGAGATTTTTGAGATTTGCTTTTTGAAGATTGTCAATTTCTATCAGGTTATTGAAAGATGTTCGGGGGTGTTGATCTAAAAAGTAATTTTCGGTTTCTTCAATTGGCTCTACATTTAATGGGGAAGAAATTTGGATTTTCACGGGATTTTCAGAGGAGTTCCTTATTACTGTGTTTGCACGGTAGTTATTGACTTCTACTAATGCTGCTGGCATTTCCATTCTACCAAAATTTTTATATTCTAAGAAGTATTGACCGTTTCGTTTGTTGACGGGAACTTTCACTCTTTGAGATGTTCGCGGTTAAATCAATATTTTTGAACTTATCCGGCTGATTAAGTTCAGTTGGCATTGTTTGATAATATAAGGGTAGTGTGACGTTTTCGGTTTGTAAACAGAAATCTTTTAAATTGATACTAGCACCAATACTAGTAAGAAAGTCGATTCCTAAAAGACCATCGAATCTTGGTGAAAAATCAAAAAGATAGAATTTGTGATGTCCGGGAAAATGGAAAGATTCAAGACCGATAGGTCGATAGCCTTTTTTAGAAATAAAGATGTTTACTACTACTGAAAAGATTCGAAGATAGGTAAATGCGTTACTTCGTTATGCATTGAAGTGGCGTGTGCCGTTTTGACAAAGAATAGTTCTGAACTGATAGTGTTTGGGGAAATTTGGTAAGCTAAATCAGGTTTTAGAAAACTTCTGCCGCTACCTGTGTCAATCAGAAAGTTTGGGTTAATTTCTGGAATGTGTAGGACAGGTAATTTGTTCATTGAAAGATTGTTGATCAATATTACGTTTTCTGGGTAGTCTTGTTCATTTTGTGAACAGTAATATTGATAGTCATCAAATTGGTTAACGGGGTAGTCAATCTGTTCGTCTTGATTAGTAGAATCATCGAGTTCTATAGCCTGTGTTAGAAAGTTTGGAATTTGCTGACGATTATGGTTATTAATAAACGTATTCATTGACGAAGTATCCATAGGGTCAGGTAGAGGTAACCTAGACAAGGTTGAGCTTTCGCGTGGGCGTTTATTACTCTGATAAGGATTGTGATGATTATTGTTTTGATTCGGGTTGCGGTTGTCAATATTACTATTCATTTGAGGTCTCGCAAAATTACTGGAATTGTGCATTTGCGGTCTTGGAAAATTTCTGAAATTATTATTGGGTCTAAAAGGGTTTGGATTTGCACGGAAAAACATGCGTCGATTATTTTGAAAGCTTGGTCTAAAAATGGGTAATGTTTGTCTCTGTGTATTTCCAAAGCTTGGAGAAAATGGATTTGGTTTTGGTAATTGATTTGGAAGATTAATTACCGTTTTATTTTCATTATTGACTCGATTTTTGTAATAAATGAAGTTTTCTTCTTCTTGAGCGAAACTCATGGCTTCTTCAAGGGTTTTTGGGTTTTTAAGCCTTACTACTAGTTGCATGTGATAGCTTAGACCACTAGTAAATGTTCTGATAATAAGGTTTTGATATTCTGATATTTTTACTAGTTTGATCTCCCGAGTTTCATTACTCATATTGATTTTTGAAAATAGGAGACTGCGTACGACTTGTAAACGCAAGCCAAATTCTTGGGCTGTTTCGTTTTTCGAGGGTTTGAGGGTGATTATGAGTGATTATTTCGAGGGTTTGAGGGTGGTTTGATGGTGATAGTGATTATAAGGATAGTGTCAAAAAGACAAGAATTTATATGTGCGTCCTCATTAGTTCTATCTCGATGGTTATTGAGAAAATTGTCGCAAGCATTTATAAATCTGTTGATTTGCTTGGCGTTGCCGTCATATGGGGGAATGTTATCTGCTTGATATTTGATCAAAGCAAAATTAGGGTGTGCCATTGTCTTATATCTTTATTTTTATTATTTTTTTTTCTTAAATTAAAACTTAAAATTATGTTGAGCGAAAGAATGTTTTGCTGCTTGTGCAAACAAAAGCGGAAAAATTGGCAATATTCGAATTGTTCAAAAAAATGGAAATTGGAAAAGTGTTCTTACAGTGATAGAAGTACCAATGTTGTTTTCATTTCTTTGATTCTTGTTTCTTCCTTAGTTGCTAGGGTCCAATAGGAAGGGCGATGCTTGTCTCTTCCCTGGCTAATCTATGAGAGGTGGGACGATGCTTGTTCCCTTCTTCTCGCACCAAAGTTGATCGGACGATGCTTGTTCCTCACGTTCTGGCCTTGAGTTGCCCTGTCGCTGCCAATCAATGAAATGTTCGGGTTTGTCACAAATCGTTAAAACGAACCGAATTTATCACGCACGATGCGGGATGACCGTTTTGAAAGTTCTTCCACGATGCTTACACGATGATCCTTTTTGATACTCACACGACGATCGTTTTGAAGAATTTCTTACGACTTTTCGTTGACAAATCTTACCGACTGCGCCAGTTAGAATCACTACTTTGGAAAGGGAGTTTTTAAAACAAATTTATTTTACTTTCGATTGATATGGATTCAGCTTCAAGATACAACTGACTGTTTATTACAGATTTGTTTAAATTTATATTATTTAAGTGCTGAGGTGTTACATACCATCAGTGAAACTACAGAACAGTATTTATAACGTAAGAGTAATTAGATACTTCCTTACGCTGAGTACGTGAAATAGGATATCATAACTAGTGAAACACATTGAAGTTGCAGTAAGACCTTTGATAAGCAAGAATTATGAAAAAGTGTTTACCTTAAGAAAATATTTATTTAAGGACAGTGACAAAGTGTACAGGGTGGGCTACTAAGAGAGGTGCTCGGCCGGATCTCACCAACTATTAATCGTATCGATTTCGAGTAAAAAAATATATGAGTAAAGTGATCAAGAGAAATTGCTGGAAATGACTTCCAAGTTCGCAAAATTGCCGCTAGAGGGCGAAATTGCAACACAAAATTTTAAATACGGATTTTTTGAACTTTCAGAGAGGCTAAGGTATGTTGAAAATACTTTAGTTCTATTCCTGAGAGAATTTGACTTATTTTTTGTTGGAGTCTCATTGTTCTAGCTAGTCAAATAAAGTGGTGGAGGAAGGCCAAATAATGGTTCAAAAAGTTATTGTTAGCTCCGTGTTGGCTTAACAAAATTCAACGCTTAAATTTCAGTTGAAAAGCTCTTTATTTACCTTAACACCTGCTGTTAACTATTCGACCATATGATTGCCACTTTGACCGCCAGAAGACACGTTATCAAAGCTCGTCAAACTTTTTCGATTTTCGTAAACTTTTAAATGGAATGTTATGTACTACTGTAGCTGCTTAGAAAGAGAATAAAAAATGAAGCAAAATAGTGAAAATCGCACACCGTATATTTATTACAACCGAAGATATAAACAATTCTCGCTTTCGCAACGGTATGTCTTCTAAAAGTAATGGTAGCTAGTTTTGTAAGAAGTCTAAATAAATATTTCCATTTAGTTTCTGTTCAAATAAAAATGGACCAATAAATTGTCCCTCAATTATTCCGCATCAGACATGGACACTAAATCGACCTTGATGATCAACTTCCTGCTGAAGATTGTCAAACAAATTGATTTGTTATTACGAATACTTGACGTTAAAGCGGTATAACTGTATTCGCTATAAAATTCGCTATATCTTCGGTTGCAAAAAATTTATCGATATGCCGTTTTCACTATTCTGTTTCATTTGTCGTTCTCTTTCTACGCCGCTTAAATATTATGTATCATTATATTTAAAAAATTGAGGGGAAACGACAAAGTTTGACGAGCTTTGATAATGCGCCCTCTCACGGCCAAAGAGGCAATCACTAGAGCGAATATTTTATAGCATGAGTTAAAGTGAATAAAGAGCATTTTAACTGGAATTTGAATTTGGTTAAGCCAATACGGAGCTATCCATAACGTTTTGAACCAATATTTGACTTTCACTCACCACTTTATTTGACTAGCTAGAACAATAACACTCCCACAAAAAATAAGTGAAATTGTGTCAATAACAGAATGAAAGTATTTCCAACCTATCTTAGCCTGTCCTAAACCGCTAAAAATCAGTATTTAAAATTTACTGGTGCAATTTCGTCCTCTATCGGCCATTTTGCGAACATGAAAGTAATTTACAGCAATTTATCTTGGTCACTTTACTCATAATTTTTTTTGCTCGAAATCGATACGACTAATAGTTTGTGAGATACGGCCGACCACCTCTCTTAGTGGCCCACTCTGTACATACACACAGGGCCTGCCAAACCAAAAAGTTCAATACACACTAGATAAGTTTAATGCATTCCATGAGACCATTAAATTCACCATTGAGGAAGACAAATACAGATCATTGAACTTTTTGGAAATGACGGTTATATATAACGATAATGGGGAAATAAAAACAAACTGGTACACAAAGGATGTGTGGTCTGGTAGATACTTGAATTACCAATCATATGCACCTATACAATATAAAAAAGTGTTGTAACAGCTCTTACTGATAGAGCGATAAAATTAGCACATTATAGATACAGACCAAAAAATCTTGAAAAATTAGAAAAGATATTAATAATGAACAACTATCCCAAAGCTTTCTTCGAACCAATTATAAAACAAAGAATTAATAAAATCTACAATGCAAATAAACGGAACAACATAAATAATATAAAAAAGAAAAAAGAAAAAGTAAAAAGAAAAAAGAATCAAGTATGTATCATTACCGTACATACCAGAAATCAACACAAAAATAAAAAATGTTTTAAAACCACATAATATTACAATAGCGGAAAAAACTAATAACAACTTGGCAAAAGACTGTTTTACAAAATTTAAACCTAGAAGCGATAAGTTGGACACACCTAACGTAATATACAAGATTGACTGTTTGAACTGTGACAAAGCATACATAGGTCAAACAGGGCAATATTTAAAGAAAAGAATATACGAATATAAGTATAGCTTAAGAAAGGTTAACGAAAATGCAACAGCATTAGCACAACATGCACAACAAAAGTTGCATGATTTTGATTTCGATAACACAAAAATATTGATCAGTGAGGACAACTATAGTAGCAGTAGTAAACATCTTTATTTCTTAAACATTTTAAATAATAAACAATAAAATTGACAGAAACCCAGGAATATATTGGAGTGAATTAAAGTACAGCCAGGAAAATATACGAAACAATTTATACTGCCATGACATATACAATTACAACTTACCAGACAAAAATCAAATCGACAGATCGGCATACATATTACAATACGCAGACGACACGGCACTTATTGTACATGACAAAACTACTAAAGTTTTGTCCTTTCTGTTCCGTTGGTCATGAGTATATGTCCAAAGGCTAGCAAGGGTCTACAAATCGCTTTATATATTTTGGTGGCGGTGTTTGCGCTAATTCCTCTGTCTTTGTAGGTTAGTGATCGGAAGTGTTTTGTTCTCTTTATTGTTTCTGCCCTGATGTTTCGTATGTGTTTAGTGAATTTAAGTTTGTGGTCAATTGTGATTCCAAGGTATTTTACGTCGTTTTTTGGTTGTGTCGTTTGGCCGTCTGCAGTTATTGTAGGGGAGTCAGCGTTGAGTCTGTGGTTTATGAGCAGAAGTTGGTTTTTTTGACGCGTTTGGTGTTAGTCTCCATTTATAAAACCATGTCATTGTGTTGTTTGTTAGTGTTTGGAGTCTTTGAGCTGCTCTCTCAGTAGTTTTGTCATGTACAATAAGTGCCGTGTCGTCTGCGTATTGTAATAGGTATGCCGATCTGTCGATTTGATTTTTGTCTGGTAAGTTGTAATTGTATATGTCATGGCAGTATATATTGTAGAGAAACGGTGAGAGCGGGGATCCTTGAGGGAGCCTTGTTCAGGGGAAAAAGAAAATGACAGTGTTTTGTCAATTCGTACTTGTCTGTTTTCTAGTAAGTTCTTTATGATGTGTAGTAGATATGTTGGTGTGTGTAGTTTGTATAGTTTGTATAGTAAGCCTCTATGCCAGACACTGTCAAAAGCCTTGTTAATGTCCATAAACAGACAAGCTGTCTTTCTGTCAGTTAGGTGGGTAGTTTGTATATTGTTGGCCAAAATAAAGAGCGGATGAACAGTCGAGTGATGCTGTTTGAAACCAAATTGGTAGGTAGGTATATACTTTCCAATCACTTTTTCAAGCCGCTGCTTCATTATGCATTCAAAAATCTTGCCAAGTACTAGAAGCAGTGTAATTGGTCTGTAGTTGCTCGGTTGTATATTGTCCAGTCCATTTTTGGGTATAGGGATTATTAAGTCGTTTTTCCATGTTTCTGGGATTCTGCCATTTGTGATGCAGTTGTTCAATTCAGTTAGGATCAGTTTGTGTGTTTCTTGAGTTAGGCTTTTCAAGACTTTTGCCTTAATTTTATATTTCCCCGGTGCAGTGTTCTTGATGTGCGCTAGGGCTTCATCGTACTCTGTGTCTGTGATCAGTGTGCAGGCATAGTTTGGTGAGTTGTTAAAATAGTTCAAGTATCAGTCGTTGATCAAGTTCCAGCTGTCATTGTCGAAGTTAGGGTTTCTCGATATGCTGAAGGCCCTTTGATAGTGTCTGGCGAATGCGTCCGCTTTCTCTTTGTCTGTGTAGCGTTCTATTCCGTTTTCGTCAATTGCGTCAGTAGTCCAGTCTTCCTGTATTGCGCCAGTTTCTTAATTTTTCGCCAGTATGTTTTGCCTTTGTCCTTCTGTATTTCTTTACATGTTTCTAGCCATTTGTCTTGTCGGTATTGTCCAATCAGAGTTTTAATGTTTCTGTTAAGTTGGTCCAATGTCTTTTTTAGGTCGTTATTTAAAGTGTTTGTATATAGTCTGTACAGTTCTCTCTTATGTTTTATTAGTCTCAGTATGTATTTGGGCATTGTATGTCGGTAGAAAGCATTTTTTATTTGCAGGCTACATTTTTGTATGGCTAGTGTAGGTTGTTGTTGTATGGTTTCTATTGAAATGTGCTGTGCTTGTGATTGAATGAAGTCATGTATATGTTATTTCACTTTGTCTATGTCAGTCTTTGTTAGGTTTAAGTTTTTCTCTATAGGAGGTGTATTGGAGGTAGGTTGCGTATGTTGTAAGTCTATGTTAAACGTAATAGCCAGGTGGTCGGATCCAAGTTCGTTGGTTAAGTTTATGTTGTTGATGGTGTTTGTCAAGTTTCTTGTGTGCAGTAGAACGTCTGGTGTTGAGTCTGGGTTTGCGGGCATCAGAAAAGTTGGTGGGGTGTGTTGTTTTGTAAAGTCGGAATTTTGCAAAAATCTTTTAAGTTGTTTCGTTTTGTTTCTATTCAAGTTAAAGTCGCCTATAATTATTGCATATTTATAGATGCTCGCCTTAGTCAGTATGTTTTGTTCTAGGTTGGAGTGTGGGTGTATGTATGTCAGAAATATGTGTATCAGGTCGTTTAAGTAGGGTATGGTAAAATGTAGACAGTCGTTCAAAAGGTTGTTGAGGGAAGGAGGATTTGCTCCTCCAAGTTTAAATGTTGGTTTTAGGAGAGCTGCGACCCCGCCCCTGGCATGATTGATGGTATTTCCATGCCTATAGATATACTGCCCATTTCTGTACGTTGGTGTTTGTCCTAGTTTGGTTTTAGTCTCTACAAATATGCAGCAGTCTGTGTCGTTTTGTTCTATGTAATTGTAAATAAGTGGTTTTTTGCTGTTAAGTCCGTTGATGTTGGCGTAAAGTAGTCTCATGTTGAACGGTCTATGTTAGTGATTGTTTGTTTTAGTTGTTCATGGGGTTCTGTCGAGGTGTTTTGGTTAGGTAGGAGCATGTCGAACATCAACACATACATATGGTTACCAAAGAAGACGACCGAGGTGTCAATGTCAAAATCTTCCATATATTGTTTTCGCATTTTTTTTAAGCAGATCTTCTCTGTAGATCTTCTCTCTAACTATAATTAGAGAAGAATCCATGAAATGATACAAATTAAAAAACATCAAAATGCAATGAATTTCAGATCAGACACAGACAATCTTAGCTCTGTGTATCATACACTAATTAAATGATCGCATGCATGAACTGATTGGACCAAGTAAATGAAATAAATATACCTGATATTGAGGAATTGCCAAGCAATTCCTAGAATGCAAAGAAAAGGCGAAAGATAAACAGTTTTTTTTTGTTTCGGTCGCTTGATATCGAGTAAAATATGGAAAATTCAGTGACCAGTTGAATGTTAAGGTATAAACAACTATACACATAAGTTAAAATTAAATTTAAATCTCTAAACAATAGATTCTAGTATTTTCCCAGATATGTTTGTCCTGACTCACCTGAAAACCAATGTTCTTGATGTACTTTTGAATATGTGTGTGATTTGTATTTTAATGTGTGAATTTTGATGGAAAGTTTTATATAAATTAATAATAACTGTAAATTTATATTTTAGACAAACTGATGATGGTGGAGAAAGACACCGAAACGTATTTGTAACATTTTAAATAATAAACAATAAAATTGACTGAAACCCAGGAATATATTGGAGTGAATTGAAGTACAGTCAGGAAAATACACGAAACGATATTTATTGTCTAAATTACACATTCACAGTCATCATTAATTAAAAAAAAAGTCAAAAAATAAAAATTTACATACTAAAATACAGATTACACACATATTACATTTTATTTAGTTGGTTTAATTAGTGTATGTATGTGTTCATTTAATTAGTGTGTGATATACAGAGCTAAGATTGTCAGGCTCTGATCTAAAATTCATTGCATTCTGATGTTTTTTAATTTGTATCATTTCATCGATTCTTCTCTTATTACAATTGTCTTCATTGATTAATATTTTTGTTTTGTCAAAATCAAAACTATGTAACTTTTGTTGTGCATGTTGTGCTAATACTGTTCCATTTTCGTTAACATTTCTTAGGCTATATTTATGTTCGTATATTGTTTTCTTTAAATATTGCCCTGTTTGACCTATGTATGTGTTGTCACAGTTCAAACAGTCAATCTTGTATATTACGTTAGGTGTGTTTAACTTATCACTTTTAGGTTTAAATTTTGTGAAACATTCCTTTGCTAAATTGTTTTTAGTTTTTTCCGCTATAGTAATATTATGCGGTTTTAAAATATTTTTTATTTTCGTGTTGATTTCTGGAATATACGGTAATGATACATACTTGATTTCACCTTCGTAAAGAATTACCCGGGTGTAACTCGCACACAACCAGTGATATTTCTGTCGCGGAACGACATTTTATTCCTTTTCCTTGCCTTATTTTTCACGTAAAGACGCAGGGTAAATCGTTGTTTACCATACCTATTAAATATAAATGATACCATGTACATTTACCTTTTGTGTCCATTCGTGAAAAAGAAGGTGAAGAAAAAGAAAAAAAGGGCGTTCCGCGTCTGAAATAACACTGAATGTGTGCGATTTCCAGCATTAGTCCGGTTAGTTCTGCACTGCAGAGTGAAATAATATATAATTACCAACTTGAAAGATAATTAGTGCCTTGCCCATGGGATGCATTTACTATAATAAATGTTAGTAGACGCATTCATACATAATTTGAGGTAGGTCTTCCTATACTCATGTATTCTGTTTTTAATTAAGTTTTTTTTATGTTAAGCTAACGGTCAGCTTTATTTGCAGGTGTTTTATTTTTTCGTCCAAATTTTTTAAGTCACAATTTTGTTTGTTCAACTAATGTATGTTTCAACTATTGTATTATCAATCAACGAGGTTGGTTGTATTTGGGTTGATCTTGGCATTGTGCTGGAATTATCAATTATGGGAATTTAATTGCTTTAACGTAGTTTTGATTTGGACATTGGAAATTAATTCTTTCGGTACTCATTGGAATTATTAAGATAAAGTTATCTCTCAATCGGACAATCGATGTTTTTTTTTTATTTCGATTGGTGACATTAGGCAATGGTTTGTCAAGTTTTTCCAATATGCAAGGTTCGTTTGAGTTTAATGAAGATTGTTTGCATAGGAAAATGTCTTCAATTTCTTTGCATTTGTATTTTAGATTAAAAGAATCATGTGCAGATTTCAGCAAATAGGGGTTCTTTAGAATTGTGATATGATTATCAACAAGAATTGAATAGAGTTGATACAGAATATAGGATTTTCCTAATATTAAAGGAATCGCTATATGAAAGATATTATTCGCTATATTAGCTAATTCGTGAAAATAATCAGTTTTTAGTTGATTTATCTTTTTCTCAAAGTTTAGTTGATACTTTAAATTGCCTTTTAATAAATGAAAAGGTGTATATTCATGTGTCGAATTATTTTCTGTGTTGCTCTTCTTCTTCTTCCTCTTTATATAGGCGCATCGCCTGTTCCTTCCGGTTTCTTTGTAGCAATTCTTGCGAAGTTGATTGCCAACTGTCTTGCCATCGTTTTGGTGGTAGTCCTATAAGTCTTCTTCCATGTGGTGTGTTGTTTCATACTATCTTGGCTATTCTGTCGGGACTCATTCGGTTGACATGCTGGTTCCATCTTAGCTTATAATTGTGTTTCTTTGCCTATCGTTTACTGTGTATCCCGTTATTGCTCCTAGGGTCTTCGTCTCAGTTGTTCTTAGGATCCTCTTTGTTACTGATGTTTCTGCTCTTGTGTCCGCACCATATGTCATTACCGACTGAACACGTGCTTTGTATATATTCGATTTGCAACTTATGCTTAAGTGTTTGTTGAGTCATGCATTTGGTCCTGTTTATGGAGATTTGCATGTTACGTTTTCCTGCCTTTTTTGTTAAAAGCTCCTTCTGATTTCGAGATAAGTACTGCGTCATCGGCATAGCATTTGTTTATTTTGTATATTCCCATTCGATATCCTAATCTAGTGTTCTTTACGGCTTTTAGTAATTCGTCCATGATTGTGTTAAACAGCACAGGGCTGAGGCTCTCGCCTTGGCGAATACCCGCTGTTGTTCGGAGGTGGTGTGTTAGTTTCGAGTTTGCTCGTATATGCGTTTGTGTGTTACTATTGTAAGACATTGGGAAAAATGATGAAAGGAAACTAATAAATTCCAAGAGGCGCCCAAATGGACAAATGAAGTCGCATTTGGAAAGTTCGATCTATCAATCAACCTATCAATAACTATACGTTAAGACCATAAACCTCGCTAGCATGATATTGTGAACGCTATAAAAGAGCGGCTCAAAGTAATAACCAGTGATTTACCGGGAAGATACCACAGTCAGGTGTTTTGTTTTACCTCCCAGAGAGATTTGTAGATCACCTGGAAGATGGGAACGAACTTAAACTAAACTCCTCCCCAATGCCCAGAATCTGCGGTGAACTTGACTCAAACTCCACACAATAGGGGGGTGGAAATATTAGAATAAATAAGGGAAACCACCCACCTGAACTATTAGTGCTTGTTTAGATCCAGTGTCATATTTATCAGTTGGTGCCACTTCGTCGTAATGTGAAAATTATTCAACAGGTGAGTGTTCCCACAGAGTAGCCTATTCAGCATATTTCTATTTGGTGAACCATTAAAGATAACGTTAATTAGTGAGTGTTTCTCACAGAGTAGCCTATTCAGCATATTTCTATTGGTTAAACATTAAGGATAGTAACCTCTTCAACTACAATTTAATTTTCATTTTGAGTTTCTTTTATATTTATTTACCTTTCTTAATATTTAACTGTTTCTCTTCAATATCCATTTAAAGTTAGATACTGTTAACGCTTCTTAGTCAGTTTGAGTAATTATGTTAGGGACGGGTAATGGCTGTGTGGTTTCCCCGCAGTACTTGGGCTGTACTGAACCCATAGAGAGAGAGAACCCTAGGGGCGGGTGCTAGCTGTGTGCTGATTCCAGCAGTACTTAGTATGGCCAATGTTGAGACTATTTATCCTGAAAACGCCGATGACTAGAAAGGCTCTCCGGAGGAGGTATACCGCGCGGATTCCCCTTTATACCTCTTAACAACTCAGGAGTAGCGGTGGTTAGACGCTTTTCCTGGGAGGTTTCCCCTTAATTCGGTTGTAGTTCTGCGGGGTTCAGAGAAAGTGAAAGAGATCATCAATTAATGTTGTTTGTTGTTTGCATCGGTCTGAATAAAGTTGTTTAGTGCCTTCGTGGTTGAGCGATTCTATATTGAAATTTTCAGCTTTAATTGTTGCTTCTTTTAGCTTGAAAAATTGTTATTCGTAGTTTCCCCAGTACTCATTTGTGGTCTGTTCCAATGCTAGCTGCGGATAGGACTCTTATGTATTCCATTTGTTGCGGTATGAATTCGGTTAGTGATGATGTAATCAATTATTGATTTATTCTTTCTGTTGTCATGCGAAGGTGTATTTATTTTGTTCTTTATGGGCGAAGAATGTGTTGTTTATTCGCAATTCATTCTGTGCAAAAAACTCTGTGAACATTTCGCCATTGGGATTAGTAACGTTTTCGTTGTATTTTTGCTTCACTCCATTCACTTCTTCATTTCCTATTCTAGCGTTGAGATCACCCAGCACTGAGATCACTTTTCGTTTTGTGATGTTTGGTCGAACTCCGATTGGAGTTTTTCGTAGAATTCTATTGACATTTCTTCTGGTTTACTGATGTGGAGTGCGTATACTGATATTATTTGTAGGGGATGGGCTCATATCACCTTTACTCTATGTTTTGTTCATTTTTCTCATTTAGTAATATTCCAACACTTGATGTTGCTTTTTTGGTTTTTTACTACTCCTGAGTATACTAAAATGTAGTAATTTAATTTATTGTTCCTTTACCTTTCTTCATGGTTTCGGAAAGGGCACATAAGTCTATTTTATGTTCGTTCATTTCGGGAATTATTTCATGGTCTTTTGAATAGAGATTTTTATGTTCTAGCTTGCAATTCTTATTTGTTGTTTCTTATTGTAGCATTTGTCCCTTTTTCGCGCGTGCTTCGTAATCCGTAAAATCTCTTCTGGTTCCGAGGCTGTGATATATCACAGCCTACAATACAATAAAAAAATTTAAATAAATATAAAAACTTATAATAAAATAGCACACATAAATTATTTTGTCTTTTAAACATTTAAATTGCATTATAGAATTTTAAAAATATTTACATATATACAGGGTTTTCGAGTTTCCTTTTAATTTTTTTCTTTTATGTAGCATCTTCCTCTTTCAAAAATCAACATGCGTGGCCATATAATTAAACCCTTGATGCTTTTCAATGTGCATTTGTTAACTTAACATAAAAAATAACATTTTATTGAAACAATAAATCGGTCGCCAAAAAGTAATTTTAATGTGTTAACAGGAGCTACATAGATCACAACAAAAAAGTGTATGTGTTGGGAGACTTCAATGTAGGAGATATTAAAGAAAACATCTATACAACACAGATTCTGTCGTTTTTGAAATCGTTTGATTTGCGTCTTCCGTTTTAAGAAAACACACGAATATCTCGATTCGATCTCGAAAATTACGATCCCTGCGTAGAAAATATTTTTCAATCATTTCTAAAGAAAAGTATTCTCGATTTCTAAAGAAAAGCTTCTCGGTATGGAAAGAGCCTTTGACACAGTTTCGATCACAGGCCTTGCTAGTTATTTTCCGTGAAAATTAATTTCAGGTACAGCAATATCGGGATTTCCATTTGTGGTTAATGGCGACATCATCGTACAAATAGAACTTTATCAGACTATGAAGGCTTTCACGGCCGGTCAAATCCCATATAGAAATGTTTTTCGGGCTTTGAAGCCGTGGTCCATGGGAATTTCTTCCTGACGTTTCGTCAACAACTGCGGTGGACATTATCAAGGCGATGAGGCAGTGGGCGAAGTGATCTCCCGTGCTTACCGACTAAGACTGGTTCAACTACTGGATTCTTTGTCGTATTCATGCGATCCGGCCGTGTGAACTCATGCGTGAGGAGTGGGAGGCGCTTCAATGGTTTTGGCGTACACGCTGTTTGCCACAAAACGCGTTTCCAATGTGGATTAAGGACCGTGACTTCTTCTTTCCTGTTAAAATTGTTGTCATGTTTGAAGATCTCAATGGCCTCACTGGTTAGTCTCAGATAATACCGTTGAGATTGATGCAAAATGTCCACTTCATCAAAACGTATTTGGTGGCCGTCTAGAGGTGCGTGTTCCGCTACTGCTGATTTTTCTGTTTGTCATAATCTGCAACTTCGTTTATGCTCAGTGATCCTCTTGTTTACACTACGTTTTGTTGTGCCAATATATGCTCTGCCACAACTGCATGGAACCCTGTAGACTCCTGGTGCCGATAAAGGATCCCGTTTGTCCTTGGCCGATCTCAAAGTCTGTTGGATTGTTCGAGTTGGTTTTAAAGACTGTTTTCACTCTGTGTTTCTCCAGTATCCTGCCGATCCTGCCCGTGAGTCCATGTATGTATGGGAGGCAAGCCCAACCCTTACGCTCATCATGCGTATCTGTTTCCTCAGGACGACCTGCACTGTCGTGTGGAAACGCGTTTCGTGGCAAACAGTGTGTACGCCAAAACCATTGAAGCGGCTCCCACTCCGCGTGAGCTCACACGGCCGGACCGCATAAATACGACAAAGAATCCAGTAGTTCAACCAGTCTTAGTCGGAAAGCACGGGAGATCACTTCGCCCACTGCCTCATCGCCTTTGATAATGTCCACCGCAGTTGTGGACGAAACGACAGGAAGAAATCTCCATGGACCACGGCTTCAAAGCCCGAAAAAGATTTCTATATGTGAAATGGAACTTTCCAATGCATTTAGATTGGCCTTTTGTTCAGATCCCCCTCCTGTACCATTTGAGTATTTTCTCTCAGGGACTAGTTTTGATTTAACATTTTTCTTTAAATCTTGCCATTTGTCTAAAAAATTTATATATACTTGTGTTTCGTGTGTTAAGATTGAAACCAGTATTCCATCAATAGCAACAATTGTTTCGGTCTTTATTATTGATCAAGTGCACATGTGTATGAAAAAGCGTCGTTTCTGTTCGCCCGTGTTGCCTCTTCCTCGTTGGTTATCTTGTCGCGCATCGCCACCCTGTCACCCATCATCCCTCTGGTCGACCATCGACATTTACGAAACATGCCCCCGGCCTTGGAAAGTCTAACTGACAATTGGTAGAGGGCAGAGTCGGATAACAGCCCGTGTCAGAATCCCGTCAGCCGTCTTCAGTTTTGCCACTCTGGATACGCCGTCTCTTCCACTAATCAATTGTAGGATTCGTCCCATTCGCCATTTGACTGGAGGAAGATTGTCGTCCTTTACGAGCACAAGTTGGCCAGGACTCAGACCACCCTCGTTCGTCCTCCATTTCTTGCGTTGCTGCAGCTCGCTGATGTATTCTCTACTCCAGCGTTTCCAAAAATGCTTGTATAGCCTTTGCACATGTTGGTATTGCGAAAGACGGTTAACTGGGATACTGGATACGGATCCTTGTGGCGTTGTCGTGATTACTCTTCCGATCAGAAAATGAGCGGGGGTAAGAGCGGTGAGATCATCGGGATCAGCACTGAGAGGAGATAAGGGTCGGGAATTGAGTATTGCTTCAACGCGAGTAAGTAATGTTTGAAAATGATAGAAGAATAAAGTATTATTACCCATGACCCGTTTCAGATGATGCTTAAGACTCTTAACACCCGCCTCCCAATACCCCCGAAATGTGGGGAGTTTGTTGGGATGAAATGCCACTTAATACCTAAACTGGTTACTGATGCACAAAGATTCGAATCATTGTTTTTTAAGAACTCGCCCATTTCTTTAAGATCTTTATTTGCCTTAATAAAATTTGTTCCGTTATCAGAATAAACCTCGGTCGGTTTTCCTCGACGGCTGATAAACTGATTGAAAGCCTGTAAAAAATCGTCAGCGCTAAGAGATAGTATCAGCTCTAAATGGATCGCACGCGTAGAAAAGCATATAAACAAAGCAACCCAGCATTTGATGGGCTTACAACCGCGGCCAGGTTTATCCTTCATCATGAATGGTCCAGCATAATCCACGCCAACTGTGGAGAAGGGACTGCTTGGTTGGACTCGTGCCTTCGGCAAATCGCCCATGATGGGGTGAACTGGTCGAGCATTAAATCTAGCGCATTTTACGCAATTTTTAATAATTTTTCGAGCAAAATTGCGACCGGATATGGGCCAGAAGGTGTTACGAATCGATGCTAAAAGCAATTGAGGGCCGGCATGTAGCAGTTTTAAATGTTCGCATTCAAAATATAATTTTGTGAAATGATGCTTAGTAGACAGCAAAATTGGGTGTTTTTTCGAATAAGGAAAGTCAGAGTTACTCAATCGACCTCCAACACGAATAATGCCGGTCTCGTCAATAAACGGATGTAGACTTAAAATTGAGCTCTTGCTGGATAATGGTTCGCCGTTCTTCAGACACGCGTAGTCCACAGAAAACGACTCCTGTTGAACCAGTCTTACTAGTACCATAAAGCTGTCGTTAATTTCGTCAACCGACAGTGCAGACACCTTTCGCAACTCCTTTGGGACTCGACAGTTGTGAAGGAATCTACGTGCAAATGCAATTGAGCGCTTTAAAATAGACAACTTTGAGAAACGCTCAACGCGAAACCCGATTGGTTTACTCGTACAGCTACAGCAAGTCTTGCGCTTCTCAGGTAGTTCCTTTACAGGGGCCTGAAGAATGTTTGGCCAATTAGTTGAATCTTCCATTAGACAATCAGGACCATGAAACCATAATCGTGAAAAGTGAAACGATATCAGCAGGGTTGTCCAGAGAGGGAACATGCCTCCACTGATATGACTGAGTCGAATTCTGGATTTCTGCAACGCGATTGGATACAAATGGCTGCAATGTGCTTGGGCTTGTTTGAAGCCAGGCTAAAACAATGGATGAGTCCGACCAACAATAAGTTTCGTCAATTTGAATATTGAGAGATTGCCTAACCCTTGAAATAAGCCTGGACAATGTTAAGGCGGCACAAAGCTCTAATCGAGGAATTGTTAAAGACTTTATTGGCGCGATCTTCGATTTTGCACACAATAAATGAGATATAATAAGTTGCGGATTTTTGGAGACGATGTAGATGCCTGCTCCGTAACTAGCTTCGGAAGCGTCCGCAAAGCCGTGCAATTCGATACGTGTTGGATTGCTGCAAATAATTCGCCTGGAAATGGTCAACTCATTCAATGAATACAGGTCCTCAGAAAATTCTAGCCACGATTTAAGGATGTTTGGCGGCAAGGGTTGATCCCAGCTTAACCTTTCCTGCCAGAGTTTTTGCAAGAATATTTTTGCCACTATTATGCACGTGCTAATCAACCCGAGGGGATCAAATATGGAAGCAATTCTAGAGAGGATCATGCGTTTGGAGATTGTCTCCGGTATTGAGTATTTTACGCCTTGAATCTCGTATGAGAGCGTATCCTCTTTGCACTGCCACAAGAGTCCTAACGTTTTTGAATTCTTTTCCTTATTGGCACCGAAAGACACTTCATTTGAAGTGGTATCGATATCTGTTTCGGATAAGATGTGAGCATTATTCGATTTCCATTTACACAATTCGAAGCCTCTTTTTGTCAAGATCTGCGACACATTTTCGTATACGTATTTAGCCTCTGAAGGAGTATCTACAATAAATCATCGACGTACATATCATTTCGAGTGATGTGTGATATGCCAGGGTGTTCCTTTTCGCATTCCGCAGCGATTTCGTGAAGACAGCGTATCGCTAAAATGATGCGGCTGTCGTTCCGTAAGTAACCGTATTTAATTTATATGTTTTTATGGGTACGTTTGGGTTTGGACGCCAAACGATTTTTTGTAAGCTCCGATCTTTTGGGTCCACGAGCACCTGCCTATACATTTTCTTTATGTCGCTTGACAAAACAATATGGTGAATGCGAATCTGATAATGATTGATAACAAGTCTTGCTGAATGATTGGACCCGTCATTTGCAAATCATTTAATGATAGACCGCTAGAAGATGGTGATGATGCGTTAAAAACTACACGTAATTTTGTAGACGTACTCGATTCCTTTAGTACTCCATGATGAGGCATGAAGTATTCCGGTCTCTCATCGACTTCGTGTTCCGGAACTAATGTCATATGACCCAATCTTTCGTATTCGTCTAAAAAATCCGTATAAAGTTTTCGCGTTGTATCGTTTGACATTAGTCTCCGTTCCAATGCTAAAACTGTTTTAGTGCAATGTTGAAAGATTCCCCGAGTTTAGTTGCAGGTTCCTTGAGAGGCAAGGAAACCACGAATCTATTGTTTGAATCGAATGAAAAATTGTTAACAAAATGCTCCTCGCACGATCGCTCCTCTGCAGACCATGGCTGTTTGATTTGCACTTCTTCAACTTCCCAAAATTTTGTCAGTTGTTCTTGAAGGGAGATTGTTGGACTTAAATGACACCGCGATTTCGGAATAGGAATGCTCAATGGACCGGCAACGATCCAGCCCAAAAGAGTTTTGTGGAGACTTGGGTTAGGTGGATTCAACTCACCCAAATTAGGGCATGAAAGCTGCCAAAATACCTCAGCACCGATTAAAATATCTATTGAATCCGGAATGTGAAAATTTGGGTCAGCAAGCTCTATGTTTACTGGTATATTTAATTCCTGTATATTTATTCGCGCATCCGGTAAGTCGCTTGTAATTTTATCAAGTACATAACAAGATAGGTTGAAGGAATGTGAATTATGTATCGATTGTATGGTTATGTTACATTTATAATTGGAAGATGACAGTCTCTCGCTTATACCGGAAACCACCAATTTGGTCTTCGTTTTTTGTAAATTAAGTTTTTTGCAAAGATCTGAAGTAATAAAACTGGATTGTGAGCCGCAATCCAGCAAGGCTCGAGCTGTCATATAATTTCTGGACCCGCATCTGCCAACCATAACTCGTGCGGTGGATAAAATACAACCCTTTGTAGTGGCAGAGTGGCAGTTTGTGGTAATTGTAGTCGTTGTGTCATCTGGAGCAATTTCACGTGGTTGATTCACAACTGCTATTGGATTTGCGCTTTGAAGAGGTAAATGCAGAGTAGTATTGTGTTTTTGACCACAAATTTTACAACCTGTCCACTTGCAATCTTTAGACAAATGTCCTTTTCTCAAACAATTTAAACAAAGCTGTAAGAATTTGACCTTTGAGATGCGCTCTTTAACGGATAATTGCAAGAAATCAGGGCAATAAAATAGACTGTGATCTTGGTGACAAGACAAACAGGAATATTTTTATTACCTTGTTCGTTTTTTCCGCTGTGACTAACGAGGCCCCTTGTGTATCTGTTTGCTTTTGAAACATTAAATTGGACGTTTCCCGAGATTTTGTTATGTTGTGTTGAAGATTGGTCTCGACTGTTTCTAGTAACTGTGCCCTATTTTTCAGAAAACCCTTGAATTCATCTAGCTTTACTGAATCGCGACTCGCTTTGTACTTTTCCCACTCTTGGGCCGTATATGAATTAAGTTTTCTGGACAAAACGTATATCAGAACTGTGTCCCATGCATCCACAGGTTCGCCTAACTGTCGAAGACAGCTTAAATGCTTGAATAAATGTTCGTATAAATACCGAATTTTTTCAGCCGATGCGGCTGTCATGCTTTGCAAGCTAAAAATGGCTTTTAAGTGATTTTGAATCAAAATTTGCTTATTATTGAATCTGTCGCATAATGTATTCCAAGCAATACTGTAATTATTAGCACTGAATTCTAATGCGTGAACAACTTGCTTAGCTGAGCCAACCAGTGAAGCTCGCAAGTAGTGAAATTTCTGAATAGGATTTAATTGATTATTGTCGTGAATCAGGGACTCGAAAATATTGCGAAATTCCATCCACGCTTAGGATGGACGCCATCAAACTTAGGTAGCTCTATTTCCGGCAATTTGACTGTTTCCAGTGAGACCGAATGTTTGCAACGTTTTTGTTAAGTTTTGTTTTGCTTTGGACAGAAGTTTATAAAATTTTTGTTCGAATTCCTCGCGTTCTTGATATTGCGCTTCCGAATCTTCCGGAACAAACTCGATCTCGTTCTGGATATCGTCATATGCTTTCAAAATGGCTTCAAAAACCCGTTACTCTCTCCCGAAGTTCCACTATCTCCGTTTCGCTGACGCCATTATCCGAGCTTTCAAATGCCTCTAGAAATCTGTTGAATATGGTTAACTTCGCTTTTAGTGATCCACGTTTTTTTGTTAAAGCTTTCAAATGATCGTCATTGATGGCCATTTTGACGGAAGACTCGTGTTACTGCTCAAAATAATTTGAATTTGGTGACGTCTAAATGTGTTATCAAATGAATTGTTTCGCATAAACTACGCAATACGCGACGAATAATGATTTCAAGTACCCCAAATGAACGCAATACTCGGTAAAATGGACAAATGGTAAAAGGGATTGACCTGCTCGATCTTGATTTGTTACTGGTTTTCTGCACTTTCTTCTGGTTCACTGTTGTTTTTTATCCGGCTCGAAGGACCAATGTTTCGTGTGTTAAGATTGAAACCAGTATTCCATCAATAGCAACAATTGTTTCGGTCTTTATTATTGATCAAGTGCACATGTGTATGAAAAAGCGTCGTTTCTGTTCGCCCGTGTTGCCTCTTCCTCCTTGGTTATCTTGTCGCGCATCGCCACCCTGTCACCCATCATCCCTCTGGTCGACCATCGACATATACGAAACAACTTGTAAGATAATCATTGATGATAACTTTGGGTAAAAGTTGTGCGGCCAAATGAATTATATATGAATATTTTTATTACCTTGCGCCATTGCCTCCATTCTTTCTCTGCTCCGCCAGGAATTGCATTTAATTTTTCGCCGATTTGGGCCCCTAAGTTTTGCGCTTTTTTTTCAAGTGAACACTTTTGTGAAGCGCCTCCTTTGCAAATCTTCATGCTGTTGCATAAACTCTATTAGCAGAGCTTTCTGCACACTGTTTATGGGTGCTACCCTTGGAACCTTATCCATTTCCCGTACAACCGCGTGTTACCGCCACCGTTAGGCTACGAGGCAAGAACATCTAAGAAGACTGCATCAAAGACTATCTTCTTCTTCGTTTTCAGTTGAATTTTAATGCCAACTATCAAACATTTACTGGCAACGTTGCGCATCCCCTTCAGTCAAATGATCAATATCGCGCGTTTTCGAGAATACCGATTTTAATCGTCGAGAGAACTACGTGTGACGTGACTAATCACTTCTCTCGGGGGAACGTTCACAGCGCGCAAGTTCGAGAATTGGCACACACATATATGCTTCTGTCAGTATTTGGGCTAGGCAAATAACGGAACAGAAGTCAGAATTCATCTGGTTGCTTTAAGGAATACGTCGGTTTCATAAAGTGTTCCAGTCTCACAGACCGAGTGTTTCGTTTAACGCCAGTATTAATACAGGTATTTCAGACCGTATGTTTCCAATAATGTACAAAATTTATAATAATTTTAATATTGCATTGTTTCAATTTGCAGCAAATTATGAAATATATTTACAATCTTTATGCCAGTAATTAAAACATGTTTTTATTATGTGTAGTGCGTAGTATCATGGATATTCCTTCTACGAGCAGCGGAACCGCAACAAAACGTCCCAGAAAAAGAACAGTTCAGTGGGGTGAAAAACATTATGAGCAAAGGCTAACGGAGTGGTGTTGCGATAGCGATGATGAACCTGATGAGACCTATGATATTGACGACTCGGATACGGATACGTACAATGTGCTTAGTGAGGAGGACCAGCATTCGACACAAGAAGAAATAGATACGAGCGATGGAAGTGACGCAGAAGATAATAAGATAAGAGCTGATCAACAATTTTCTTGTGAAAAAGTAATCATTGTGTATATTTTCCTGACTGTATTTCAACTTAATTCAAAAGAAATTCCTGGGTTCCAGTCAATTTTATTGTTTATTTCTTAAAATATTCTACAAATACGTTTCGGTGTATTTCTCCACCATCATCAGTCTGTCTAAAATATACATTCACAGTCGTCATTAATATAAAAACAAGAGCTCTGTTAAAATATACACACTAAAATACAAATTCCAAACATATTGAAAAGCATATTAAAATCGTTTGAATCTCTTGGGATCACAGGTGATAAATCAGGACAATCATGTTCGGGAAAAGACTAGAATTTATTGTTTAGGGCTCTAAATTTTACTTACATGTACGGCTGTTTCTACCTTCACCTTTGGCAAGCCAATGAAAAATTTTTACTTTGTCCAATATCGCGCGAGAGAATAAAAAACTGTTTATAATATTTGGCATCTTTCTTCGCATTCTGAGGATGTCACTTGGTCTGCATTTCTTCAATATACCAGGCGTTCATATTTTATGTAGTTGGTTTAATTAGTGTAGGTAGGTGTTCATTTAATTAGTGTATGATATACAGAGCTAAGATTGTCTGTGTCTGATCTAAAATTCATTGCATTCTGATGCTTTTTAATTTGTATCATTTCATGGATTCTTCTTTTATTATAATTGTTTTCATTGATTAATATTTTTGTGTTATCAAAATCAAAACTAAGTAACATTAGTTATACATGTTGTGCTAATGCTGTTCCATTTTCGTTAACCTTTCTTAAGCTATATTTATGTTCGTATATTCTTTTCTTTAAATATTGTCCTGTTTGACCTATGTATGCGTTGTCACAGTTCAAACAGTCAATCTTGTATATTACATTAGGTGTGTTTAACTTATCAGTTCTAGGATTACATTTTGTGAAACATTCCTTTGCTAAGTTGTTTTTATTTTTTTCTGCTATAGTAATATTATGCGGTTTTAAAATATTTTTTATTTTTGTGTTAATTTCTGGAATATACGGTAATGATATATACTTGATCTCACCTTCTTTTTAATTATTATTATTATTTATTCGTTTTTTATATTTTTCCTGACTGTACTTTAATTCATTCCAATGTATTCCTGGGTTTCAGTCAATTTTATTGTTTATTATTTAAAATGTTACAAATACGTTTCGGTGTCTTTATCCACCATCATCAGTTTGTCTAAAATATCCAGTAGTAGTAGTAAACATCTTTATTTCTAAAAAAAGGCTATCGACTTATCGGTCTTTCTGCCCTTGTTTAATACATGCAGTCTTAATCTAGATAAAAAACCAATATGAAAATTCTCCTATTCTAGGTTAACAATAGTAGTAGTAAACATCTTTATTTCTAAAAAAGGCCATCGACCTATCGGTATTTCTGCCCTTGTTTAATACATGCAGTCCCAATCCAGATAAAAAACAAATATGAAAATTCTCCTATTCTAGGTTAACAATGTTATTGAATAAATAAGATTTCAGTGGCAAGAAGAAATTATTTTATTGTCCACTAGTCCGTTGCGTTTGTAAGTGTTCGAGTAGCGTTAATGTAGGGAAACGGAAGCGGGATTGTCTGGTTGGTCTTGTAAGACAAAGGGGATTCAGTATGGTCCAGTTGTAGGGGTTGTTTGTCCATTTTGTCTGTAGCTGTATGAGTCTCTCCGAGATCCTTGTCATGTTTGTGCGTTCGTATAGTAGTTGGGTGGGGGGGTTGTGTAGTGGGTTTTGGGGGTGTCTTATTCGTGTTATTAGTCTTAGTGCAATTTGCTCTGTAGTTTGTGTATAACGTTTTGTCCTTTCTGTTCCGTTGGTCATGAGTACATGTCCAAAGTCTAGCAAGGGTCTACAAATAGCTTTATATATTTTGGTGGCGGTGTTTGTGCTAATTCCTCTGTCTTTGTAGGTTAGTGATCGGAAGTGTTTCGCTCTCTTCATTGTTTCTACCCTGATGTTTCGCATGTGTTTAGTGAATCTAAGTTTGTGGTCGATTGTGATTCCAAGTTATTTTACGTCGTTTTTTGGTTGTGTCGTTTGGCCGTCTGCTGTTATTGTAGGGGAATCAGCGTTGAGTCTGTGGTTTGTGAGCAGAAGTTGGTTTTTTGACGCGTTTGGTGTTAGTCTCCATTTATAAAACCATGTCATTGTGTTGTTTGTTAGTGTTTGGAGTCTTTGCGTTGCTCTCTCAGTAGTTTTGTCATGTACAATAAGTGCCGTGTCGTCTGCGTATTGTAATATGTATGCCGATCTGTCGATTTGATTTTTGTCTGGTAAGTTGTAATTGTATATGTCATGGCAGTATATATTGTAGAGAAACGGTGAGAGCGGGGATCCTTGAGGGAGCCCTTGTTCAGGGGAAAAAGAAAATGACAGTGTTTTGTCAATTCGTACTTGTAGTTGTCTGTTTTCTAGTAAGTTCTTTATGGTGTGTAGTAGATATGTTGGTGTGTGTAGTTTGTATAGTTTGTATAGTAAGCCTCTATGCCAGACACTGTCAAAAGCCTTGTTAATGTCCATAAACAGGCAAGCTGTCTTTCTGTCAGTTAGGTGGGTAGTTTGTATATTGTTGGCCAAAATAAAGAGCGGATGAACAGTCGAGTGATGCTGTTTGAAACCAAATTGGTAGGTAGGTATATATTTTCCAATCACTTTTTCAAGCCGCTGCTTTATTATGTATTCAAAAATTTTGCTTAGTACTGGAAGTAGTGTAATTGGTCTGTAGTTGCTCGGCCGTGCAATGTCCAGTCCATTTTTGGGTATAGGGATTATTAAGCCGTTTTTCCATGTTTCTGGGATTCTGCCATTTGTGATGCAGTTGTTCAATTCAGTTAGGATCAGTTTGTGTGTTTCTTGAGTTAGGCTTTTCAAGACTTTTGCCTTAATTTTATCTCTCCCCGGTGCAGTGTTCTTGATGTGCGCTAGGGCTTCATCGTACTCTGTGTCTGTGATCAGTTTGTAGGTGTAGTTTGGTGAGCTGTTAAAATAGTTCAAGTACCAGTCGTTGATCAAGTTCCAGTTGTCATTGTCGAAGTTAGGGTTTGTCGATATGCTGAAGGCCCTTTGATAGTGTCTGGCGAACGCGTCCGCTTTCTCTTTGTCCGTGCAACGTTCTATTCCTTTTTCGTCAATTGTGTCAGTAGTGCCAGTCTTCCTGTATTGCGCCAGTTTCTTAATTTTTCGCCAGTATGTTTTGCCTTTGTCCTTCTGTATTTCTTTACATGCTTCTAGCCATTTGTCTTGTCGGTATTGTCCAATCATAGTTTTAATGTTTCTGTTAAGTTGGTTCATTGTCTTTTTTAGGTCGTTATTTTGAGTGTTTGTATATAGTCTATACAGTTCTCTCTTATGTTTTATTAGTCTCAGTATGTATTTGGGTAGTGTATGTCGGTAGAAAGCATTTTTTATTTCCGGGCTAAATTTTCCTATGGCTAGTGAAAGTTGTTGTTGTATGGTTTCTATTGAAATGTGCTGTGCTTGTGATTGAATGTAGTCATGTATATGTTGTTTCACTTTGTCTAAGTCAGTCTTTGTTAGGTTTAAGTTTTTCTCTATAGGAGGTGTATTGGAGGTAGGTTGCGTATGTTGTAAGTCTATGTTAAACGGAATAGCCAGGTGGTCGGATCCCAGCTCGTTGGTTAAGTTTATGTTGTTGATGGTGTTTGTCAAGTTTTTTGTGTGCAGTAGAACGTCTGGTGTTGAGTCTGGGTTTGCGGGCATCAGAAAAGTTGGTGGGGTGTGCTGTTTTATAAAGTCGGAGTTTTGCAAAAATCTTTTAAGTTGTTTCGTTTTGTTCGTATTCAAGTTAAAGTCGCCTATAATTATTGCATGTTTGTAGATGTTCGCCTTAGTCAGTATGTTTTGTTCTAGGTTGGAGTGTGTGTGTATGTATGTCAGAAATATATGTATCAGGTCGTTTAAGTAGGGTAGCGTAAAGTGTAGACAGTCGTTCAAAGGGTTGTTGAGGGAGGGAGGATTTGCTCTTCCAAGTTTATATTTTGGTTTTAGGAGAGCTGCGACCCCGCCCCTGGCATGATTGATGGTATTTCCATGCCTATAGATATACTGCCAATTTCTGTACGTTGGTGTTTGTCCTAGTTTGGTTTTAGTCCCTACAAATATGCAGCAGTCTGTGTCGTTTTGTTCTATGTAGTTGTAAATAAGTGGTTTTTTACTGTTAAGTCCGTTGATGTTCGCGTAAAGTACTTTCATATTGAATCTTGTACTTTTGTCACCGTCTGTCTCACCTGTTCGCAGGGTTCCGTTGGAGAGCGTCCCTCGGGCAGGAGCATGTCAAACATTAATATGTAGACATGGTTCCCGAAGAAAACCACTGAGGTGTCGATGTCGAAGTCTTCTATAAATTGTTTTCGTAGTTTTTTAGTAGTTCGTCTCTGTTGGTATTGTTTGTCTTGTTAAGTTGATGTTTGTATTTGTTTATGATGTGGTCATGTGTTGTAATGGGTGTGTGTATTCTACTTGCCACTGTCGTTGTCTCCGCAATCTCGGACGTACGTTTGTTAACACATTTTATTTTAACGTTTGGGATTCCGACGATTGGGGCTGTCGGTCGTTTTGGGCACTTCATGCTCCATGCTGCGTGGTCCTCTGAGTTGCATGCTGCGCACTTGGTTGGCAGTGGCGACTCGCACCTGGAAGTTGGATGGGGTCCCTGGCACTTGTTGCATCTTGGCGATTGTTTGCCTTCTTCATCTTCAGTTTTGTGGCTGAATAGGTTGCATTTGCCACACGGCGCAGGCACGGGTGCTGGTGGTTTACTTTCGGTGATTTTGAAAATGCGGCCCAAAAAATGAACCGCACGGTCGCTCATCAACCTTTCGTATGTGGATATGTCGCCGGTTATTAACCTCATCATGAGTGTTGGTGCGTTGCGCTCTCGCGAGATAATTCTCCTGCAGAACCTTATTTTGAAGCCCTGCTGCTCCAGGCGTTCCAGAAACATGCTGTCTTCAATGTCCAGGTCGACCCCAGTGGCGACGACTGAATATGATGGTGTAATATGGTGGTGACCTGACTTTTGTTGTCGGATTAGTGGGAGGTTGTCGTTTTTTTGTAATTTGTAACTTGTTTTAATTAGGAAGTAATTATCTTGTCTGATAATCACATCCTTGTTGTTGGGGTTGAGTTCCTCCCACCTGATTGCAAGTTGGACTCTGGTGATGGTCGATAATGCGTTCGCTGTGAATGTGTGCGAATACGTGGGGAATCTTGTTGATGTTGTCTTGCTGTTTGTTGTTTGGTTTTTATTGGTTGTAGACTGATAGTCCAAAGCTATTCGTTTGGCCTCAGGTGTTGGCGTTGTGGGGGTTGTGGGGGTTGGCTGGGTTGGCTGGGTTGGCTGGGTTGGCTGGGTCGTCTTCGGTTTTCTGCCCCGTTTTTTCGATTGTGGCTTTTTGAACCCACCGTCCTGGGGCATAATCCGATTCGGATTCTTGCGAGCTCCCAGGATTCATCCTTTCGTTTGAATTCCATTCGTATATTCTCGTTGAACGATAAATGCGGTTGTTTATAATTGAAGAATTCTTCAAATTCTTTGCGCGTAAACAACTCTGCTTTAAATATGCACACACGTCTTATCACCACGAAGCTCGGTTTAAGACCCATAAAACCGGTAAAGACCAAGACATAAGACCCGGTAAAATATCCATTTTACATTTATTATCAGTTCAATTAAAAAAACTTTCACAAAATTAACATATTAAAATTCAAATCACACACATATTAAAAAGTACAATTTGGGACCTTGGTTCTCAGGTGATGAGTCGGGATAAACATGTTCGGGAAAAGACTAGAATCTATTGTTTAGAGATCTAAATTTGACTTACATGTTTAGATGTTTCTTTCTTTACATTTGGTTGGATATTGAATTGAATGGACCTGGTAAATAAAAATTAAACAGCAGATATTGAAGATTACAGAGCAATTCCAAGAATGCAAAGAAAAGGCGAAATATAAATAGGTTTTTCGGGCACTCGCTCGATATCGAATAAAATAGGTAATTCAATATCCAACCAAATGTAAAGAAAGAAACATCTAAACATGTAAGTCAAATTTAGATCTCTAAACAATAGATTCTAGTCTTTTCCCGAACATGTTTATCCCGACTCATCACCTGAGAACCAAGGTCCCAAATTGTACTTTTTAATATGTGTGATTTGAATTTTAATATGTTAATTTTGTGAAAGTTTTTTTAATTGAATTGATAATAAATGTAAAATGGATATTTTAGAGAAACTGATGATGGTGGATAAAGACACCGAAACGTATTTGTAACATTTTAAATAATAAACAATAAAATTGACTGAAACCCAGGAATACATTGGAATGAATTAAAGTACAGTCAGGAAAAATATAAAAAACGAAGAGAGATGCTTGGGAACAAAAGCAGAATGGATCTGATGGATGAGGAGAAGTTGAGTGGGACATATGGAAGATTGCAGGCAAAATTGGCAAAAGAGAAGAACAGGAAAATCTTCCTAAACCGATGCAAGAATTTAGCGATCGTACCAAAGTTCATACAGGTGAGGAGAAAGGAATTTAATTTTGGGAACAGACAGAATCAAACAAAATATTTAAAGGTTTTGGACATGTTTTACTTTAACTGGCTGAATATCGTATTAAGTGATTGTTGTTCAAAGTTAAAAAGTATAGAGAATGAAACCATTAATGTGAAAAGATATTTACAAGAAAGGGGTAGTCACAATGAATTAAAAACATTTTATGAACAACAAGAGCAGAAGTACGAAACTGTATTCAACAATATCAAGGCAAAACAAAGAAACAAATTAGAAACATTAGTAACAAAAAAACATGGTATAGAAAACAAATATAGGACTAATGAAAAATGGATAAAGAATTTAACAACGGTAAGCATGCCAGACAGTGTCAGGTATGTACTATCACTTGGGCCAAAGTTCTCTATTAACAAAAAACAATACAAACCGGTTCATGAAGTCATAGCAAACATCGAAAATGGAATCTTCTCTTTAGATAGCGATAAAAAAAACGAAATAAGAAGTAAGTTGTGTAATATATTAACAAATTTCAAGAGGGGAACGTCGAACAAAGGTGTGCCCAATGATATCAATAGGCTTATATGTGAAACCAAAACTTTTTTAAATGAACACACAAACATCTGCGTGTTAACGGCTGACAAATGTAGCAAGACAGTTGTTATGATGAAAAGTGAATATAGAACAAAAATGCTAGCATTAATAAATGATGTAAAAACATATAAACCGGAAAAAAAGATCTTACTACAAACATTCAAACAAAACTAAATAAAATAATAAATTCATGGCATAAAAATGAATTCATAACAGATAATTTAAAACGAACACTGTCTTGCAACAACGGCCGAGCACCATTTATATATGGCCTGCCAAAGCATCACAAAGCAGGCCATCCATTAAGACCGATAGTGAGCAACATAAATGCACCGACTTACCAATTGTCTAAGTACCTGTCAGCTGTGTTGAGTAATATACTGGGAAGTTCACAATATCAGATTAGAGACTCATGGAGCTTCTGCGAATTTATAAAAAAACAGAAGATACCTGAGAACCATCGCCTAATATCGCTTGATGTGGTATCGCTACACACAAACATCCCGGTAGATTACTCAATACAGTGCATAAGAAATAAATGGTCTGAAATTTGGGAACATACATCATTACCCGAAAATGAATTTATTGGGGCGGTAGAGCTGTGCCTTAAGTCCACTTACTTCCGGTACGAGGACAATTTCTATTCACAAATATATGGAGTAGCTATGGGGTCTCCCATAGCTGCAACAATTGCAAACCTTGTAATGGAAAGTCTGGAAGAAAAACTAATATCTGATTTAAACTTTAAGTGTGGATTTTTTAAAAGATACGTTGATGACTGCATAATGTGCCTGCCAAACCAAAAAGTTCAATACACACTAGATAAGTTTAATGCATACCATGAAACCATTAAATTCACCATTGAGGAAGACAAAAACAGATCATTAATCTTTTTGGATATGACGGTTATATATGACGATAATGGGAAAATCAAAACAAACTGGTACACAAAGGATGTGTGGTCTGGTAGATACTTGAATTACCAATCATATGCACCTATACAGTATAAAAAAAGTGTGGTAACAGCTCTTATTTATAGAGCGATAAAATTAGCACATTGTGGATACAGGCAAAAAAATCTTGAAAAAATAGAAAAGGTACTAATAATGAACAACTATCCCAAAGAATTCTTCGCACCAATTATAAAACAAAGAATTAATAAAATATACAATGCAAATAAATGGAACAACATAAATAATATAAAAAAGAAAAAAGAAGGTGAAATCAAGTATGTATCATTACCACACATACCAGAAATCAACACAAAAATAAAAGATGTTTTAAAACCGCATAGTATTACTATAGCGGAAAAAACTAAAAACAACTAGGCAAAAGAATGTTTAACAAAATTTAAGCCTAGAAGCGATAAGTTGGACACACCTAACGTAATATACAAGATTGACTGTTTGAACTGTGACAAAACATACATAGGACAAACAGGGCAATATTTAAAAAAAAGAATATACGAACATAAGTATAGCTTAAGAAAGATTAACGAGAATGCAACAGCATTAGCACAACATGCAGAACAAAAGTTGCATGATTTTGATTTCGATAACACACAAATATTGATCAAAGAGGACAACTATAATAAGAGAAGAATCCATGAAATGATACAAATTAAGAAACATCAGAATGCAATAAATTTCAGATCAGATACAGACAATCTTAGCTCTGTGTATCATACACTAATTAGATGATCGCATGCATGAACTGATTGGACCAGGTAAATGAAATGTAAACATCTAATATTGAGGAATTGCCAAGCAATTCCTAGAATGCAAAGAAAAGACGAAAGATAAACAGTTTTTTTGTTTCGCTCGCTTGATATCGAATAAAATATGGAAAATTCAGTGACCAGTCAAATGTGAAGGTAGAAGCAACTATATACGTAGGTTAAATTTAGATCTCTAAACAATAGATTCTAGTCTTTTCCCAGACATGTTTGTCCTGACTCATCACCTGAAAACCAATGTTCTTGATGTACTTTTTAATATGTGTGTGATTTGTATTTTAATATGTGAATTTTGGTGAAAGTTTCCTATTTAAATTGATGATAACTGTAAATATATATTTTAGACAAACTGATGATGGTGGATAAAGACACCGAAACGTATTTGTAACTTTTTAAATAATAAACAATAAAATTGACTGAAACCCAGGAATACATTGGAATGAATTAAAGTACAGTCAGGAAAATATACGAAAAAATTAATTATTATGAAGTTTATTGAATTAAATTGTTAACCCAGAATAAGAAAATTTTTATCTTTGTTTTTTTATTTAGATTAAGACTATATGTACCAAACAAGGGCAGAAAGACCGATAGGTCGAAAGCCTTTTTTAGATATAAAGATTTTTACTACTACCGATTGATAAAATTGTTCTTTACACAAATGCAAAATTAATTTCGATCAGAAGCAAACTAAGGGCAGAAACCAATAAATCAAATTAGAGAGGTACTGATGTTGTAGAAATTCATGCATATATCTGTTTGCTTATGCTCACCTCAAGTTTTAAATCTGCCCGTGAAAATATGAATTCACTATTTGCGAAGAGTTTATCCGGGAGACTTATTTTTAGAGCAACCGTGTCCGTTAAACATTTTCAGATATTGGGAACTGCTCTTTGGTTTGATGATTCTACAACTCCCGAAAAGAAAAAAAAAACAGATCGCGCCGCCGCTATCTCCGAAATATTGCATGGTCTTGCTTAAAATTCTCAAGAAATGTATTGTCTTAGTGGAAACGTTACAGTAGATGAAATGCTCGTTGCTTTTAGAGGAAAATGTAGATTTCGCATGTATATGCCAATGAAACCAGCAAAATATGGCATAAAAATTCAGTGCTTGGCTGATTCTTATGCTTCTTACCTATTTGATGCTTATATTTACACAGAAAAAGACAGCGACGGAATTGCACTGACCGAAGAAGAACTAAAATTTTTGAAACCTACCCAATCAATAATAGGCGTATGTAAAGCCATTGAAGGATCAAACCGGAAAATCACCCCCGACAATTGGTTTACTTCAATCTAATTGATAGAACTACTTAGAAAAAGATCTCTAATTTATGTAGACACTATGAAGCTGTACAAATCTATCATACCACCAGAGTTTAAGGCTAATAAATCCAGACCTATAGGATCAGCGCTTTATGGTTTTGCTCCTGATATGCCTGTTACACTGCTGCCAATTGTTCCGAAAATAAAAAAAGCCGTTGTGCTTATATCATCCATGCATTATGGAGTAGAAACAGATCCTGATAAAACTAAACCGGAAATTGTCTGTTACTTCAATAAAACAAACGCGAGGTCATTCCCGAAGAACTAGAAAATCCTACCGCACAACTTCCATCCGACAAAATTCGGAAACGCAAAACTTGTTCCAAATGCCCACCTCATAAGGAGAGAAAAACGTCATAGAAATGCAAATGTAGCAATCCTATTTGTTTGGAGTGCAGCAGAAAAGTCTGCATCAGTTGTGTTATAATCTATGTGAACTTTATTATGATATCAATTAAAGATCGTTTTGGTTACTTAATATTTAGTTTTGTCAAGGTTTTTGTTGATTATTGTTCTGTTTTCTACAGGGTGATTCAAAAGTGGCATCATTCCTCTGGGGGTGTTGTCAGGGGGTGTTTTGAGAGTTCAGGAAAAATGGCAAAAAAAATTAATTCTTATCAAAAACTGAGATATTTGCCAAAAACTAGATCAGAATTACGGCAACGATTCTTTTCAAGGTAATCTTCCTAATTAACATTTCGTAAATACCTGTTATTTCTTAATTACTGAAAATTGTAGCAACCACGGATAAACACAAAACAAAAAAAGAGAAAGCAATAGAAATATTTTGAGGTTAGGATAACTGTCAATTTGCCGTCAGTGCTGCCATCCTTTTTGGGTCAGATGAGTGATATACCTAAACTCGCCTCACATGTAGACAAACATCTCCTGTGTAATGTTACGTATCAATGATCAATATTAATCAAATAATATACAATTAAGTTGTTAAATAACAAAAGGTGTTCAAAGTTCTGCCCGTTTAACTCCAAACATGTTTGTGCCTCAATCACTTTATTGTACCGCTCTTCGCCGCAGTCTGGGATCAACTTTTGATCATCTTCTCGTATTCGGTTAATTAACGCTTTCTCAATTTGTACCGGTGTTCGGAAGATCATAGATTTAATGTGTCCTTGTGTCTTGTGTATCATACATACAGGGTAGGAATTTGGACCTTCCTCTGGGGAGTTATAGGGACAATTATCCGGTACCTGGGAAAGTGTCAGTGGTTGTGCAATGCTCCGAGCACTCCTGGAATGCTCTGCTGGAATTATCTCCAATATTTGTGCCTCTGTGTCTGGAACCCGAGCACCTCTAGATCGTCCACAATCTGCGTCAATTCCTGGAGCCAATCGTCCAGTGGCTCTAGCACTTTGCTGGTGTAAGGTCTTACACCTTCTGCTATGTTAGTGTGGCATTTTCCCATAACTAATCACAATCCGCAAATTCGATGTTGGTGTACATTTTGTGAAAGGAGCTTCAAAGTAAGTCACAGATTGACAAATGCTTGTTATTATTGACAAAGGCTATCTACCAGTAACTATCTGTTAATGACAAAAAACATCATTGCCGCTTTGACTTTTCATCAAAAAAGTGTAGAAGAGGTATTTTTTAATATCAAAAATTTTCGTAATTTGAAGCAAAGATCGTAATTTGTCTTTTCGAATGGTTATGTATTCCAAAAGGCTACCAAGCAAACATGGGACTATTTTAAAATAATACTTAATAACAAAGTTGAAATTCGATTTTCAACTGTTAATATCTTCTAGAAATTTTGGAAAAAAAATTTTTCGATATTTTTCTCGTACTCTCCAAGTAACCCTGTAACCCCTTAACCCATTAAAACCCCTTAACCTAACCCCTTAAAAGGAATGACGCCACTTTTGAATCCACCCTGTATAATTAAATAAATATATTTTAAGTTTGCAAACATTAGGCCCGTTTTACATTATTTAACATAAAACATTAACTTGAAAATTAAGGTAAGAATATTTCTATTCAGGTATTTCCAGCGCGCGGTCCCCGAGACCGGATGTTTCCCATTATGGATTATACGGAGATGATTCCGATTAAGGATTAAGTTATCATTATCTAATGCTGCAAAAGAAACAAATGGTTTATGATTACTGTGATAAGAAACGAATTGTGACACTCGATTCAAGCTTGTTCTGGATTATTTATCATCATCTAATTGTAACTTTTATTCAAGAAAGGGCATTAAATTGCACTCAATCAGAAGAAAAATCAACATTAAAATCTCCACCTAAGTTTCCAAAATGAATGTTAATTTATGCTAGTTTTGGCCAAGTAAACTGGAAAATTTTTTTCTTCGTTTTCGTCCGAACTGCATTCGTCAGAAATCGTGCGAAAAAGAGCGAATTATGCTACATGCTGTATCATTACAACGTACTGGAGCTCGTCCTCTAGATCTGAAATAATTCGTACGAGTTCGGATGAACCCTTGCGATGTGCGAAATGGGATTTGTTCGCAGTATTTCTGAATAGCGAATATTTTTGTAACACACCGAGCTGAATTGGATGTTGAAAAACTAATAAGTCTTTCGGATTTTTTTTTAAATGTTCATATAAGTGATGGAATTCTCGAAATTCTTTTCGATTTGCAATCGATCATTCGTATCAGCAATCGAATCGTTTTTGTCTTTTTAGCTGTAATCGTCTTCTCATAAAATAGTTATTTTCCAAAAGAAAATCATCCATTATTATAACAGTTGTATAATTACGCTGATTACTATTTAATTACCCTGTATAAATGTCCTTATTTAATACATAACAACACATGACCAATTCGTACGATAAAAAACTTCCAGTGTACGATACCCACATATGCCAAATTTGACGCATTCATTCCAAAGGACGATCGGCCTAAAGTTCCATTTTATTTACAAAGGTTCGTTCGAATTCGTACGAGTGATTTCGGATTTAGTGGCCGAGCTTCCGTACGTTGCAATGAAATTGGATCGTTCGCTCCTTTTCGCACGATTCCTGACGAAAGCCGTTCGGACAAAAACGCATCCAAAAGACACCGGCCCACAGACTAAACACTATTAACACCCGAACGTCCCAAAGTGGTGGTAACGATCTGTAAATTAGCACATGAGCCAAGAGCCAAATTTGATTATGCGAAAAGCTTATGCCTCCAGAGAAGTAACTATTTTTCTTTATCAATTTGCGAAACTTATTGCATACAATCCAGCTTTTCAATATCTGAATCACAATAAAAAAATATAAACCCTGATTCCTTGTCAACTTACACCAGAGCATGAGAATACGAGAGCATTCCGGGAAAAAAGCGAGCTATGTTGCCAAGTTGTTGATAAAGTAGTAATGTGTCTAGTATTATCAGGCAGAGACAAGGATGGACTATCCGTTATCAGCTATGCAATCAATTTCAGTTGGGGGATGTTCTGTCGTAACGACCCACATAGCGACCTGAGCGTTTAGTATACATTGAAATTCTGCGCCCAACTAGTTTGGTTTTCTCTTCGTTTGTTTTGGTATTATATTTCTTATACGAGTCAGTTTGGTTTCTATTTTGATATTAAATTTTTATTAATTGCTGTTTGTTTAGCTGAGTATGGCCATGGTAAAAAAAGCATGGAAAAAGACTTGCTTAATTATAAATTGAAATTGCTTACTATAAGCAGGTTTTTAGGGAACAAAAATATAGGATTGTAGAAAAATATAAAGTAAAAAAGTACCCGGAGAGTACCTAATGCAAAATGTCAAGTTCAGTTTAGCGGATATTTATTAGCAAGTTAGGCGTATATTATCACAACTTTTGTCGTCACAAAAGGTCGAATTCTAATTGCATAAAGAGATTGAAATTTCAAGAATGATGTACAAGCAATTCATGATTACATGTTGTTTCAATTAAATAGTTACCGGTATTTCTTATACCTTTTCCCCTTGAATTGTAATAACCGGATCGATTACACGTATAGTGAGTTACTATACAAGTTTTCGTTTTCCTGGACCCTACAGAGTTAATAAATCTAGATAATGTTTTTAATTCCAACTCGTTTTTCCAACTGTTAAACTGATTTATTGAATCAAATTCATGATTCTCTTGAACCAAAGCCAGGTCATGCCTAATTTCATAATGTTTATATGAAAATATGAATAATATGAAAATTCTCTTATTCTACGTTAACAATATTATTAAATACGGATAAAGTGCGAAGTGTATTACGAGCATAGTCCGCAACAAATTGTCCAATTTATCGATCACAGCTCAATTTCTCGCTTTATTTTCATATTTGGTAATATTCAGCAGGCTAACAAAAAAAATAGGGCCAATAAATTATGAAAGAGTTTGTACTCTAAAACCGACATAAGAAATAATTAACCTCAATCATTACTAGACATATACTTGGGAGTATTTATGTTAAATGAACGACCAACAACTATTGATTATCCTGGTCTAAATTGTGTTTCTAAACTATCAGTGACAATCAACTCTAAGTTTTACTAGTGTCTATTATTTTACCTGAATTCCAGCTCCACCGAAATATCTACCGGAGCCCGTACTGCAAGGTTTCGTCGCAAATTCCAAAAGGTAGTGACATAAGGATTGATTAAAATAGCAGCCATCAAACAACCATCTAGGCGTTCTACTTCTTGCAAAGTAATTGTGTCTCTTTCCAATTTTTTTCTCAATGGAAAAATTTGAGAGCAACCATATTGGTAGACAATTTCAACAGTCCAAGCTGCAAGACGTAAATGTTTGCCTTCCGATAATAATACAACAGGATTCTTGTTGAAGATGCTTTCTTCGGTGACGATGGAAAAGTTTTCGCTGAAACAAATGAGTGAGTTGTATTTTTGGTGCTTTGTCGCGAGGGCACATGTTGTCCTTCACAAAAGTAATAGTGCAAAAATGTAGCCGCTTTAAAAGGGCGAAAAGTGTCGTTTTTCGAACGACGACGGCATTTGATTTTTGACGGATTTTCGCCCTCGTATCGAACAATATTTTTTGTTCGAACGAAAGACAACACGAATACTAAGTTTTAATAACTAAGAATAGCCAAAAATAAAAGGTATCCTACCTACCAATTTGGTTTCAAACTGCATCACTCGACTGTTCATCCGCTCTTTATTTTGGCCAACAATATACAAACTACCCACCTAACTGACAGAAAGACAGCTTGCCTGTTTATGGACATTAACAAGGCTTTCGATAGTGTCTGGCATAGAGGCTTACTAAACAAACTACACAAACCAACATATCTACTACACACCATAAAGAACTTACTAGAAAACAGACAACTACAAGTACGAATGGACAAAACACTGTCATTTTCTTTTTCCCCTGAACAAGGGCTCCCTCAAGGATCCCCGCTCTCACCGTTTCTCTACAATATATACTGCCATGACATATACAACTACAACTTACCAGACAAAAATTAAATCGACAGATCGGCTTACATATTACAATACGCAGACGACACGGCACTTATTGTACATGACAAAACTACTGAGAGAGCAGCTCAAAGACTCCAAACACTAACAAACAACACAATGACATGGTTTTATAAATGGAGACTAACACCAAACGCGTCAAAAAATCAATTTCTGCTCACAAACCACAGACTCAACGCTGACTCCCCTACAATAACTGCAGACGGCCAAACGACACAACCAAAAAACGACGTAAAATACCTTGGAATCACAATTGACCTCAAACTTAAATTCACTAAACACATACGAAACATCAGGGCAGAAACAATAAAGAGAACAAAACACTTCCAATCACTAACCTACAAAGACAGAGGAATTAGCACAAACACCGCCACCAAAATATATAAGGCTATTTGTAGACCCTTGCTAGACTTTGGACATATACTCATGACCAACGGAACAGAAAGGACAAAAGGTTATACACAAACAACAGAACAAATTGCACTAAGACTAATAACACGAATAAGACACCCCCAAAACCCACTACACAACCCCCCACCCAACTACTATACGAACGCACAAACATGACAAAGATCTCGGAAAGACTCATACAGCTACAGACAAAATGGACAAACAACCCCTACAACTGGACCATACTGAATCCCCTTTGTCTTACAAGACCAACCAGACAATCCCGCTTCCGTTTCCCTACATTAACGCTACTCGAACACTTACAAACGCAACTGACTAGTGGACAATAAAATAATTTCTTCTTGCCACTGAAATTTTAGTTAATAATATTGTTAACCTAGAATAAGAGAATTTTCATATTTGTTTTTTATTTAGATTAAGACTACATGTATTAAACAAGGGCAGAAAGACCGATAGGTCGATAGCCTTTTTTTAGAAATAAAGATGTTTACTACTACTACTAAAATGTATCGGGTTCATATTTTAAATTCGATGTCAATGAGATTTCTAAAATGTCACGTTTTGACGTTTGTAATTTTTCAAAAGTGTATTTTGTAAGCATATACAAGTGAAACAAGCGTGCCAAAAATTCTATGTCCTGTACACCACCAGAAGTTAGAGATGCCGCAAATGTTGGTTCAACTTCCAACCTTGAAACAGCTGCTTTTACTGTATGGTGTTGGTATAAGTTGTACACTTTACATGACATTTGCGCTATTTAAAAAGACCGTGTTTTGCGTGTGGCAACATCGGAGTACGCAGAAAAATAGGCAATTAAAACGACTTTGAGACTGAACTTGTAACAAAGTTATAATTTACAAATTGCAAATAAGCTAAAATTAGGATCAATAGTTGTCGATAAACCTACGTAATTCATTAAAAAATCAGGCTGTCCGTTACTCTTTAATAAAAATACTTTAAAAAATATGACAGTGACACGTTCAATTTGTCACATTTAGTTTTGCGCGCACTGTGCGTAAAAGTCCGTGCGTTAAAGTAAAACAAATGAATACTAAAGAAAAGTGTTTCTTTATGACCACCGCTTCTGATCGGAAAATGGCAGTTTTTCTTCACTCAAACAAAAACTAATCTTTAAAATACTGGTTGGGCAACAGAACACATTGATGTTTGGGAAAAAGCCTAAATTCTGATTTAGATTTCGCAAAATCAGAGAAAAACAGGAAAACGCATAAATCTCTAAATATTGAAACAGGAATTTTATGGCCACTTGTGCCGCTTTTACTATTAAAATAAGTCGTAGTAAATGTATTATGTTTGTATCTAATAAGTGCAAAAAGAAGAGTAGACGACGAAGTGTACCCTTCTGTTTCAATAGTTAAGGAAAGATCCAAGAACCACGACGCAAACGAAACATCTTAAGCTCCTGGAATAAGGTCAATCAAAATGATCAAAAATTGAACAATTTGAATGAGCAATTTCAATGAGCAAAAAGTTTTAAAACCAGGCATAACAATACTGTTCATCAAATTGATATATTTTGTCAAATCCATGAAATCCAGAAAAAAATTAATTTAGAAACAATTTCTTTTTCGTATATTTCTTTTTCCTGACTGTACTTTTAATTCATTCCAATATATTCCTGGGTTTTTCAGTCAATTTTATTGTCACTAATTATGGTGTTATGTGATGAGCCCTGCGTTTCGTCCCGGGTCTACCTATTGGACTCGTCAGTAAGGCTTTAGGTAGACCCTGCCTTATACGCCAGACATCGGTTCTATGTGTTCGGACGTAAATGAACCGTGCCGGTATAGATCTTCTGCGGTGAGATATTGGCAACCCGTGTTGCCGATTAGCATTAGATTGAAAGCACTCGTTCCATTCTGCTTTTTTTTCTCCCAAGCATCTATATCTTTTTCGTATATTTCTTTTTCCTGACTGTACTTTTAATTCATTCCAATATATTCCTGGGTTTTTCAGTCAATTTTATTGTCACTAATTATGGTGTTATGTGATAATATCTCACCGCAGAAGATATCTATACCGGCACGGTTCATTTACGTCCGACACGTAGAAACCAATGTCTGGCGTATAAGGCAGGGTCTACCTAAAGCCTTACTGACGAGTCCAATAGGTAGACTCGGGGACGAAACGCAGGGCTCATCACATAACACCATAATGTAGTGACAATAAAATATGACTGAAAAACCCAGGAATATATTGGAATGAATTTAGAAACAATATCAATATATTTATTGACATTACACCACATTCATACACTTTGATGGAACCCCAGCAACACTTGAGTCATTTTTCAAAACAAACTGAGACATTTATTGCGATATTTTTCAACAAAAATATGTCTTGTCAGCAGTAAAATCAGAAATAAATTCGTTCAGCTGAAGACCTTTTTTTGACAAAATCTGATCTGAAAAATTGATCAGAAATTAAATTAGCACTCATACAAGCGTTACTAAATCTCCGATCCCAATACCCAATCACTAGAGCAAATTTCCAACATCAACTAAAATTCTTATGTAAGAAGAATGAGTCTACTCAGAATTACATTCAAAAACTCAAAACCTTAGTTACTCAAATAAACTGATTTGTACTGAAGTCAGTATTACTGAAGAGCAAGTGATTTTAATGTCAGAATAAATTAACTGCAATTCAAAATTGATTAGCAAATATTTTTACTGAAATAAGAACTTTACTAATAGTCAAAAATCCCTAGCCTCTTGACACAGGAATTGATATAATCAAAACCTATGAAATTTGATCGTGGCAGAGATCATTCAAAAACATTCTTGCTCAAAATCAAACAAATCCATATGTCTAACCTCAAGTTCCAGTAATTTCACAAACAAAAATTAATGTTCATTCATAGTCCAATGATTCACATAGATAGATAAATAAAAATTTATTGAACATTTCCATTAATAAAACTCACAAACAAAGTTAAAAAACATACTCCTATGTCTAGCCAGATGTTCGGCCGGTTGCTCTTTGCCCATGATGTAAATAGGCGCGCCAAGTCGTCCATTACCTGGGCAGTGCCCTAACATGGACATTCCCGAGCTAGACATACGCACGACAACGTCAGGAGACAGTCTTGAAGTGGCGGTTTTGGTTTTATTCGAGGGGCATTCATTAAGGAAATCGACAGGACTTCGACCTTCAAGTTTGATACTATCAGCCGTGGCGTTAACCGCCGGCAGTTTCAACTAGATGACCAAATCCATCCGCCCCCGCCTCGATCGGTGCAAGGATCAGCCAACACCAGCCAGAACGAGGCAGGACGAACCCGTCAAGTCACGTTATGTTGGATTTGTGCGTTTCCAGCCTGCTAGAAACGACTGTCTGCAACTGGCAGGCAATGTTTGTTTGTCGTCACGTACTGTCTGGGACAAAATCCTCATAAAATATGGGAAGTCGCTTAAACAGGGGACCATGGGTTGGCGATCGTTTGCTCTTACTTCCTACAGAAAGACAGCTTGCCTGTTTATGGACATTAACAAAGCTTTTGATAGTGTTTGGCATAGAGGCTTACTATACAAACTATACAAACTACACACAACAACATATCTACTACACACCATAAAGAACTTACTAGAAAACAGACAACTACAAGTACGAATTGACAAAACACTGTCATTTTCTTTTTCCCCTGAACAAGGGCTCCCTCAAGGATCCCCGCTCTCACCGTTTCTCTACATACATACTGCCATGACATATACAATTACAAACTTACCAGACAAAAATCAAATCGACAGATCGGCATACATATTACAATACGCAGACGACACGGCACTTATTGTACATGACAAAACTACTGAGAGAGGAGCTCAAAGACTCCAAACACTAACAAACAACACAATGACATGGTTTATAAATGGAGACTAACACCAAACGCGTCAAAAGACCAACTTCTGACAAACAACCCTACAACTGGACCATACTGAATCCCCTTTGTCTTGCAAGACCAAGCAGACAATCCCGCTTCCGTTTCCCTACATTAACGCTACTCGAACACTTACAAACGAAACTGACTAGTGGACAATAAAATAATTTCTTCTTACCACAGCAATTTTATTTAATAATATCGTTAACCTAGAATAAGAGAATTTTCATATTTGTTTTTTATTTAGATTAAGACTACATGTATTAAACAAGGGCAGAAGGTCGATAGCCTTTTTTAGAAATAAAGATGTTTACTACTACTACTCCTAAAGAGCTTGTTGAAAATATTTGTTTCCACGGTCCTAGCTTCTTAAGGAATAATTTCACATTAAACGATCCACAACATATAAACCTTGAGGACTTACCCGAAACTAAATTAATCACGTTAAGCGCATTGAAAATCCAACAAATGTTTCAATTGGCAAAGAGCACGCACATGAAACTAATCTAGAATTCGACGTATTCACGAGATATTCGAACTTGCGAAGTTACGGCGAATCACGGCATACCTATATCTGTAGGTTCAAAAGTCGAGTTAGGAAAAGAGTTTACCCTGCTTCCAATACATTCACCACTACCGAGTTGGAAGAATCACTAATGATCTTAGTAAAAGTCGCCCAGTACGTTAAGACATTTAAAAGACTAAGAACACACAATAGTATTTTTAATTTGAATCCGTTTTTAGACGATCAAGGTGTTTTGAGAGTAGGAGGAAAATTGTCAAACAGGGAATTAAGTTTTGCTCAAAGGCACCCTATAACTCACAGATCTTGTGGTTGCAGCTGATTCATATACTCTTTTTGCCCACAACTTCAATATAACAGCAGAGCCAGCCCAGACGCAGTATTTTTAAAATGCTGATTTTGCTTAGACCTAAGGTTATAATTATTGCCAGTAGTAGTAAACATCTTTATTTCTAAAAAAGGCTATCGAGCTATCGGTCTTTCTGCACTTGTTTAGTACATGTAGTCTTAATCTAAATAAAAAACAAATATGAAAATTCTCTTATTCTTGGTTAACAATATTATTAAATAAACTTTCCAATTCTATTGACAAGAAAAAAATATTTTATTGTCCACTAGTCAGTTGCGTTTGTAAGCGTTCGAGTAACGACGTAGGGTAATTGTTGCCATTGTAACAACAAGATTCATTCTGTCCTTCTCTATTCAGACGTTACGTTGTATGTTGCTGCTTGAAATAAAATAGTATTCCAAAAAAATTTTTAAAGGGACTTTGTTTATAATTGGCGCAGTCGGTACGATTGTACGGTGATCCTAATTCTGATTCGGTCGTGTCTCTTTCGAAAAGCTGTGAATCGATCAAGAAATTTGAGTTGTTACTCTCCAGTGCGATCCAGAACAATCCTCCAAGCATCCGGCTACAACACTGGCAGAATCGGGAAGGAAGCAAGACATTGCAGAAAACGCAGTAAATGCCATTCTTTCGCCCCTTTTATTTCGTCTGTTTAAGGCTTTAATAGAGATAATTTATTTCCGCATATTGAACTCAGCCTCTAGATTTTAAGATTCTTTCTTGCAAAACAAACATTTTTTGATCGACGAGATGGACGAATTAATAAATAATCCTGAAATTCTATCAGTAAAAAATAATTCACCAAAAATGAATACCGGAACTTCTTCTGGAGCCACAAAAATCAATTGGGAATTATTTAAATCGAGAATTGAGTTTATTAAAGTATAAGATGGAGATTGCAACACATTAAACAGGTTTTTCCAAAAATCTGATAACTTAATAAGCCATTTACACATAAGTTATGCTATTTTCAAAGACAATTAATTAAATCAGTTAATTTTGATTCAATACAAGAAAAACCTAGTAGGTAAAGCCGAAATGCTAGTAGGAAACAGAACCAAAACTAAACCCTTGAGCTAGTCTAAAAAAACGCCTTAATACAATGTTTTTCTGATAGAAGAAATAGATTGTATTATTCAGGAATTAACTAGAACTAGACCATACAAAAATGAAAACTTGATTAATTTTGGAGTAATATTGCTCAAAGAATAAGTAATGAGGCTACACTCGCTACAAGCCCACTAAGCACTTTTGTTGCCGGTTGTACTGGTACATTAAAAACCAATATGCATCTCAAGTAACCAAATAGTTTAGAAGATGCCATTGCATATGTGGATGAATTTGAAAACTTTGAAAAACTTTATGGTAACAATCAGTGAAAATAGGAATTTCAGAACAAATGAATTTCCACAAATGTCAAATAATCACCCTGCTCCACAAAGCAATCAACATTTCACGACAACATTTGACAAAAGTCATTTCAAAATCTTGCAACCTCATCAAAATTTCCAACAAAACTACTCTAACTTAATGAATCGCAATTTCAAATATAACACATCACCCCCAAAACCCACTACACAACCCCCCCACCGAACTACTATACGAACGCACAAACATGACAAAGATCTCGGAAAGACTCATACAGCTACAGACAAAATGGACAAACAACCCCTACAACTGGACCATACTGAATCCCCTTTGTCTTACAAGACCAACCAGACAATCCCGCTTTCGTTTCCCTACATTAACGCTACTCGAACACTTACAAACGATACGGACTAGTGGACAATAAAATAATTCCTTCTTGCCACTGAAATCTTACTTATTTAATAGTATTGTTAACCTAGAATAAGAGAATTTTCATATTTGTTTTCATTTAGATTAAGACTGTATGTATTAAACAAGGGCAGAAAGACCGATAGGTCGATAGCCTTTTTTAGAAATAAAGATGTTTACTACTACTATAACACATCAAATTTCCGACAAAACTTTCAACTCAAATTTCAATGGCCTAGTCAACCAGTAAACTAAAGATTAAAAAAGTAAAAAAGCAGCAATAAAATATTAATTGCTTGTAATAAAACATTATTGGCCTGTAAGCAGGTGTATTTTTTAGTTAATTAAGTCTCAGTTTCTGTGACATTTAAGGGTTTTATTATTAATCTATTTTTAGTCACATAAATGCGGTTGCTCTAGTCAGTCAGCTGGTAACCACGAAAGAGCAATCATAAGTTGAAGTTTTTTGTTAACAGCCAATTTTGTTGCATTTAAATAAAATATTTTTCAATTAAACAAAGTTATCGGTCATTGATTGTTATATCATACGACAATCATACGGAACATGACTCCAATTCAAATCATGAAGAGATCCAATCACAATCGCATAATGAAACAACTCAAAGTTTTCAAGATGCCGATCGAACAGAAAACCAACCCTAATAGAAATAAATATCAGTTCAAATAACGCTCTTCCATATGTTGGCATAAGTTGTTCTAAATTAAAATTTCTTATCGACACTGGAAGCACTCGATCCATTTTGAATCCAGCAATTGCCGAAAAATACTTCTGTAATCAAATTTAGAACTTTAGTAATGAAATCAAAACAGCTATTGGCAGTAAAAAAACACCAATATTTACAAATACCAATATTTACAAAATTCGGAATTTATTATGAAATTGATTTCATATTATTCGATTTTCACGATTATTTCGATGGAGTTATGGGACTAAAAGACTTAATAAATATGCAACTAAATATCGATTTATTAAATCAGACACTATCCAGTCACTACATGAATATTCCATTTAAATACAGAAGACCAACGGATGTAAAATTTTCATTCTTGGTAAATCCAATCGAAAAAGTAGTAAAGAAACTACCCGTCAGCATTACCGAAGCCGAAGTATTCGTCGAGTCAACTAAGGTCAACGACCTTTTATTCCCAGCTGTTTTAACTTACTCCAATGATGACTTTGCATTTGTAGAATTTCAAAACCATACAAATCGAACGATAAATATCACGCTTGATAAACCTTTGACTGTTGAACCATATACAGCCAATGTACATGAAACATATTCTTTCGAATCCATGAAAGATACTCAAAAACATAAACTGTCAAGGGACAATATTGATTACTTAATTAGTACTGAACATATGAATAAGAAGAAAAATCACTGATTTCCAAATTGTGCAATTAATTCTCAGATTTATTTTTTAAACCAAACGACAAATTAACGTTCACGTCTAAATCTAAACACGAAATCAAAAGGGAAGATGAAATTCCAGTGCACACCAAATCATTCAGATATCCATATGTGCACCGGCCAGCGACAAATCAACGATATGCTAGAGAAAGGAATTATCAGAACATCAACTAGTCCTTAGAGATCTCTGACATGGATAGTTCCAAAAAAATCGATGCATCTAACAAACAAAAATGGAGAATCGTATGCGATAACCGACAAGTAAACCAAAAAACAATAGATAACAGATGGCCCATTCAGAATATTACCGATATTTTGGACAGACTTGGTAGAGCCGAATACTTTTCAACCCTATATTTAGCTAGTTGGTTTCACCACATACAAATGGTGGAAAATTCTATACCCAAGACCGCATTTACAAAAGAAAACGAGCATTATGATTTCTTGAATGAATGCCATTCGGATGGAAAAATGCACCCGCCACCTTCCAGAGGGTCATGGATGAAGTACTTAAGGGTCTTCAGAATCAAATATGCATGGTATATATTGACGACACAATCATATTCAGTACCGGATTAAAAGAACATATTCAAAATCTAAAACTCGTATTTTCTAAATTAAGAGAGGTTCAACTCAAAATCCAACTAGACAAATGAGAATTTTTGCGTACAGAAGTAGAATTTCTTAGATACCTTGTTATGCCCAACGGAATAAAACCAAATCTAGAAAAAATTACCGCAATACAAAATTTTCCCCTTCCAAAAACACAAGTAGAAATAAAATAATTCCTCGCACTGTCTAAAAAAAACAAAAAATAATTCATAATAAACAATTTTTAGGTTATTTTGAGACCTGTAAAACAATTTTAACATCAGAACCTGTCCTCAGCTTCCCTGATGTATCGAAACCATTTGCATTGAACACCGACGCATATAATTTTGCTATTGGAGCAATTTTATCGCAAGACGGACACCCCAGAAGTTACACATCAAGAACACTAAACCCTGCTGAAATAAACTACTCCACTATTGAAAAGGAATTGTGAGCAGTAGTTTGGGGATGTAAATATTTCAGACCTAGGAAGGTCTAAAATATTTGACAATAAATTTACGATCCTGACAGATCACAAACCTCTGCAATGGGTTTATTTCTTAAAAGAACCCAATAATCGCCTAGTTCGATAGAGACTGAGATCGGCAGAATTTTACTATATTATCAATACAAAAACGGAAAGTCAATTCAAGCAGCCGGTCTAGCAACCCCAATCTCAATGAAGACTTAAACGCATTAGAAACGATGTCAGACGCCGATGAAATAATTGAAAACTATCGAGAAAACCCAGATCAGATTCCACCCGTAGATCCAAGTTTTATTCAATAAATATTTGATCTACCTACTCAGAAAATCAACATAATATCCGATATTCAATAAAGACCATCTGGAAAACTAGAAACCGATGATATAGAAACAATCCACACATCTTTAGAAGATCAAGTTTTCAATTTACCTATAACAGAAAATTTTGAAATCTTATAAAAGTCAAATAATTATCACAGAAGGTAAAATTAAAACAGACATCAAAGAACGTAGGAAAGCGTTATAGGGCAGGGTCTATCTAAGCCCTACTGACGAGTCCAATAGATAGACCCGGGATGAAAACGCAGGACTCCTTCACATAACACCATAATTGTGAAAAAAGTAAAAAAAATTGACTGAAACCCAGGAATACTTTGGAATAAGGTAAAATTAAATGCAATTTTGAACAAGTATTTGAAAATTCACGAATTTATGTTAAGGTACCAAAACCAAGCCCAGTTCCAAAAATTATAAGATTCGTAAAATTATGTATCGATCCCAATCTATTATATGCCCTATTTCTCAGAAATTACGAATTACCGAAAACCTTCACAGTCACAATGCAAAATACATTTCCAAAGCTTCATTCAAATTTGTACAATGCACAAAATTTCTTGTAAATATTGTAAATCAAGACAACCAAATAGAAAAGCTAAAATTATACCACACTATCAAAACTTGCTACCGAGGGGTACTAATGAAATTAAATTAGCTTTAACATCGATACTTTACTGGCCAAACATGATTTCAGACATTGAAAAATATATAACCTCTTGTGAACATATCAATATACCCCAGTAACATCAAAGTCGTTTGATCACATTCATATTGATACATTTAAAGTCGAAAATGAATCATTCCTAACTATAATTGATATATTTTCCAGATATGGACAAGCATACTTAAATATTATTATAGTAAAGTCCCTCACAGGACCTGAAGTAGTTGAAAATGTTTAAATTTAATAAATCATCATTTACTGTTAATGAAAATTACTTGCGATCGAGTAACAGACTTTAAGAACAAAGATTTTGAAGATCTATGCAAGCTATATAAAATTGAGCTGCGTTTTGGAGCTTCAAAAAACAGAACTTCTTATTCCCCATTCGAAAGGTTTCATTCGGTACTAATTGAACATTATCGATGTACCAAACAGGAAAACAAACACTTCAACCCTGAGCAAATAATCAGAAGAGCCTTATTAGGATATAACACACAACTCAATTCATAGTGTAACCAAATTTAAACCCTTCGAAATATTTAAAGGACATATTAATCACACACGTTTCTTTGATTTAAGTGACCATGTCATAAGATCAGACTACATTCGAAAACATAAGTTGTAATAAAATCTATAACCAAATATCTGAAAACAACCAATTAATCAAAGAAAAAATGACAGACAAAATTAACTCAGATAGGCAAGATCCTCCTAATTTTGAAGATAACGAGCCTGCCTATACAGGGTGTCCCACCGGGAACTGCCGCGATCGATATCTGGCAAACTATAATTAGGAGAAATTTGAAAATTGGACTGTATACGTAAGTCATTAGGCGCAAGCGATCTAAAATATTTTTAAGATGGGCACATTTCCGGTTATACCCGAAGTAGGTATCAACTTGCTTATTTTCAATGAAACACCCTATATATTATAACGTTTTTGAATTTTCCTCCAAATTATAAATATAGGAATTAGCACAAACACCGCCACCAAAATATATAAAGCTATTTGTAGACCCTTGCTAGACTATGGACATATACTCATGACCAACGGAACAGAAAGGAGAAAATGTTATATACAAACAACAGAACAAATTGCATCAAGACTAATAACACGAATAAGACACCCCCAAAACCCACTACACAACCCCCCCACCCAACTACTATACGAACGCACAAACATGACAAAGATTTCGGAAAGACTCATACATCTACAGACAAAATGGACAAACAACCCCTACAACTGGACCATACTGAATCCCCTTTGTCTCACAAGACAATCCCGCTTCCGTTTCCCTACATCAACTCTACTCGAACACTTACAAACGCAACTGACTAGTGGACAATAAAATAATTTTTTTTTGTCATTAGAATTTTATTTAATAATATTGTTAACCTAGAATAAGAGAATTTTCATATTTGTTTTTAGATTAAGACTACATGTATTAAACAAGGGCAGAAAGACCGATAGGTCGATAGCCTTTTTTAGAAATAAAGATGTTTACTACTACTATAAATATATTTCATGTCTACTATTATATACCTAAGTCTAACCCTTTTTGATATATTTGAAATTTTATGTAAAAAATTACATTTGCAGCCACTGGAATAATTATTCATTTTTCCTATAAGGAAATATGTACTACTTAATTTGAATCGCATTTCCTGTTGAAAAGGACTTGTTTTAATGGAATTTCGACAAAATTTTGATAACTATTAATACAAATTGTTAAAAAAATAAGTTTGAAAACGACGTTGAGAAAACCGCCCAAAATTAATTTTTTTAAATAGAATCATTTTATCTTATTCAGTGTTAAAATTAAGGGTCAGTTTGTGTGAAGTTGTATATTCCAAAAGAGGTTAGTTTTCGAAATATTGTCAATTTAATGTTTTCATATGGCTATTTTGTCGCATCTTATTTTAAATACAGTCACTCTTAGTTGCCATGACGAAAGTGGCGATTTCGAATGCAATCAATTGCCAAAGAAATGATTACAGCTCTCAGTTATCTTTTGAAAATAATTAATAATCATGCCCAGAAGCTTAAATTATACACACGAAGATTATTTAAACTTATTTATTATTTAAAACAAGATGCGGCAAAATACCCATATGAAAACATTAAATTCACAGTTTTTCGAAAACTAAACACTTTTGGAATAGACAGCCTTAGATAAGCTTGCCCTTATTTTTAATACTCAATAATATAAAATTATCAAGAATGGGGATTTCCATTTGAAAAAATTGATTTTAGGCGGTTTTCTCAACGTCATTTTGAAATTGATTTTGTTAACACTTTGTATTAATAGTTATCAAAATTTTGTCGAAATTCCATTAAAGTTAGTCCTTGACAGTAAGAAATGCGATTCAAATTAAGCAGCACATATTCCCTTATAGGAAGGAAAAATGTATAATCATTCGACCGGCTGCAACTGTCATTTTTCGATAAAATTTCAAATATATCAAAAACGGTTAGATTTAGGTATAGGAAATTATACACGAAAAATATTTAGAATTTGGGGTAGAATTCACAAGTGTAATAATATATAGGGCATTCCATTTAAAATAAGCAAGTTGATACCTACTTCCGGTACGACCGGACGTGTGGACATCTTGAAAATATTTTAAATCGCTTACCCCCAATGACCTTGGAATACTCTCCAATTTTCAAAATTCTCACTCTGCAATTCTCAAAGACTGCAAGGAAACCATTAAGTGCGGCAGATGTCAGGGACCCCATCCAATAATATCATGTGAGTCCCCTCTCCCAGTTAAGAGTGCAGCATGTAATGCTGAGGACCATGCAGCCCGGAGCTTGCGATGCCCGAGGAGGCCAACTGCTCCGATCGAATCCGTTCAAATAAAGTGCCTCAACAAAAGATCAGCCGAGATGTCAATTTCGGTGACCGCGCAAAGTAGGGTCCATTCACCCATTACAACCCACGACTATATAATTGGCAATTATAAACACCATCTGAACAAAACCACTAACACCAACAAGGAAGAGCTACTCAAAAAAATGAGAAAGCAATTTGTTGATGATTTCAACATTGACACCTCGGTGGTCTTTTTATGCACTCATATATATGTCGGAGTCAAACAACGAAATCCGTCATTCCCTGAAATGACTAGGCATTTCGCGTATTGCCGGCAAGTAATGTAACCGGGATATCGTTACTCTATTTGACTATCCATTTCAGTCATTCCCTGTACTGACTGAAATTTTCAGCGAAATGCTGTAACTTACTTAACGAAATTTGGTCACACCGTTTGCCTAATTTAGTCAATCAGCGTAGTTACAGTGTTGTCTGATATAGGATGTTTTAAAACAAGTTACACAATAAAGAAAAGTAAATTTATTTCGTAAAAGTCGATGACAAATAACTATTTATTGGCACAAGTTGCGCTTTTGTGACATCTAGAATTGCAAAAAACTTTCTTTTTGAAACAGATACGTCGATTTGATAAGCACTGTTTTTTGCAGCCTTACAAGAATACTTGAAATATCTTTGACCCTCGCCTAATGAGAGTGAATGCACACATTCGCGAACAGATAGAAACTTTTCAGGAATGGCATCGACTTGAAGAAAGTTTTCTTTGCTTTCCATTAAATCCCCTCGGTTGTACCAAGATTTAATACGGCCAGCCTTATATCCAACTTGATAAACGCCGTTCTGATGGTCGGTTACAACGCACAAAAGATTTTGCATGTCAAAGGGACCTCTATCAATTTTGTCCACCGGCAAAATAACACAGGAACCAATTTTTAAAGATTTCAACTTTTTTGTCGTATTATTTAACATTTTATCTGCCGCTCGTTTCTGACCTTGATTTGCACCAATTCTATTTTCTCGAATTGACAATTTATGTTGGCATAATACGGATTCACCACCATTTTCGGACCAAGCTACACATAAATTTATTTCTTCCTGATCGCTTACCTTCGGTTTGCTGACTTCCAACAGCTCGGAATTTGAAATAACTACTACTTCAGAAGATATTTTTTGCGATTCTTTTCGATGTTCAGCAACATCTATAGTTTCTTGTACGCAAACTCGCTGGTTGTCTTTAGAGTCAATATTATCGTATAGAACCTCACCATCGACTTCACTATTATGTGGTTGTAGTGTACCCTCTGGTTCACTGTTCAGTTCTTTCAAGAAATCTGTCAAATCATCATCAGAATCGGATCCAACAAATCTTTAGGAATATTCGCACCAGAAAATCCAACTTTAGGGTCTACTCCAAATAAAGTTTTATATGGTGTACGCCCAATGACTTTGTGGAAAGAACAGTTCTTCTGAAATTGCACAAAAAACAACCTAGTGACCAATTCTTTGATTGATGGTCGTACATCCAGGCCCTCAACATATTTTCCACATCTTGGTTGCTTCTTTCAATGCTTCCTTGCCACTGTGGATGTCTTGGTCGACCATGAAGTATTTTCAGTGATGGCCACATTGCCACCATTTCCGAAATTAAAGATGCAGTAAATTCTCTGTCATTATCACTTTGAAGTATGCTAGGAGTCCCAATTTCCAAAAAAATTTTGAGCAGCTCTTTAGCAACTTCTGTTGCAGTTTTTGTTTTAAGAAGACGTAAAAATTTTGTCAAGTGATCTTGATAGTTCAATAACCAGCGGAATTCATTATCTGGGCAGAATTGAAAATCTATTAAATCAACTTGTCGTCTGGAATTAAAATGTGTTGAAACTATGGGTTTCACGGTGAGGTTGGCATGCGACTTGTTCTTTTTCTGTTGGCCAACTTCACAACTTTCGATTAGCTTTTCAACTGCTCATCTTCCTATGTCATATTTTGTTTTCAACGCGTGAATTATTTTATCTCGAATGCCATGGCCAACATTGATGTGAGTTTCATATACAGGGTGTTCCGTAAATATGTTAAAATATTTTAACAGCGTGTTCTTCTAGTCATTTTAGAGGGAGTCTTCGTTAGAATTGTTTAAATTTGAGGTCTCATTGTAGAGATATTTGATTTCCAAAATGGCGGAAAATATTAGTTTTTGTAGTTTTTCTTTAAAACGGTTAAAGATAGAAACTTCAATTTTTGTATACATTATAAGCTAATTGAGTGCCATTTTATGGCAGTGTTTTCTGGTTCAGTTTACTTTTATACAGGGTAGAAATGTGGAACCCCTACTTTTGTTTTGTTTATAAGTTTTTTCTGTGCATGTAAACTTTTAGCAGTATATTTTTGTTAATTAATACAAGTTATTTACCAACTTTTTTAACTCTTATTGATTTTTCCTAAGACCACTGGTTTGCCCGAAAAAAAATTAATCGTTTTCTTTGCCGTTCTTAAAATGTGTAAGTAACTAAGTGTGTTTTTTATTTAATAACATTCGAATACAAAAATTTCAATAAACAGAGGAGGCTGTGTCTGTGACAGTTAAATATTGTTTAGTTTTCATTGTCCAAAATTTTACAGCGGCTGCTGACCTGCTGTCAAGTAAGTTTAGTTGGTTGGTTTCATTGTTGCATTAGTTTTTATGTTAGACATAAAATATGAATAACTGCAATAATTATTATAATAATGAAAAATATACAGATATGCATCTCATATACGGAGAATGTCATGGCAACGCTCTTCAAGCCGCAAGGCTTTACACAGAAAGATTTCCTAATCGTCGAGTTCCTAGACATCCAACTTTTACCAATATTCATTTAAGATTTCGAGCCACTGCAACATTTACCCGTCAACGAAATGAAGGTAGGGGGTATGCAATTAGTATTCGACAAGAACGTGCCGTTTTGGATTAGTTTGATGACAATTCAAGAGCATCTACCCGGGAAGCATCAAGGCATTGAAATATGTCTGATACTAGTATTTGGCGCATTTTATCAGAAGCGGAAAGACTCCTTTCCACTTTAAAAGAGTACAAGAGTTATTACCAACAGATCATGAACTGCGAGTAGGATTTTGAGTAGAAACTCTAGGCAACCGTAAGAGAAATTCTCAATTCACCCAGCAAATACTGTTCACCGATGAACCTTTATTTACAAGAGGGGGCGTTTTTAATTACCACAATATGCACGAATGGTCTGCCGAAAATCCAAATTGTGTCATGACAACAAAATACCAGCATTCGTTTTCTCTCAACGTCTGGGCTGGAATAGTAGGAGATTTTTTAATAGGACCGCAGATCTTACCTAGATGCTTAGGAAGGGCTGAGTACTTCAATTTTTTACAAAACAATCTTTTTGAGTTATTGGAAGATTTGCTACTCCAACTACGACAACAAATATGGTATATGCACGATGGTTCCCCTGCTCATTTTTCTTTGCAGGTCCGACATTGGCTTGATCAAAACTTTCCAGGCCGTTGGATTGGGAGAGATCAAGAAGCTCCTATAAACTGGCCTCCTAGATGTCCCGATCTAAACGCGCTTGCTTTTTATTTCTCGCGCCATTTACAAAATATGATGTATTCAACAGAAGTGAATACAATCGAAGAACTTCAGGAAAAAATATTTAATATTTTTTACGAAATAGGAACTTCACTGCAAACTTTACGGTCTATAAATTTTAAATTCATTAGAAACTGCGGTTATGCCAAGAATGTCAAGGTGACCATTTTGAACAGCTGCTAAGTTAACATTAGAATGGTTATTTAAATTTAATTTTGTTTGTTTATATCGTTGCGCATATTGTTACCATGTTATTATTTAAGTAAATTTTATTAAAACTCAATCGTTTCGTATATTTTCCTGACTGTACTCTAATTCATTCCAATATATTCCTGGGTTTCAGTCAATTTTACTGTTTATTATTTAAAATGTTACAAATACGTTTCGGTGCCTTTATACACCATCATCAGTTTGTCTAAAATATATATTTACAGTCCTCATCAAACTAAATAGAAAACTTTCACCAAAATTCACATATTAAAATACAAATCACACACATATTAAAAAGTACATCCAGAACATTGGTTTTCAGGTGATGAGTCAGGACAAACATGTCTGGGAAAAGACTAGAATCTATTGTTTTAGAGATCTAAATTCAACTTACGTATATAGTTGCCTTCAACCTCACATTTGACTGGTCACTGAATTTTCCATATTTTATTCGATATCAAGCGAGCGAAACAAAAAAAACTGTTCATCTTTCGTCTTTTCTTTGCATTCTAGGAATTGCTTGGCAATTCTTCAATATCCGATGTTTATATTTCATTTACCTAGTCCAATCAGTTCATACATGCGATCATCTAATTAGCGTATGATACACAGAGCTAAGATTGTCTGTATCTGATCTGAAATTTATTGCATTCTGATGTTTCTTAATTTGTATCATTTCATGGATTCTTCTCTTATTATAGTTGTCCTCATTGATCAATATTTGTGTGTTATCGAAATCAAAATCATGCAACTTTTGTTGTGCATGTTGTGCTAATGCTGTTGCATTTTCGTTAACCTTTCTTAAGCTATACTTATGTTCGTATATTCTTTTCTTTAAATATTGCCCTGTTTGTCCTATGTATACCCAACCCCACTACTATACGAACGCACAAACATGACAAAGATCTCGGAAAGACTCATACAGCTACAGACAAAATAGACAAACAAACCCTACAACTGGACCATACTGAATCCCCTTTGTCTTACAAGACCAACCAGACAATCCCGCTTCCGTTTCCCTACATTAACGCTACTCGAACACTTACAAACGCAATTGACTAGTGGACAATAAAATAATTTCTTCTTGCCACTGAAATTTTATTTAATAATGTCGTTAACCTAGAATAAGAGAATTTTCATATTTGTTTTTTATTTAGATTAAGACTACATGTATTAAACAAGGGCAGAAAGACCGATAGATCGATAGCCTTTTTTAGAAATAAAGATGTTTACTACTACTACTACACAGTTTCAAAAAATAATTTAGGTTGTTAGTAATTAAGTAAAAACTTATATGAAAACGATATTAGATTTTTAAAAATTAACTTTTTACACATTTTGAGAACGGCAAAGAAAATGATTAATTTTTTTGCGGGCAAACTAGTGGAAAAAACAGTAAGAGAGAAAAAAGTTGAGTTGGTAAATAACTTGTAATAATTAAAAAAATTATGTTGATGAAAATTTAAGTGCACACAAAGAAGTTCTGAATAAAACAAAAGTAGGGGTTCAACATTTCCACCCTGTATAAAAGTAAACTGAACCACAGTCCACTACCATAAAATGGCACTCAATTAGCTTATAATGCGTACCAAAATTGAAGTTTCTATATTTAACCGTTTTAAAGAAAAACAACAAAATCTAATATTTTCCGCCATTTTGGAAATCATATATCTCAACAACGGGACCTTACATAAAAAAATTATATAAAAAAAGTTATAAACAAAACAAAAGTAGGGGTTCCACATTTCTACCCTGTATAAAAGTAAACTGAACCAGAAAACACTGCCATAAAATGGCACTCAATTAGCTTATAATGTATACAAAAATTGAAGTTTCTATCTTTAACCGTTTTAAAGAAAAACAACAAAAACTAATATTTTCCGCCATTTTGGAAATCAAATATCTCTACAATGAGACCTCAAATTTAAACAATTCTAACGAAGACTCCCTCTAAAATGACTAGAAGAACACACCCTTAAAATATTTTAACATATTTACGGAACACCCTGTATACTATTAAATAAGTCCTCGTAAGCAACAACAGAACTATATTCCCTTTCGTTGTTATTATTCTTTTTAACAACGATTTGCCTGTCTCCAACGTTTAGTAAACTATATAAAGATAATAAGTGATACTGCCTTCTTGTTTTCTTTCCTGGAGTTTGCTTGGCAAGCGATATCTCAGCTGCTACCTGTAATAAATTACAAGGAATTGTTTGAAATGTGTCAACACTGCACACCGCTGTTCGGCAGTGCCAATTAGGCAAAGCCAAATATGAAATTGAGGTTAGCAATTAGTAAATTAAGAATAATCTTACCTTCTTTATTTCTTCTCTATACCAAGGCCTTTTATTAGTTATAGTTGAATAATATTCATCCAGTTTTTTATTAAAACGGTCTGAGTGTTGTAACATTTCGATTTATTGTCTAAAATACTGAACTAAAATGCAAACAAAATTACAGGTTCGCGCCAAATAAATTACATCGATTGACTAAGTTAGGCATACAGTGTAGCCAAGCTTCGTTAAGACAGTTACGGCCGTTCGCTGAAACTGTTAGTCAGTACAGAGAATGACTGAAATTGTTAGTCAAATAGAGAAACGATATCGCAGTTACATTAAATGCCGGCAATACGCCAAATGCCTAGTCATTTCACGGAACGACGGATTTCAGTGTTTGGCGCCGACATATATAAACTCATGATTGATATGTTACTCCCTAATAGCAGTTCCCAGACGGAACCCCGAGAACAACTAAAACAAACAATTACAAATATAGACCCTTCAACATGAGACTGCTCTACGCGAACGTCAACGGACTTAACAGTAAAAAACGTCTGATTTACAATTATATAGAACGTAATGACATCGACTGCTGCATGTTTGTAGAAACCAAAACAAAACTGGGACAAACACCTACTTATAGAAATTGGAAATACATTTGTAAACACGGCAACACCACGGCCAATGCCCGAGGGGGTGCGAGAGTCCTACTTAAGCCAACGGTGCAACTGGGTAAGGCCAATCCTCCTTCCCTAAACAACTCTCTGAACGACTGCCTTCATTTTAGTCTACCTTACCTAGACGACAAAGTGCACATTTAGAGTATACCCACCGTTGCTCCAACATAGAGCAAAACATTCTCACGAAAGCAAATCCATACAAATATGCCTTAATTATTGGAGACCTTAACATTAACAAAATGAAAAAGAGACAATTGAACAGATTTTTGCAAAACTCAGATTTTATAAGACGACACACTCCACCGACATTTTTGATGCCTGAGAATCAGGACTCAACACCAGACGTTTTACTACATACAAGAAACTTTAGAAACATCATCGACACGATAAGATTGATCAACGAACTCGGATCAGACCATTTGGCTATGACTTTTAGCTTCAATTCACAACATACTGTACCTACTATCCCCGCAGCAAAACCCAGCTCCGAAAAACTCAACTTAAACAAGACCCACTTGGACAAAGTTAAATCACACACACTGAACTACATAAAGGCAAACCCCGGACTTATTTCCATCGAAGATCTGCAACAGCACATTTCACATAACATAATAAAATTCTCACCACGAATTAAAAATGCCTTTTACCAGCAAACTCTACCCAGGTTTGTACTAAGACAAATAAAACATAAAAGAAATTTATGCAGACAATACCGAATTACACAGGACGACTCTATCAAAAGAATAATTAACAACTTAAACAGAAACATTAAAGCTATGATATTTCAATACCGACAACACACATGGATTTAAATATGCCAAGAAATAGAAAAAGACAAAGGAAGAACATATTAGAGGAAAATAAAAAAATTTATCTAAATACAAAAAAACAAATCCGATAGGTATTATCAATGAGCAGGGAACACACCGAGACTCGGACAAAGACAAAGCGGACGCCTTCGCTGGCCACTTTCAGAGGGCCTTCAAAAGATCAACAAATACAAACTTTGACACCGACAACTGGGAACGAGTGAACAAATGGCATGACGAATTCTCAAGAAACACGACGGGTCTAAATAACGAAATTATTACAGAGACCGAATATTTCAAAGCCTTAGCACAACTGAAAAACACGACACCCGGGAAAGACAATATTAAAAGCAAGGTACTTAAGCATCTAGCTCAGGAGACACATGACTTCATATTAGGAAAACTTAACGAATGCATTACGACTAACAAAATACTCAAGTCATTGAAGAACGGTATAATAATTCCTATATAAAGAATGGACTAGATGACACACCAACAAAAAGACTACAGACCCATCACGCTACTCTCGGGGTTGAGTAAACTGTTTGCATACATAATAAAAAACAGATTACATAATTTAATAGGACATCGTATCCCAAAATAACAGCTTGGCTTCAAGACTAAAAACTCAACTATACATCCACTTTTTGTTCTTACGAAAAAAATACAAACCACTCACCTGACCGGAGGAAAAACTGCCAGCCTGTTTTTAGACATAAATAAAGCATTTGACAGTGTGTGGATCGAGGGCTTACTGTACAAACTACACAAACTTGGCACTCCAAACTACTTAATACATATTATTAAAGAACTACTCGAAGACAGACAACGAGGTACGAATCAACGACGACTACTCTATCCCCTTTTCACCTGAGCAAGGCTTACCTCAGGGTTCACCACTCTCACTCCTGCTTTACAACATATATTGTCATGACATATACAACCAGAACAGACAAGACAAAGAAGGTATAGACCAAAACGCTTACCTGCTGCAATACGCTGACGACACTACCCCTATCGCGCATGAGAGAACTACCGCCAGAGCAGTGCACAAACTGCAGACACTAACTGACACAATAACAGCATGGTTCTACAAATGGAGGCTCACACCAAATGCCTCAAAAAACCGACTGCTCCTCTCAAACCACCGAATTAAACCAGACTCTCCAAACATCACCACGGACGGTCAAATAATCAAATCCACCGACAATGTGAAATACTTAGGAATAACAATGGACAATAGTCTAAAATTCACAAAACACGTACAAAACATCAGAACAGATCTCACCAAGAGAGCAAAACACTTCCGCACACTTACCTACAAAATCAAGGGTATCAGCACCAAGACAGCAACTATCATATATAAAGCGATCTGCAGACCTCTAATTGACTACGCCCATATTTTCTTCGTCAACGCTACTCACAGAACTAAACGGCATTTACAAACAACAGAACAGATAGCACTGAGACTGATAACGAAGATCCGACACCCAGCAAACCCATTACACAATCCATGAAACCGACTTCTCTACGAACGCACAAACTTGACAAGGATATCGGAAAGACTACTCGTCTTGCAATCAAGATGGAAACACAACCCTCACAATCTGACCTTCCTGGACCCCCTCTGCTTAACAAGACCGACCAGACAAACGCGTTTCCTCTTCCCAACCTCAACCCTATTGGAGCATCTCCAGACATAGCTTGTGTAAATGTTTGTTAATTGTATTAGTTATTAGTTATTAAGTTTTCATACAAAACTTTGTAATCAACCCAGGGCAAAAAGACCGATAGGTCGATAGCCTTTTCTTCGAAATAAAGATGTTTACTACTACTACTACTAAATTTAACAAACTATGTGTTTGCTTTTTTAGGGCAATTTCATTAAACAATGACATTTAAACTCTTCCCATGCCATTTCATGCTTATAAAACAAGCATAATTGTCTACGAAATGCCCAATGGTTAACATTCATTATGGGGCAAAGCGAAATATATGTGACGTAACGTTGCGTACTCGTTAAAGGTATATTGAAGAACATGTTTAGTGTCCGTTCACTAATAATTGCATGCTGTGACTGAATTAATGCCAGGCACTATTTCCTTTTCCAAGCAGTCTTATGGAAATCGGCTGTTAAATCAATAATTTAAAAGTGTATCATTAAAAGAACTGACTCTTATTATTAATATATTTTTGCTTAGGCTGTTATTTTCCTCATATACTTGATCCAACTAATCAAGTCAATCAGCTTGTAACAACAAAATAGTGTTCATTAATTTTGTAAACAGTCACCTTTGCAATTTTTAAATTAAATAAAATTTCTGAAAAACAGTGTTTACGGCTACTGAGTGTTAACTCATGAATTAGAACGACAATTATTGCATCAGTGTGCCCATCAGAAAATTTATAGAATGTTGAACTGGCAAAATTGTCCGCAAGGAACAGAGCCAACGAAAGAAAAAAAATTGCTTCACTGCCAAAGACTTGGGAAAGACAACACAAACCTTCTTACTACAAAGCCTACTTACATTCGCACCCCCGTGATGGAAGAGCAGATAATAAATTTAATGTCTTCGCAAATAGTTTCCGACGTCGTTTCATAGTCCGCCATTGTTCTGAGTATTATTTGGTATCTCGTTCTGGATCCAAAATCCTTTTCCGTAGAAAACTACTCGTCAAATAAACAGAACCGAAATAGGTCAAGTACTTTCAAACATGCCCCACATGATACTGATCAATACTACAACTAAGTGTACAGCACTTCAAATGCCATCCATTCTCTCTAATGTAGAAGAAAATTCCAAAATTTTTTAGATGCAATATATAATGTAAACAATCCAGTTAGTCAAAGAATATAAACTTGTCAGAAACGAAGCCTCATATCATGGAATTGCTTAGATCATTGCATGGATCACTGTTTAAAAAATCTTAAATTTTTCATCGACTTCAATGATCCTTTTTTATTAATTAGATGTCCAAATACCCAGTCGAATAGTGAGAGCTTTCAATATTCACCTGTAGTCTGGTTAACTACGTAAATTTGTATTTTGTCAAATTTGAAAAGTACTATTAGGAGAATTTTCAGAAAAAATGGCCACCGATTCTCGCTTAAAGTGATCTAAAATCATATCTACCAATTTTTAAATTGTTCAAGAAGGTTTTCTAAATCAGAACTTATTCGAAATGTAACATTGGCTGATGCTTCAATTATTGCAATACCTGTGCCATCCAAACAAGAACTGTGTTAGTATTAGTCACTTCCAGCTGTCAGGTATTAACCCCTATCATATCATCAATTTTGCGTTTGTTAAAAATTGTTAAAATGAAGAAAAGATAAAGATAAAAATTTTATAAAAACATTAAATACGTTTTCTATTTTTAGCAACGACAATCGGTAGGTGCAGACATTTTACGCTTTGAGAGATTGTTAACGAACCGTGTTTTATGAAGACGTTCCAAACTGTAATTAAATAAAATATTCAACTGTTTGTTTGATTTTTAAACACACCCGGTATCACAGATTAGTGAAGTTCGAACGAGATGGATTTTAGGACATTTAAAGCGAGAATCCATGGTCCTTTTTTATCTTAAAAATTGTTCTGACGGTAATTTTCGAGTTGTGACAACATAAAAATTTATGTAGTTATTCATGATTACAGGCGAATTTTAAAAACACTCTATAATACCCCCTGTTTTTGAAACAAATAGTACTATTCAATAATAACAATAACAATAGAAGTAGTAGTAGTAAACATCTTTATTTCTAAAAAAAGGCTATCGACCTATCGGTCTTTCTGCCCTAGCTTAATACATGTAGTCTTAGTCTATATATGTCTTTATATGTCAATAACAATATTTCTACTTCATTTCACGATCACTTCTTCCAGCTTCATTTCGCTATTGAATTATTTTAAGTAAATTAAAACTATAACGGAAAATACTCAAATCTCAGCAACGACAAGTAGCTGCATTGATAACATTTTCACAAACTTGCATATTGCATATAAACGTAGTGTTTTATAATATTTTATTTCGGACAATAAAGTTCAAAAGCTTGGTTTCTGAACTAACCCAAACTAATATTACAAAAATATTTTTTACTAAGGAGAACAAAAACAACTTTTTGCAGTGTCCAGGCAATGAGAATTGGGAGAATGTGTATGGTATTAGCTGTGAGGATGTCATCGGGCAATTGGATACTTTTATAAGTATACTTATGAAATATTTCGGCCTGAATTTCCTTCTAATGCCTGTCAGGAAAGTATTTTTAATGCTAGGTAAAAGTCACATGGCAGTGATTAGCTGCAATTTAAGAGTCTTTTTACACTGGGATACTGGTATTAAAAAATATACCTATTATATATGTGGATACTTATTAAAATATTAGAATTAAAAGTCATTAATAATTGTTTGGTATTTTTGAAAGTATTGTATATTATAAATATTAAAGTATTATTATAATATATATAAAAAATATATTAATATGGGGAAAATAACAGCCTAAGCAAAAATACATTAATAATAGGAGACAGCACTTAAGGGAGACTTAAATCTAAATCAATCAAATTGTACCAACCTTGCCAAATTCTTGCTGTTAATCTTTCAAATAATGTTATTGACGTCTTACGGTGGCCACTATCCAAGATACACTTCTAAATAATTCATTTAACAGCCGATTTCCATAACACTGCTAGGAAAGGGAAATAGTGCCTGGCATTAATTCAGTAACCTCCTGCAATTATTAGTGAATCCAAAAAAAAAATTCCTGGGTTTCAGTCAATTTTATTGTTTATTATTTAAAATGTCACAAATACGTTTCGGTGTCTTTCTCCACCATCACCAGTTTGTCTAAAATACACATTCACAGTCATCATTAATTTAAAAAAAATTTTCTATCAAAATTCACATACTGAAATACACATCACACACATATTAAAAAGTATATTAAAAACAATAGGTTTTCAGGTGATGAGTCAGGACAATCATGTCTGGGAAAAGACTAGAATCTCTTGTTCAGAGATTCAAATTTAACTTACATGTATAGCTGTTTCTACCTTCACATTTGACAGGCTATTGAAATCCATATTTTGTTCGATATTGAGCGAGAGAATAAAGAAACTGTTTATATTTCGCTTTTTCTTTGCATTCTAGGAATATCAATTGCTCTGCAATTCTTCAATTTCAGGTGTTTATATTTTATTTACTTGGTCCAATCAGTGTATGCATGCGCTCATTTAGTTAGTGTGTTATATACAGAGCTCAGATTGTCTGTGTCTGATCTAAAATTCATTGCATTCTGATCTTTTTTAATTTGTATCATTTCATGGATTCTTCTCTTTATTTGTTTATTTATTCTTCTCTCTATAATTGTCTTCATTGATTAATATTTTTGTGTTATCAAAATCAAAACTATAGAACATTTGTTGTGCTTGCTGTGCTAATGCTGTTCCATTTTCGTTAACCTTTCTTAAGCTATATTTTTGTTCGTATATTCTTTTCTTTAAATATTGTCCTGTTTGACCTATGTATGTGTTGTCACAGTTCAAACAGTCAATCTTGTATATTACATTAGGTGTATTTAACTTATCACTTTTAGGTTTAAATTTTCTGATACATTCCTTTGCTAATTTGATTTTAGTTTTTCCCGCTATAGTAATATTATGCGGTTTTAAAATATATATTTTTTTTTGTGTTGATTTCTGGAATATACGGTAATGATACATACTTGATCTCACCTTCTTTTTTCTTACTGATATTATTTATGTTGTTCCATTTATTTGAATTGCAGACTTTATTTATTCTTCGTTTTATAATTGGTTCGAAGAATGATTTAGGATAGTTGTTCATTATTAGTATATTTTTCATTTTTTCAAGATTCTTTGTTCTATACTCATAACGTGCCAATTTAATCGCTCTATCAGTAAGAGTTGTTACAACACTTTTTTTTATATTGTAGAGGTGCATATGGTTGGTAATTCAAGTCTCTACCAGACCATACATCCTTTGTGTTCCATTTTGTTTTTTATTTCCCCATTACCGTCATCTATAACCGTCATATCTAAAAAGTTTAATGATTTGTTTTTGTCAAAAAAGTGTATGTTATATTTATACAGCAATTATAACATTTATTGCCAATTTCCGGCAAGCATGGAAAGTAAAAAGGAATAAACAACATGCTAGTGACACGAGTATTTGAGTGCTTTTTCCAACGAGTTGTGTACAATATTTTTATTACAACCCAGTTCCAAAATCATACTTATATTTATTAATACAAGAATGAGCAACGATGCAATGATAAATGTTTGATTTGCTAGCGATAGGCCTGAAATTAATTGTTTTGCAGGCGATAGCCGGAATCCCAAAATCTTCTGATATTCCACTTTGAAAGTCTGGGCCACGAATATCCAGAAAAGAAAAAAAATATCTATTTTATTGTTTGGAGTCAATGCTACTCCTCTTTGTTTTTATAATAATATTCTCTTCGTCTACCTTACTTCGTTGCTTATGTTTTATTTTGGTTTTTCCGATTTTTCCAGGTAGCATTCAGTTACCATAGTTGATTTCCAATCTCTTAAGCGTTTTATGTTTGTAATTTATTCCCAGTCAGCATGAAATGTTTCCTACGAACTGAAGCGAAAAAACTAGGCTATAGCCTGTGTATCGTTCAGGATTTCGTGAATGCAAATAAGGTTTTTTCGGAAGGGGTTTTACAAAATTGGTAACCCCGAGCATTGAGCAGGGAACTTTGGCTATCCATATTTAATAAAAAGCTGGAATCTGAAGTGATTGGAGATCGAAGTGTTGTTGCATAAATTTCACATATTTTATGTAAAATCCTAACAAATGTCACTTGTTTACTTCTTGTGATATTACAAACGATTTTGCAGGATGATTATAAGGTACGTTTCATCTAATGCTGTAACCAAACATTTCGAACAAACTTCTTTTATAAATCCTTCAGCTTTTTGTGGCCAACAACCAATGCATTCTGTCTTTAAAAAACCGTCACTTTTTAAAATTAACTTGTAGCAATGTTTTGCGTTATTTCCACAACAGCTCTTATGATCAACTAATATATCCACGAGGTATTAACTTCACGAAATTTCTTTCTAGAAAGTATCCCGTTCCTGGAACTATTCGTTTTTTTTTGTTTGAAATGAAATGTGCGTACTGGTTTTCATATCTATGTTTTGATTTATTGGGAAACAAATCCAAATTTGACGTAGCAGTGAGTCCTACTATTCAATTCGTACTAGGTTTTTTCGTATAATTTCGAACCCCACTGCACGGGTTACTTGAACAGAATGAAAGTTTTACATTTGTTTGTTTATTACCAACATTTTTGGTCTGAAAATTTATACATTTTTACAATGTATGAACAATAAATATTTTTGTAGTGGAACACCATGTATAGTATAACATATTTAAAAAGCGAGATTTGTCTGATTCTGAAAATATATATTTATACAGAGTGATTCAAAAAGAAGAGGGTGATTTTAAAAGAGCGTATGCATTTGAGTTTTATTAACGTTTAAATTATTAAAAGTTTAATTAATTAGTGGTAGTAAACATCTTTACTTCTAAAAAAGGCTATCGACCTATCGGTCTTTCTGCCCTTGTTTAATACATGTAGTCTTAATCTAAATAAAAAACAAAGATGAAAATTCCCTTATTCTAGGTTAACAATACTATTAAATAAATAAGATTTCAGTGGCAAGAAGAAATTATTTTATTGTCCACTAGTCCGTTGCGTTTGTAAATGTTCGAGTAGCGTTAATGTAGGGAAACGGAAGCGGGATTGTCTGGTTGGTCTTGTAAGACAAAGGGGATTCAGTATGGTCCAGTTGTAGGGGTTGTATGCCCATTTTGTCTGTAGCTGTATGAGTCTTTCCGAGATCTTTGTCATGTTTGTGCGTTCGTATAGTAGTTGGGTGGGGGGGTTGTGTAGTGGGTTTTGGGGGTGTCTTATTCGTGTTATTAGTCTTAGTGCAATTTGTTCTGTTGTTTGTGTATAACGTTTTGTCCTTTCTGTTCCGTTGGTCATGAGTATATGTCCAAAGTCTAGCAAGGGTCTACAAATAGCTTTATATATTTTGGTGGCGGTGTTTGTGCTAATTCCTCTGTCTTTGTAGGTTAGTGATCGGAAGTGTTTTGTTCTCTTTATTGTTTCTGCCCTGATGTTTCGTATGTGTTTAGTGAATTTAAGTTTGTGGTCAATTGTGATTCCAAGGTATTTTACGTCGTTTTTTGGTTGTGTCGTTTGGCCGTCTGCAGTTATTGTAGGGGAGTCAGCGTTGAGTCTGTGGTTTGTGAGCAGAAGTTGGTTTCTTGACGCGTTTGGTGTTAGTCTCCATTTATAAAACCATGTCATTGTGTTGTTTGTTAGTGTTTGGAGTCTTTGCGCTGCTCTCTGAGTAGTTTTGTCATGTACAATAAGTGCCGTGTCGTCTGCGTATTGTAATATGTATGCCGATCTGTCTATTTGATTTTTGTCTCGTAAGTTGTAATTGTATATGTCATGGCAGTATATATTGTAGAGAAACGGTGAGAGCGGGGATCCTTGAGGGAGCCCTTGTTCAGGGCAAAAAGAAACTGACAGTGTTGTCAATTCGTACTTGTAGTTGTCTGTTTTCTAGTAAGTTCTTTATGGTGTGTAGTAGATATGTTGGTGTGTGTAGTTTGTATAGTTTGTATAGCAAGCCTCTATGCCAGGCACTGTCAAAAGCCTTGTTAATGTCCATAAACAGGCAAGCTGTCTTTCTGTCAGTTAGGTGGGTAGTTTGTACATTGTTGGCCAAAATAAAGAGCGGATGAACAGTCGAGTGATGCTGTTTGAAACCAAATTGGTAGGTAGGTATATACTTTCCAATCACTTTTTCAAGCCGCTGCTTCATTATGCATTCAAAAATCTTGCCTAGTACTGGAAGCAGTGTAATTGGTCTGTAGTTGCTCGGTTGTGTATTGTCCAGTCCATTTTTGGGTATAGGGATTATTAAGCCGTTTTTCCATGATTCTGGGATTCTGCCATTTGTGATGCAGTTGCTCAATTCAGTTAGGATCAGTTTGTGTGTTTCTTGAGATAGGCTTTTCAAGACTTTTGCCTTAATTTTATCTTTCCCCGGTGTAGTGTTCTTGATGTGCGCTAGGGCTTCATCGTACTCTGTGTCTGTGATCAGTGTGCAGGCATAGTTTGGTGAGTTGTTAAAATAGTTCAAGTACCAGTCGTTGATCACGTTCCAGTTGTCATTGTCTAAGTTAGGGTTTGGCGATATGCTGAAGGCCCTTTGATAGTGTCTGGCGAATGCGTCCGCTTTCTCTTTGTCTGTGTAGCGTTCTATTCCGTTTTCGTCAATTGCGTCAGTAGTGCCAGTCTTCCTGTATTGCGCCAGTTTCTTAATTTTTCGCCAGTATGTTTTGCCTTTGTCCTTCTGTATTTCTTTACATGTTTCTAGCCATTTGTCTTGTCGGTATTGTCCAATCAGAGTTTTAATGTTTCTGTTAAGTTGGTTCATTGTCTTTTTTAGGTCGTTATTTTGAGTGTTTGTATATAGTCTATACAGTTGTCTCTTATGTTTTATTAGTCTCAGTATGTATTTGGGTAGTGTATGTCGGTAGAAAGCATTTTTTATTTCCGGACTAAATTTTCCTATGGCTAGTGAAAGTTGTTGTTGTATGGTTTCTATTGAAATGTGCTGTGCTTGTGATTGAATGTAGTCATGTATATGTTGTTTCACTTTGTCTATGTCAGTCTTTGTTAGGTTTAAGTTTTTCTCTATAGGAGGTGTATTGGAGGTATTTTGCGTATGTTGTAAGTCTATGTTAAACGTAATAGCCAGGTGGTCGGATCCAAGTTCGTTGGTTAAGTTTATGTTGTTGATGGTGTTTGTCAAGTTTCTTGTGTGCAGTAGAACATCTGGTGTTGAGTCTGGGTTTGCGCGCATCAGAAAAGTTGCTGGGGTGTGCTGTTTTATAAAGTCGGAATTTTGCAAAAATCTTTTAAGTTGTTTCGTTTTGGTTGTATTCAAGTTAAAGTCGCCTATAATTATTGCATATTTATAGATGCTCGCTTTAGTCAGTATGTTTTGTTCTAGGTGGGAGTGTGGGTGTATGTATGTCAGAAATATGTGTATCAGGTCGTTTAAGTAGGGTATGGTAAAATGTAGACAGTCGTTCAAAGAGTTGTTGAGGGAAGGAGGATTTGCTCTTCCAAGTTTATATGTTGGTTTTAGGAGAGCTGCGACCCCGCCTCTGGCATGATTGATGGTATTTCCATGCCTATGGATATACTGCCAATTTCTGTACGTTGGTGTTTGTCCTAGTTCGGTTTTAGTCTCTACAAATATGCAGCAGTCTGTGTCGTTTTGTTCTATGTAATTGTAAATAAGTGGTTTTTTGCTGTTAAGTCCGTTGATGTTCGCGTAAAGTACTTTCAAATTGAATCTTGTATGCTCGTTACTGTCTGTCTCACTTGTTCGCAGGGTTCAGTTGGAGAGCGTCCCTCGGGCAGGAGCATGTCAAACATTAGCATGTAGACATGGATCCCGAAGAAAACAACGGAGGTGTCAATGTCGAAGTCTTCTATAAATTGTTTTCGTAGTTTTTTTAGTAGTTCGTCTCTGTTGGTATTGTTTGTCTTGTTAAGTTGATGTTTGTATTTGTTTATAATGTGGTCATGTGTTGTAATGGGTGTGTGTATTCTACTTGCCACTGTCGTTGTCTCCGCAATCCCGGTTGTACGTTTGTTTACACATTTTATTTTTACGTTTGGGATTCCGACGATTGGGGCTGTCGGTCGTTTTGGGCACTTCATGCTCTATGCTGCGTGGTCCTCTGAGTTGCACGCTGCGCACTTGGTTGGCAGTGGTGACTCGCATTTGGAAGTTGGATGGGGCCCCTGGCACTTGTTGCATCTCGGCGATTGCTTGCAGTCTTCCGTTTTGTGGTTGAACATGTTGCACTTGGCACATGGCGCAGGCACGGGTGCTGATGGTTTGCTTTCTGTGATTTTGAAAATGCGGCCCAAAAAATGAACCGCACGGTCGTTCATCAACCTTTCGTATGTGTATATGTCGCCGGTTATTAACCTCATCATTAGTGTAGGTGCGTTGCGCTCTCGCGAGATAATTCTCCTGCAGAACCTTATTCTGAAGCCCTGCTGCTCCAGGCCCTCCAGAAACATGCTGTCTTCAATGTCCAGGTCGACCCCAGTGGCGACGACTGAATATGATGGTGTAATATGGGGACCTGACTTTTGCTATCGGATTAGTGGGAGGTTACTATTCCTTTGCAGTTTGAATGCTGTTATCAGGTTTTCCTGTTTCAGTTTTTGTAAGATTTGTGTTGCTTTGTCTTCATTGTTGGTTTTAATTAGAAAGTGATTATCTTGTCTGATAATCACATCTTTGTTGTTGGGGTTGAGTCCCTCCCACCTGATTGCAAGTTGGACTCTGGTGAGGGTCGACATTGCGTTCGCTGTGAATGTGTGCGAATACGTGGGAAATCTTGCTGATGTTGTCTTGCTGTTTGTTGTTTGGTTTTTATTGGTTGTAGACTGATAGTCCAAAGCTATTCGTTTGGCCTCAGGTGTTGGCGTTGTGGGGGTTGGCTGGGTTGGCTGGGTCGTCTTCGGTTTTCTGCCCCGTTTTTTCGATTGTGGCTTTTTGAACCCACCATCCTGGGAGGCATAATCCGATTCGGATTCTTGCGAACTCCCAGGGTTCATCCTTTCGTTTGAATTCTACTCTTATATTCTCGTTGAACGATAAATGCGGTTGGATTCTTCAAATTCTTTGCGCGATGTGTAAACGACCTTGCTTTAAATATCCTCACTCACACGTCTTATCACCACGAAGCTCGGTTTAAGACTGAGAAATTATTTAAGCTCTTAAATATGCACATATCTCCCGTCACTTTCACTTTAAAGTGAAATAAGTCGTAACATAGTAGAGGTACTGGAAAGTGTTTCTAGAAACAGATTAAAGCTTAATTTTAAGCATTTTATTTACATTAAAAAGATTACTTTAATTAGTATAATTTGATAATTATAATATTATTATTATTTATTGATTTATTTAATTTTTTAAAGAAAATAAATTTATTTTATTAATTTTAATCCAATGTATTCCTGGGTTTCAGTCAATTTTTCACAATTATGGTGTTATGTGATGGAGTCCTGCGTTTTCATCCCGGGTCTATCTATTGGACTCGTCAGTAGGGCTTAGATAGACCCTGCCCTATAACGCTTTCCTACGTTCTTTGATGTCTGTCAGCCTTCTAGCAGGCCTCTGGTCTCGACATCTGGTTCCATGCGTGTACTCATATATATCCTAATTCGGTCTAGGTGTGTTCGGCGAGATGTTATCAGCCGTTCTTGTCAATACTGTAACCCATTTTTGCTTCCCTCTCCAAAGCCACCCATGTCACGCCATCTGGTATATGGTTTTGCATATTTATTTATCCATGTGGGGACAGGTTTCTGCGCTTTTTTGGAGATGTCAGCGAAACGTGCTACCGATTTTGCTTTTTTTCCCAAGCATCCATCTATATTGATTTTTTTCCTGACTGTATTTTTAATTTATTCCAATGTATTCCTGGGTTTCAGTCAATTTTTCACAATTATGGTGTTATGTGATGGAGTCCTGCGTTTTCATCCCGGGTCTATCTATTGGACTCGTCAGTAGGGCTTAGATAGACCCTGCCCTATAACGCTTTCCTACGTTCTTTGATGTCTGTCAGCCTTCTAGCAGGCCTCTGGTCTCGACATCTGGTTCCATGCGTGTACTCATATATATCCTAATTCGGTCTAGGTGTGTTCGGCGAGATGTTATCAGCCGTTCTTGTCAATACTGTAACCCATTTTTGCTTCCCTCTCCAAAGAATTAGGATATATATGAGTACACGCATGGAACCAGATGTCGAGACCAGAGGCCTGCTAGAAGGCTGACAGACATCAAAGAACGTAGGAAAGCGTTATAGGGCAGGGTCTATCTAAGCCCTACTGACGAGTCCAATAGATAGACCCGGGATGAAAACGCAGGACTCCATCACATAACACCATAATTGTGAAAAATTGACTGAAACCCAGGAATACATTGGAATAAATTAAAAATACAGTCAGGAAAAAAATCAATATAGATGGATGCTTGGGAAAAAAAGCAAAATCGGTAGCACGTTTCGCTGACATCTCCAAAAAAGCGCAGAAACCTGTCCCCACATGGATAAATAAATATGCAAAACCATATACCAGATGGCGTGACATGGGTGGCTTTGGAGAGGGAAGCAAAAATGGGTTACAGTATTGACAAGAACGGCTGATAACATCTCGCCGAACACACCTAGACCGAATTAGGATATATGAGTACACGCATGGAACCAGATGTCGAGACCAGAGGCCTGCTAGAAGGCTGACAGACATCAAAGAACGTAGGAAAGCGTTATAGGGCAGGGTCTATCTAAGCCCTACTGACGAGTCCAATAGATAGACCCGGGATGAAAACGCAGGACAAATAATTTTGATAATAGTTAATTAGTATTGTAAAAGAAGTATTCAAATTTTATTAAAGAAAAATAAGGTTTTGTACCTTGTGTATCAGGGTTTTATTAAGTTAATTTAATTATTAAAATTTTCCGAAGTTACAAGAGTTATAATTATATATTTTTATTGTTAAATAAATGTTATTAATATAATTATAGAGATGAACGTTATTCGATTTTAAATATATCTGATTTTAAAGATAAAATTAAATTTTAATTTTATTTATTATATTTTTTAGTTTATAATTGTGTAATAGTAGAATTTAATAAAATAGGGGATGAGCTTTATTTTGTATTTATATAATATAAATATTATATTAATTAAATTAAATAGGATTAGTAGTTTAAAATTTTTATAGTGTTTTATAACTAAATTTGATTATAATATGATTTTTATTTAATTTATATTTTTTATTTAAAATAAAATTTTAATTTAAAAATTTTTGTTAAAATGATAAAATTAGTATATTTATTTTTATTTATTTAAAATATTGTTTAGATTAGTTAAAGGAACTCGGCAAATATTATTTTCACCTGTTTATTAAAAACATGTCTTTTTGGTTATATTTTAAAGTCTAACCTGCCCTAAATGATTTATTTAATGGCCGCGGTAATTTGACCGTGCAAAGGTAGCATAATCATTTGTTCTTTAATTAAGAGCTTGTATGAAAGGTTTAATGAGAAATATACTGTCTCTATTTAAAATATATAATTTTATTTTTACGTTAAAAAGCTTAAATATTTATAGAAGACGAGAAGACCCTATAGAGTTTGATAGGTTAATATATTTTATTTAATTAGTAATTAATATTTAAATATTTTAAATTTATTTAACTGAGGTGATTGAAAAATAAAATTAACTTTTTTTATATTTTGACATTTATTTATGATTAATTGATCCTTTGTTTTTAGATTATAAGACTAAATTACCTTAGGGATAACAGCGTTATTTTTTTTTAGAGATCAAATCGAAAAAAAAGATTGCGACCTCGATGTTGGATTTAAAATAAAAATTTGGTGTAGCTGCTTTATAGTAGTAGTAGTAAAGATCTTTATTTCTAAAAAGGCTATCGACCTATCGGTTTTTCTGCCCTTGTTTAATACATGCAGTCTTAATCTAAATAAAAAACAAATATGAAAATTCTCCTATTCTAGGTTAACAATAGTAGTAGTAAACATCTTTATTTCTAAAAAAGGCTATCGATCTATCGGTATTTCTGCCCTTCTTTAATACATGCAGTCTTAATCTAAATAAAAAACAAATATGAAAATTCTCCCATTCTAGGTTAACAATATTATTAAATAAATAAGATTTCAGTGGCAAGAAGAAATTATTTTATTGTCCACTAGTCCGTTGCGTTTGTAAGTGTTCGAGTAGCGTTAATGTAGGGAAACGGAAGCGGGATTGTCTGGTTGGTCTTGTAAGACAAAGGGGATTCAGTATGGTCCAGTTGTAGGGGTTGTTTGTCCATTTTGTCTGTAGCTGGCTGCTTTATATTTTAGGTCTCTTCGACCTTAAAAATTTTACATGATCTGAGTTTAAACCGGCGTGAGCCAGGTTGGTTTCTATCTCTATAAAAATGATTTGTTTTAGTACGAAAGGACCAAGTAGATATTTAATAAATTTGTTTAAGAATATTATTAATAATAGGTTATTTTGGCAGAATGATGCGATAGATTTAGGATCTTTATATGTAAGGTTTACAAATAATACTTGTATAAGGATATTTTTATAATTTTATTATGTAGGGTAATTATATTAATTGGAGTTTTAATTAGGGTTGCTTTTTTTACTTTGTTTGAACGTAAAATTTTAGGGTACATCCATGTTCGAAAAGGTCCTAATAAGGTTGGTTTTATAGGGTTATTACAGCCTTTTAGAGATGCCATTAAGTTATTTTCAAAAGAGCAGTCTTTTCCTTTTATTTCTAATTTAATTTTATTTTATTTCTCTCCAGTAATAAATTTTATTTTTGCATTATTATTGTGGATATGTATCCCTATTTTAGGATTAAGCTTAGTTTTTTATTATTCTATATTATTTATATTATGTGTATCTAGTTTAAAAGTTTATACTGTCATATTATCTGGATGATCCTCTAATTCTAATTATGCTTTGTTAGGCAGTCTTCGTTCAGTTGCTCAAATGATTTCTTATGAGGTAAGATTAATTTTAATTATACTATCTTTTTATTTTTTATTAATAGTTTTGATTTTAAAGATTTAGTTTAGTACCAAGAGAATATTTGGTTTTTATTTTCGTTTTTCCCTCTTAGGTGTATATTAATTATTTCTTTATTGGCTGAGACTAATCGTTCTCCTTTTGATTTTGCAGATGGAGAATCTGAGCGTGTTTCAGGATTTAATGTAGATTTATTAGGGGAGATTCTATTAATTAATTCTTTGGTTTCCTACAGTCTTATTTTAATATTTTTTTTATTTGTTTTAGTTTTTTATAGCGCCGTGTATTCTTTATTTTTATATAGGTATACTCAACATGGGCAGGTATATTCCGGTCTTTTTTCTTTTAGGGCTGTGAGATCTCGTGAGTATTTATTGTTAATTTTACATTGGGTTCCTTTAAATTTAATATTTTTAAAATCAGAAATTTATATTTGAGTTTGTTTAAATAGTTTATAAAAATATTAATTTGTGGAGTTAAAGATATGAATTCATTTTAAAAAATCAGATGTAACATTAATTTTTGAAGGTTTTTATTTTTTTCTATATTTTTAGTTTATATAGGGCTAGTTTTATTATATTTAGATTACTCTTTATATTTAGAATTATATTTAGCTAATTTAAATTCTTTATTAGTTTCATATGTGATCCATATTGATTGAATTAGCCTTATTTTTATAGGGTTTGTTTTATTTATTTCTTCTATAATTTTTAAGTATACTGAGAATTATATAGAAGGAGATTTAAATTTAAAACGGTTTATTTCTTTAGTAGTTTTATTTATTTTTTCTATAATGTTAACTATTATAAGTTTAAATTTAGTGACTATTTTATTAGGGTGGGATTTATTAGGATTAGTTTCTTATATTTTAGTAATTTATTATCAAAATGTAAAGTCATTTAATGCAGGTATATTAACTGCATTATCAAATCGAATTGGGGATGCTGCATTATTGGTGACTATTGCATTAGCTTCTAACTTTGGAAGTTGAAACTTTTTATTTTACTTAACTATAAAGAGAAATGATACCTTGATATTAATATTATACTCTTTTATAATTTTAGCTGCTCTAACAAAAAGAGCTCAAATTCCTTTTTCTTCATGGCTTCCTGCTGCTATAGCTGCCCCTACTCCTGTTTCATCTTTGGTTCATTCTTCTACTTTAGTTACTGCAGGGGTGTATCTTCTTATTCGTATTGAAAGAGGAATTTCAGCAAATTTTTTGTACCTTTTATTATTTATTTCTTTATTAACTATATTTATGGCAGGGGTTTGTGCTAATTTTGAGTTTGATTTAAAAAAATTATTGCTCTTTCTACATTAAGACAGTTAGGGATAATAATTGTTATTTTATGTTTAGGGGGAAGAGATTTGGCTTTTTTTCATTTGATTATACATGCTTTATTTAAAGCTTTATTATTTATATGTGCAGGGAGTATCAGTCATAGCATGGGTAATTGCCAAGATATTCGTTATATAAGGGGTCTTACTTCTTATATACCTTTTACTTGTACTTGTATAAATATTAGTAATTTTGCTTTATGTGGTATCCCTTTTATAGCAGGATTTTACTCAAAGGATTTAATTATTGAAATTTTTTCATTGCAAGTTGATAATATTTTTTTATATTTTTTATTTTATTTATCTATTGGAATAACTGTTTCTTACTCTTTTCGTCTTTCTTATTATATTTTTTTGGGAAGACTAATTTAGTAAGGTTGAATCAAATTAGAGAAAAAAATAGTTATTTAATAATAAGGGGAATAATAGGATTAGTTTTTTTTGTCATTTTCATAGGAAGAATAATAAGATGGGTTATACATATTACTCCTTATTTTATTTTATTGCCCTCTTTTATGAAATTATTGACATTAAATGTAATTTTAATTCGGGGATATTTAGGCTATGAATTTAATAATATATTTTAGTAGTAGTAGTAAACATCTTTATTTCTAAAAAAAGGCTATCGACCTATCGGTCTTTCTGCCCTTGTTTAATACATGCAGTCTTAATCTAGATAAAAAACCAATATGAAAATTCTCCTATTCTAGGTTAACAATAGTAGTAGTAAACATCTTTATTTCTAAAAAAGGCCATCGACCTATCGGTATTTCTGCCCTTGTTTAATACATGCAGTCCCAATCCAGATAAAAAGCAAATATGAAAATTCTCCCATTCTAGGTTGATAATGTTATTGAATAAATAAGATTTCAGTGGCAAGAAGAAATTATTTTATTGTCCACTAGTCCGTTGCGTTTGTAAGTGTTCGAGTAGCGTTAATGTAGGGAAACGGAAGCGGGATTGTCTGGTTGGTCTTGTAAGACAAAGGGGATTCAGTATGGTCCAGTTGTAGGGGTTGTTTGTCCATTTTGTCTGTAGCTGTATGAGTCTCTCAGAGATCTTTGTCATGTTTGTGCGTTCGTATAGTAGTTGGGTGGGGGGGTTGTGTAGTGGGTTTTGGGGGCGTCTTATTCGTGTTATTAGTCTTAGTGCAATTTGCTCTGTTGTTTGTGTATAACGTTTTGTCCTTTCTGTTCCGTTGGTTATGAGTACATGTCCAAAGTCTAGCAAGGGTCTACAAATAGCTTTATATATTTTGGTGGCGGTGTTTGTGCTAATTCCTTTGTCTTTGTAGGTTAGTGATCGGAAGTGTTTCGCTCTCTTCATTGTTTCTGCCCTGATGTTTCGCATGTGTTTAGTGAATCTAAGATTGTGGTCGATTGTGATTCCAAGGTATTTTACGTCGTTTTTTGGTTGTGTCGTTTGGCCGTCTGCTGTTATTGTAGGGGAATCAGCGTTGAGTCTGTGGTTTGTGAGCAGAAGTTGGTTTTTTTGACGCGTTTGGTGTTAGTCTCCATTTATAAAACCATGTCATTGTGTTGTTTGTTAGTGTTTGGAGTCTTTGCGTTGCTCTCTCAGTAGTTTTGTCATGTACAATAAGTGCCGTGTCGTCTGCGTATTGTAATATGTATGCCGATCTGTCGATTTGATTTTTGTCTGGTAAGTTGTAATTGTATATGTCATGGCAGTATATATTGTAGAGAAACGGTGAGAGCGGGGATCCTTGAGGGAGCCCTTGTTCAGGGGAAAAAGAAAATGACAGTGTTTTGTCAATTCGTACTTGTAGTTGTCTGTTTTCTAGTAAGTTCTTTATGGTGTGTAGTAGATATGTTGGTGTGTGTAGTTTGTATAGTTTGTATAGTAAGCCTCTATGCCAGACACTGTCAAAAGCCTTGTTAATGTCCATAAACAGGCAAGCTGTCTTTCTGTCAGTTAGGTGGGTAGTTTGTATATTGTTGGCCAAAATAAAGAGCGGATGAACAGTCGAGTGATGCTGTTTGAAACCAAATTGGTAGGTAGGTATATATTTCCCAATCACTTTTTCAAGCCGCTGCTTTATTATGCATTCAAAAATTTTGCTTAGTACTGGAAGTAGTGTAATTGGTCTGTAGTTGCTCGGTTGTGTATTGTCCAGTCCATTTTTGGGTATAGGGATTATTAAGCCGTTTTTCCATGTTTCTGGGATTCTGCCATTTGTGATGCAGTTGTTCAATTCAGTTAGGATCAGTTTGTGTGTTTCCCGAGTTAGGCCCTTCAAGACCTTTGCCTTAATTTTATCTTTCCCCGGTGCAGTGTTCTTGATGTGCGCTAGGGCTTCATCGTACTCTGTGTCTGTGATCAGTGTGCAGGCATAGTTTGGTGAGTTGTTAAATAGTTCAAGTACCAGTCGTTGATCAAGTTCCAGTTGTCATTGTCGAAGTTAGGGTTTGTCGATGTGCTGAAGGCCCTTTGATAGTGTCTGGCGAATGCGTCCGCTTTCTCTTTGTCTGTGTAGCGTTCTATTCCGTTTTCGTCAATTGTGTCAGTAGTGCCAGTCTTCCTGTATTGCGCCAGTTTCTTGATTTTTCGCCAGTATGTTTTGCCTTTGTCCTTCTGTATTTCTTTACATGCTTCTAGCCATTTGTCTTGTCGGTATTGTCCAATCATAGTTTTAATGTTTCTGTTAAGTTGGTTCATTGTCTTTTTTAGGTCGTTATTTTGAGTGTTTGTATATAGTCTATACAGTTCTCTCTTATGTTTTATTAGTCTCAGTATGTATTTGGGTAGTGTATGTCGGTGGAAAGCATTTTTTATTTCCGGGCTAAATTTTCCTATGGCTAGTGAAAGTTGTTGTTGTATGGTTTCTATTGAAATGTGCTGTGCTTGTGATTGAATGTAGTCATGTATATGTTGTTTACACTTTGTCTATGTCAGTCTTTGTTAGGTTTAAGTTTTTCTCTATAGGAGGTGTATTGAAGGTAGGTTGCGTATGTTGTAAGTCTATGTTAAACGTAATAGCCAGGTGGTCGGATCCCAGCTCGTTGGTTAAGTTTATGTTGTTGATGGTGTTTGTCAAGTTTTTGTGTGCAGTAGAACGTCTGGTGTTGAGTCTGGGTTTGCGGGCATCAGAAAAGTTGGTGGGGTGTGCTGTTTTATAAAGTCGGAGTTTTGCAAAAATCTTTTAAGTTGTTTCGTTTTGTTCGTGTTTCAAGTTAAAGTCGCCTATAATTATTGCATATTTGTAGATGTTCGCCTTAGTCAGAATGTTTTGTTCTAGGTTGGAGTCTGGGTGTATGTATGTCAGAAATATGTGTATCAGGTCGTTTAAGTAGGGTATGGTAAAATGTAGACAGTCGTTCAAAGGGTTGTTGAGGGAAGGAGGATTTGCTCTTCCAAGTTTAACGTCTGGTTTTAGGAGAGCTGCGACCCCGCCCCTGGCATAATTGATGGTATTTCCATGCCTATAGATATACTGCCAATTTCTGTACGTTGGTGTTTGTCCTAGTTTGGTTTTAGTCTCTACAAATATGCAGCAGTCTGTGTCGTTTTGTTCTATGTAGTTGTAAATAAGTGGTTTTTTACTGTTAAGTCCGTTGATGTTCGCGTAAAGTACTTTCATATTGAATCTTGTACTTTTGTCACCGTCTGTCTCACCTGTTCGCAGGGTTCCGTTGGAGAGCGTCTCTCGGGCAGGAGCATGTCAAACATTAATATGTAGACATGGTTCCCGAAGAAAACCACTGAGGTGTCGATGTCAAAATCTTCTATAAATTGTTTTCGTAGTTTTTTTAGTAGTTCGTCTCTGTTGGTATTGTTTGTCTTGTTAAGTTGATGTTTGTATTTGTTTATGATGTGGTCATGTGTTGTAATGGGTGTGTGTATTCTACTTGCCACTGTCGTTGTCTCCGCAATCTCGGACGTACGTTTGTTAACGCATTTTATTTTAACATTTGGGATTCCGACGATTGGGGCTGTCGGTCGTTTGGGCACTTCATGCTCCATGCTGTGTGGTCCTCTGAGTTGCATGCTGCGCACTTGGTTGGCAGTGGCGACTCGCACCTGGAAGTTGGATGGGGTCCCTGGCACTTGTTGCATCTTGGCGATTGTTTGCAATCTTCAGTTTTGTGGCTGAATATGTTGCATTTGCCACACGGCGCAGGCACGAGTGCTGGTGGTTTACTTTCGGTGATTTTGAAAATGCGGCCCAAAAAATGAACCGCACGGTCGCTCATCAACCTTTCGTATGTGGATATGTCGCCGGTTATTAACCTCATCATGAGTGTTGGTGCGTTGCGCTCTCGCGAGATAATTCTCCTGCAGAACCTTATTTTGAAGCCCTGCTGCTCCAGGCGTTCCAGAAACATGCTGTCTTCAATGTCCAGGTCGACCCCAGTGGCGACGACTGAATATGATGGGTGTAATATGGTGGTGACCTGACTTTTGTTGTCGGATTAGTGGGAGGTTATCGTTTTTTTGTAATTTGTAACTTGTTACAGTGTTTTCTTGTTTTAGTTGTTGTAAAATTTTTGATGTTTTGTCCTCCTGGTTGGTTTTAATTAGGAAGTAATTATCTTGTCTGATAATCACATCCTTGTTGTTGGGGTTGAGTTCCTCCCACCTGATTGCAAGTTGGACTCTGGTGATGGTCGATAATGCGTTCGCTGTGAATGTGTGCGAATACGTGGGATATCTTGTTGATGTTGTCTTGCTGTTTGTTGTTTGGTTTTTATTGGTTGTAGACTGATAGTCCAAAGCTATTCGTTTGGCCTCAGGTGTTGGCGTTGTGGGGGTTGTGGGGGTTGGCTGAGTTGGCTGGGTTGGCTGGGTTGGCTGGGTCGTCTTCGGTTTTCTGCCCCGTTTTTTCGATTGTGGCTTTTTGAACCCACCATCCTGGGAGGCATAATCCGATTCGGATTCTTGCGAACCCCCAGGGTTCATCCTTTCGTTTGAATTCCACTCGTATATGTATGTATATATATATATGAATTCTACTCGATAAATGCGGTTGAATTATTGAAATTCTTTGCGCGATGTGTAAACGACCTTGCCTTAAATATGCTAACACGTCTTATCACCACGAAGCTCGGTTTAAGACTCTAATATATTTTATTTTTATACTTCTAAAATTTCTCAATGGCATAGTACTTCTATATTTATAGGATATATATGGAATTTGCCTATTATAGCTTCCTATTTAATAAATCAAAAATTTCTTTTTATGGGTAAATTTTACTTTAAAACTTTTGATCAAGGGTGGCTTGAGTATTACGGAAGAAAGGGTCTTTTTATGGTATTAGTTGAAAATTTTAATACTTTACAATTAAATTCTTTAAATCATTTTAAGAAAATTTTATTTTTCTCTTTAATTATTATTATTATTATAAATTTATATTTAAGTAGCTTATACCAAGAGCAAGGTATTGAAGATACCTAGGAAGTTGTTACTCTTAAATATTTACAATATAAATTATATAATTTTACCGTGAAAAGGTAATGTTTTATTTAAACTATATAAATGAGATAAAAACGGGGATTCTCCGCTTAAAATAAAGTTAGAAGCTTTTTTTTGGATTCCTTATCTCTTTAATCAGAATAATTAATTCAATAAAATCATTAACAATGATTTACCTCTGTTTGGTTTTGATTAAAGTAAGGGTAGGGATCCTACCATATTTTTAGGTCGAAACTAAAAGCTTAATAATTGCTTCTTACTAAGATAAATCGTAAGATATTTTTTAAATGCAAATTAAATGTTTTTATAAACTATTATCCTATTGAGAGTCTTAAACCGAGCTTCGTGGTGATAAGACGTGTTAGCATATTTAAAGCAAGGTCGTTTATACATCGCGCAAAGTATTTGAATAATTCAACAGCATTTATCATTCAACGAGAATATACGAGTGGAATTCAAACGAAAGTATGAACCCTGGGAGTTCGCAAGAATCCGAATCGGATTATGCCTCCCAGGATGGTGGATTCAAAAAGCCACAAACAAAAAAACGTGGTAGAAAACCGAAGACAACCTAGCTAACCCAGCCAACCCCCACAACGCCAAGACCTGAGGTCAAAAGAATAGCTTTAGATCATCAGGATACAACAGATAAAAACCGAACAACAAACAGCAAGTCAACATCAACAAGATTTCCAACATATTCGCAAATATTCACAGCGAACGCAATGCCGACCATCACCAGAGTGCAACTTGTAATCAGATGGGAGGAACTCAACCCTAACAACAAGGATGTGATTATCAGACAAGATAATCACTTTCTAATTAAAACCAACAATGATGACAAAGCAACACAAATTTTATCACAACTAAAACAAGAGAACGTTATAACAACGTTCAAACTGCAGAAAGGTGCTAACCTGCCAACAACCCGACAACAAAGATCAAACCACCATATTACAGCCACATATTCAGTGGTTGCTACTGGAGTGGACCTTGAGATCACGGATGAGATGTTCTTGAAATGTTTGGAGAAATCGGGTCTAACAATTAGGTTCTGCAAAAGAATCATCTCTAGAGCTAGAAACAGTCCCACCCTGCTGATGAGGCTGATAACGGGCGACCTGGCGACGTACGACAGGCTGATGAGCGACCGCACAGTGCACTTCCTTGGGCGCGTGTTCAGGATTGTCGATAGCAAGCCTCCAGCTCCGATTCCTGCTCCGTGCGCCAGGTGCAACTCTTTTCAGCACCGAACCGAATCCTGCAAAACACCTGCGAAGTGCAACAAATGCCTTGGCCCTCACTCAACATTTGGGTGCAGTTTTCCACTTCCCGTCAAGTGCGCTGCCTGCAACTCGGACGAACATGCGGCATGGAGCGTAAAGTGCCCGAAGAGACCAACAGCACCTATCAGTGGTATCCCCAACATAAAAATTAAGTGTCTGAACAAGAGAACGTCTGAGGTGTCTGATACGATAACTAAAGGTAACAGAATACACTCACCAATAACAACTCACGATTTTATACTAAACCAATATAAACATCAAATTAACAAGTCTACCAACACTAACAGAGAAGATCTGCTGAAAAAAATGCGAAAACAATAAATTTAGGGGCTACCTTTGCGGCAAACCCATTAATGGCCTTTGACAAAACAAAATTCTTTTCCCAAACACAATCACCCACGTGATACTTAACAGACCTCCTTCTCAACTCATACCGTTTTTTACTCTTCGAGTACGAATCATATAATTTCTTTTGCACATCCTGATAAATAACCGGCATTTCTTGAACTGTTTCGGGGTTATGCACTGAACTTGAAATATCCACTTTATTACTAGAATTTTCAGCAATCAAACCATGAAACGAACCATCAACAGGTATATTTCTAGCGAAATTCAAAAATGCAGGAGAAAATCTAGTAACTTGATGCTTTGCTAATCGGATGGCTTGAGCGACTTGTTGAATAGACTGATTCCAAGTTTTATGATTTTCATGAATATAAGACCTTAAGGCAGTGATTATAGTTTGATTAACCCGCTCTGTATGATTAATTTGAGCATGATATTTGGCATTATACCAAGTCTTTTGAACATTATACTTCTTCATTAAATCTTTAAATTCCTTGCTAATAAACTGACTTCCATTATCGCAAGCAAAAACTTGGCAAACCCCAAATATAAGAAATACTTGATTCTCAATGAATTTAACAATTGCCTTCGAAGTCGCCTTCGCCATCGGATGAACAAGCACATATTTCCTAAACCACTCTACGACCACCAGGACGTATTGGTTACCAGATTTAGATCTAGGATATGGTCCACTCAGATCTGCGGAAATTAATTGAAAAGGAAAATTAATATTGCGTTAATTTCCCATTACCGGCTTGAGGTAATTTACTGGATTTACTTGCAGCACAAACGGAACATTTTCTAACATACTGATACACACTTTTCCGCATATTCGCCCAATAATACGGTTCAGAAACCCTAGCTAAAGTTTTAGACATACCCAAATGACCGACAGTTTCGGGATTTTGAAATTTTTCAAGAATTTCCAATCTATGTGCATTAGGCACCACAATTTTCCAATCACAGAGGTTTCGATCCAACGCATATTTCGGGAAAATGTGCTTATACAGAATGTTAATTTCAGCTTTAAAAGTAGGATATCGGTCTGGAAATTCTTGAACTTTCCCAATTAAATCCTTATTAAATTTATCAACACTTAATTTCATAAGGTTCAAAACGAATACGGTTTCCAGACTTCGAGAAAGAGCATCTGCTACATTATTGCAAACCCCTCTCCGATGAACGATGGTAAATGAATGCTGGGATAACTTAACAATCCACCTAGCTATTCGGGGAGAGGGATTCTTCATGTTATTTAGCCAAACTAACGAAGAGTGATCAGTGTGGACAGTGAATTACGTGCCTTCCAAATAATATCTGAACTTTTCAATTCCAAGGAGAACAGCTAACAGCTTTCTCAGTAGTTGTATTTTGACACCTGTTCAGGGTTCGACTGGCATATGCAACTGGATGCTCTAATCCATCTTCCTCTTGGTACAAAACACTACCTACTCCAGTGTCTGAGGCGTCGCACATTAAAACAAAGGTCTAAAAACCTGAGTAGCATTCCGGGGAACAGGGTAATATATAATGGCCGAAATTTTCTCAGGGTTCGTTCGCAATCCCTCATGATCCACAACATAGCCCAAGAAGTTCAAAGAAGGTCTACAGAATTGGCATTTCTCCAAATTATGATTTAATTAATTAATCAAGTCTGGATGGTGAAGGGGAAGGATCCTGAGGGGGACCGGCTGGAGTGATCACTTCAGTCAATGGCCTTGGAGGTCTTCCAATGGGGATCGGTCGTGATCATAAATAAAAAAAAAATCCATAGTAAAGGGTACCAAAATATATAAGGAAATCACTCAGGTCCGACAGTTAATCGAAATTAAAGTCAAAAACAAAATGAACTGAATGCAGTCGAACTTGAATGTTTCAGCACAAGCAGTTAATAATTAAACGTTAATAAGTCCAGTTATCAAAAAAATAATGTGATAAAAAACTGATAAAAAAAACAAAAGTCTTCACCAAAAGTTGGGCGCCAGCATGCTTCCAAGTAGCATACAACTTGCAAAAACAATGGAAAACACCAGAATCAGTCTCAACGTCAAAAATCCAATGGTCCGCTGAGGTTCCCCATAAAAGCTGGTTTCTAATTGCTCCACGGATCTCGGATCAATTACACGTAGTCATATCGGCCATCATGGATTCGTCTTTAGATAATTGCTCTTTCCTAATGGAAAGAAAGGCTTCTTGCAATCTTTGCAACCATCAAGGAATTTCTCGATTCTAAAATCCCCCAAAAACCGACCATGCGGCAGGGCTGAAAATCGACCTGCCGATCTGATCGTCACGGCCTAATTTTTCTTCTCAACCCAAAAATCTACCGTTACATCAGTAGAAGTTTTTCCTCCCCCCAACCTTCCGTTGGCGCCGGAATAAAAATTCACCAAATTCATTGGCCCTAACGGACACGTGATTCCGCAATCTACCAAACATAAGAATCGAAACTGCAATAAGAATCACCAAATTTGCTAGATTCGGATTTTACAGCTAAAATTTAACTCAATGGTAAAAAAACCAAAACATATATGCTTGGCAAATAACTTGAACACGCATACCGTGGTCGAAAACAAATCAAGAGGCTTACGGCAAAATATTTGCACGTAACACAATGAGACGGTTAACAATGACAGTCAGTAATTTTTTTCTATTTTCTAGTTAAATAATCCTAGAAATAATTCATATGGCAAAACAACGTTTGCCGGGTCGGCTAGTATATACTGTCTGATCAATCTCATTGCAAGATGACGTCAGCTTGTCGCGCTTTCCGACATTTTCATTCGTCCGATAATGAGTGTTAACCATTATCGGACCAAAAACCAAAAAGCAGCAGGAAAACCCCTTTTACATGTGGATTCAGTGTACAATGTAAATAAAACCTTACTTTTCTATTAATTATTTATTCCAATGTATTCCTGGGTTTCAGTCAATTTCATTGTCACCAATTATGGCGTTATGTGATGATCCATGCGTTTCGTCCCGGGCCTACCTATTGGACTCGTCAGTAAGGCTTAGGTAGACCCTGCCTTATACGCCAGACATCGGTTATACGCGTTCGGACGTGAATGAACCGAGCCGGAGTAGATCTTCTGCGGTGAGATGTTAGCAAATCCGTGTTGCTGATGCTGCTACCCGTTCCATTCTGCTTTTGTGTCCTTTTGTTCCCAAGCATTTCTCTTCGTTTTTGTATATTCTTTTCCTGACTGTACTTTAATTCATTCCAATGTATTCCTGGGTTTCAGTCAATTTCATTGTCACCAATTATGGCGTTACGTGATGATTACTGACGAGTCCAATAGGTAGGCCCGGGACGAAACGCATGGATCATCACATAGCGCCATAATTGGTGACAATGAAATTGACTGAAACCCAGGAATGCATTGGAATGAATTAAAGTACAGTCAGGAAAAGAATATACAAAAACGAAGATTAATTATTTATTCAAAATTGTATAACCATAATAAACTATTTTAAAGAGAGTATGTGATGCTCTGGAAGTATCACCATCTACTGTATACAAGCTAGCAAAGAATGGTGTCCAAAGGGATAATGAGTTCAAGGAGTCCGTGAACACTAACAGAATGTTATCCCTAGGTCCACCACTACATCAAATACATGAACACATTATCAGAAGTCTAATCTGCGCAATGTACGCTGCAGGTAAGAATACAATAAATAAAGAGTTCAGTCTCTTACCAACGGATTTCATCTTATGTTATTTAGGAGAGAGTGTCACTCTGCGTTTATTGCAGAGAAAGATACAATGCATTGATACCATTAAAATATCATTTGGTTCGTTAAGAGATGCATTGGTGAAAATGAAGTTCAGTTGGAAAAAATGTACAGTCTCAAACACGAAATATTTAATGGAGATGCCATATGTTGCACACAAAAGACTACAATTTCTAAGGGAGCTCGCTGTTAATGAAGCATCATCTTTTTCCTTGAAGCACGTTGTGCTGGATGAGACTTGGATATTTAGTAAAGGTGCATTTAGGAAAAGCTGGCAAGATGATAGCCTTAATACAGTGAGAAAAAAAAGTGGAGAAGGCTTTAGACACATAATTCTACATGCAGGCAACACAGAGGGATTCATAGAAAATGCAAGCTTAATTTTCAAATCAGGTAGCAAAACAGAGGACTATCATGATTCCATGAACAGCGAAAATTTTGAGAAATGGTTTGAAGAACAATTATTGCCAAAGCTTGAAGAACCCTCGCTAATCATAATGGATAATGCACCTTACCAATCTGGATTGGTAGAAAAAATTCCCAATCCCAGTTGGTCAAAAAAAATGCTTATGGAATGGTTAAGTCAGAGGAATATTTCATTTCCACCTTTGGCAATGAAAGACTACGTTTGGACCTTAACAAAACCACATTTACCTCTCAAAAAGTATAGGTATACTGGAACTATCAGGGATCGAATCAATTAGCAGGATATAATGTATGTAAACCTATTTATTTTGCAGAGTAGATCAATTAGCATTAAAACATGGTCATCGTGTTTTGAGACTTCCTCCATATCACTGCCAGTATAACCCAATTGAAATGGTGTGGTCTGAAGCCAAGAGATACTATGACTCCAAAATAACGTCTTTCGAAACAGTTACAAGTGATACTGTACTTACCACCTGGCAAGAAGCATTAGAACAGGTCAATTTTTTTCAATTTTATAATTTAATACATGGAAATAGCATTCTCTTTCTTTACATTACACCCGAAAAGTGGAAAAATTATTTCAAATGTACAACAATATTATAAAGATAGCCTGGGAGCAAGAGAAGCAGATTGATGCATCGGACATTTTGCCTATTGTGTTGAACATCCACGAAACAGATAGTGACAGTAGTGACGAAGAACTTTCTATGGACAGTGGTGTGTGTGTGTGTGTGTGTGTGTGTGTGTGTGTGTGTGTGTGTGTGTGTGTGAGTGTAGAATTAGAACTTGGACAAAGCTGATAGTGACATGATTCGTTTGGGTTACTTAGTGAATTAGTTTCAAATTTTTTAGGTCACTATGATGCCTTTTTATTTCACATTAGGAGGTGTTTGCTTCGTTTAGGTTACTTAGTTAATTAGTTTCAAATTTTTTAGAAGGTCACTATGATTTTGGTTTATTTTTATTTCACATTAGGAGGTCTTTGGTTCGTTTTTGGTTAACTGGTTTATATATTTTTAGGCTTTTGTGACGGTGAGGAATGGGTTTTAGTGGGTAAACAGGTAAGCTGGAGTCCCACACAACCTAGAGCGCTACAATAGTAGCTCTTTGGACAGTGCGTAAGATGGCATTTCCTAAACCTCATCGACAAAAAAATATATTTATGTGGTTTTAAATAAATTTCAATAAAATTATACCAAACGTTAGTTTTCTTCCTTTGGTTTCTCAAGTGTTATTTAACAATTCAAAATCCATTTCAATCCATTCAAATCTATGAATTGATATCATTCATTCATCCAATTTAAAAAAAAATTGTAAATACAATTTTCTAAATATTTTAAATATTTACAAAGATGTAATTGCAAGTCAAAATAAAACTAATCATTTTATGAAATTCCAATGTATGTTTTTCATGCTTGCCTATTAAGATCAATATTTTAAACCGTTTGCTTCTTTTAAAGTGTCGACTTTCAGACGAACTTGTTCCGGCATCCAAAAGTGGGTTCATAAAACAAAACTGACTATGTTGATACATTATAAGACGAAGGGCCACTTTATGCAATTATCTAAAATATTTTAAAGAAATAAAATAATATATAGCCTTTAATACAGTGTTGCTAGATTGTATGTTAATATGGGAGTCCTTTTTCATAGTTCGCTGAGCTTTCACAACACATCAACTGTGCCTGGGAAACACGACTTAATTAAAGACGTCATTCATTTGGCGCCTGACGTCACGTTTTGTGACGTCATGTTGCAATGAGATTGATCAGAGTATATATAATTTATCTATACATTTTATTTCTAACTTACATATATATAATATATAAGTCATCGTTATTTTTCATGGAAATAGGCTATCGACCTATCGGTCTTTCTGCCCTTGTTTTGTACATGCAGTCTTAATCCAAATAAACAAATAAAGGTAAAAATTATCTTATTCTAGGTTAACAATTTCATAATTCTAATTCTGACAAACAGGAATCTTAAATTTATTGTCCAGTAGTCAGTTGCGATTGTAAGTGTTCGAGTAGCGTTGATGTAGGGAAACGGAACCGGGATTGTCTGGTTGGTCTTGTAAGACAAAGGGGATTCAGTATGGTCCAGTTGTAGGGGTTGTTTGTCCATTTTGTCTGTAAATGTATGAGTCTTTCCGAAATCTTTGTCATGTTTGTTCGTTCGTATAGTAGTTGGGTGGAGGGGTTGTGTAGTGGGTCTTATTCGTGTTATTAGTCTTAGTGCAATTTGTTCTGTTGATTGTATATAACGTTTTGTCCTTTCTGTGCCGTTGGTCATGAGTATATGTCCATAGTCTAGCAAGGGTCTACAAATAGCTTTATATATTTTGGGGGCGGTATTTGTGCCAATTCCTCTGTCTTTGTAGGTTAGTGATCGGAAGTGTTTTGTTCTCTTTATTGTTTCTGGCCTGATGTTTCGTATGTGTTTAGTGAATGTAAGTTTGTGGTCAATTGTGATTCCAAGGTATTTTACGTCGTTTTTTGGTTGTGTCCTTTGTCCGTCTGCAGTTATTGTAGGGGAGTCAGCGTTGAGTCTGTGGTTTGTGAGCAGAAGTTGATTTTTTGACGAGTTTGGTGTTAGTCTCCATTTATAGAACCATGACATTGTATTGTTTGTTAGTGTTTGGCGTCTTTCAGTTGCTTTTTCAGTGGTTTTGTCGGTAGTATTAGTGCAGTATCGTCGGCGTATAGTAATATGTACGCTGATTTGTCTATTTGGTTTTTGTCTCGTAAGTGGTGATTATAGATATCATTACAGTATATATTAAATAGGAATGGTGACAGCTGGGATCTTTGCGGGAGTCCTTCCCCTTCAGGGGAAAAAGAAAGATATAATGCGCTGTCAATTCGTACTTATAGTAGTCTGTTTTCAAGTAAGTTTTTTATGATGTGAAGTAGATATGTTGGTGTGTGGAGTTTGTGAAGTTTGTAGAGTAAACCCATATGCCAGACACTGTCAAAGGCTTTGTTAATGTCCATGAATAGACATGCCGACTTTCTGTCAGTTAAGTGAGTTGTTTGTATATTGTTGACCAAAATAAAGAGCGGATGAATAGTCGAGTGATGTTGTTTGAAACCAAATTGGTAGGTAGGTGTATATTTTCCGATCAGTTTTTTAAGTCGCTGCTTTACTATGTACTCGAAAACTTTGCTAAGTACTGGAAGTAATGTAATTGGTCTGTAATTGGTCGCTTGTGTATTGTCCAGTCCATTTTTGGGTATAGGGATTATTAAGCCGTTTTCCATGTTTTTGGGATTTTGTTATTTGTGATGCAGTTGTTCAAATCAGTTAGGATCATTTTGTGTGTTTCTTGAGTTAGGCTTTTCAGGAGTTTTGCCTTTATTTTATCTTTTCCCGGTGCTGTGTTTTTGATATGCGCTCGGGCTTCATCGTACTCTGTGTCTGTGATCAGTTAGTGGGTATAGTTTGGTGAGCTGTTAAAATAGTTCAAGTACCAGTCGTTGATCAAGTTCCAGTGGTCATTGTCGAAGTTAGGGTTTGTCGATATGCTGAAGGCCCTTTGACAGTTGTTACGTGCAAATATTTTGCCGTAAACCTGTTAATTTGTTTTCGACCTCGGCATGCGTGTGCAAGTTATTTGCCAAGCATATCTGTTTTGGTTTTTTTTCATCATAGAGTTAAATTTTGGCTGTAAAATCCGAATCTAGCAAATTTGGCGATTTTTATCGCAGTTTCGATTCTTATCGCAGGTGAAAAAATTGTTTGGTAGATTGCGGGATCACGTGTCCGTTAGGGCCAATGAAATTGGTGATTTTTGATTCCTGCTCCAACGGAAGGTTGGGGGGAGGAAAAACTTCTACTGGTGTAGCGGTAGATTTTTGGTGGTTGAAGAATTAATTAGGCCGTGACGATCAGATCGGCAGGTCGATTTTTGAGTTTGTTCCGCACGGTCGGGCTTTGAGATTTTCATTGTGTTCAGCGCTACCGCATGGTCGGTTATTTGAAAGGTTTTAGAATCAAGAAATTTATTGATGATGCTTGCAAGAGGCCTTGATTGATGGTTTGCAAGAGGTTTGCAAGAGTCGGCGATTTGAAGTTTTGGGACCCAAGAACCAGATAGACGAATCCATGATGGCCGTTATGACCACGTGGAATTGATCCGTGGAGCAATTCAAAACCAGCTCTTTTGGGGAACTTCAGCGGGACCTTTGGATTTTTGACGTGGAGGCTGGTTCTGGTGTTTTCCATTTTGGTAGAAGTTGTATGCTACTTGGAAGCATGCTGGCGCCCAACTTTTGGTGAAGACTTTGTTTTTTTTTATCAGTTTTTTTTTGACAGTTTTTTTTATAGTAGGAATTAATAACGTTTTATAGTTAACTGCTTGTGCTGAAACATTCAAGTTCGACTGCATTCAGTTCATTTTGTTTCTTTTTACTTTAATTGCGATTCACAGTCGGACCTGAGTGATTTCCTTATTTATTTGGTACCCCTTTACTGTGGATTTTTTTATTTTTATTTATGATCACGACCGATCCCCATTGGAAGACCTGCGAGGCCACTGACTGAAGTGATCACTCCAGCAGGTCCCCCTCAGGGTCCTTCCCCTTCACCACCCAGGCTTGATTGAAGTTAAGGTATCCATAGATTAAGGGTGCTACCAAAAATATCCGAGTGATACACTCTAAGTAAATTTATATGTTTTTTTTTTCTTTATTACTCTCAGTAAAATTGTTAACTTGTTTAAATACATTAGTTGTGCAGTTGAATTTGAGTGTGCATAATTTTGTATTGTCCATTGAGCGTTCCAAAAATTGTTCACTAGCCGCAAAGTACTAGCTCTTGCTCTAACTCACGCCCGAGGTAAAATAAATATAGTTGGAAGTAAATTTCATAACAAATTGGCGCCCAACGTGGGGCCACATTTAATTTTTTTGGAAGCGCTAAATGGACACTTACGATTCAGGTTTCAATGTAGGATATTTTTGGTCTGTTTAGATATAGTTTGATCGATTGAGGGTTGCCGGTATATCTTGTTATATATTTTCGATATTCTTTTTTTTGGTACTGCGGTTATTTTTTTATATATTTTGATTACAGTCTGGTAGGTAGTCATGGGGTGGCAAATCAATGCGTTGCATGGTCATGAGCTGGATTATGAAATCCAGCTTCGGGGTCTTAAACCCAAGGGTCCTGTTGACGATCGCCGAAAGATTCTGAGGGGTTTGCTGTCGCAGGAGAGTGCAAATCGGAGTTTTTCTCAACCTAAAAATTCTTGCGAATTTGATAGGGATCACAGGGAAATCCTCGAACCTTGGTCGATTTAAGAGCTAAGATTTCTGATTTTGTGGGAACTTCTTGTGACGTTAAGTATAAGAACTAAACCACCCGGCTCTGGCATGTCACCGGTCGTATAAACCGAATGATTGTTGGCTCCGATGCTGAACAGAAGATTCAGGAGGATGTGTTGGTCCAAATTTTGATGTTAGAGAGTGATCTCGACAGCAAATTGAATCCGGTGACTTCTACTCCCAACACGACTGCTTCGAATCCACCTCAATTTAATATGCCCAGTCACTACGTACCAGTCTATAAATGGGGTTTGAATAAATTTACGGGAGAGGGCTCCATTATGGCATTCCTGGAGAGGGTAGAGGCTCTCAGAGTTTCGCGAAATTGTAGCATAGAGGAACTGTTTGCGTCGGCTGGTGATTTGTTCGAATCCCAGGCTTGGACTTGGTGGCATAACCACCACATTAAAAATCGATTTGTAAATTGGGAGGATTTGGTTGATAAATTAAAAGAAACGTTTTTGCGAGACCATTATGATAGGAATTTGTTGGAGGAAATTAAATCGAAGAAACAGGACTCTAAAGAATCGGTGGCAATGTTTATTAGTTCCATGGAGGGTCTATTTAATCGCCTGATTGTAGCTCCCAGTGAGAAAGATAGTGTCGAGATTATTCAGGAGAATTTGCTTCCGGACTATGTTAAGGCCCTTGCCCTTCAGGACATATCATCCATTGCTGCTCTAACCAAGCTATGTAATTGACTGGAAAATTCTTTCCAGGTTTCCGGAACATATAGGGCCCCTGTTTCTCGAGCTGGATTGATGGAACCTGACTTGAGCAGACCCGGTTTCTCCGATCATGTCAATGTGGTGGAGTCAAGTTTCTCTTGTTGGAACTGTCAACGGTCTGGTCATAGGCATTCGGAGTGTTCGTCTCCGAAAACCGTGTACTGTTACGGGTGTGGTTTTCGGAACGTTACCCGTCCAAAATGTCCGAACTGTTCAAAAAACGAGCGCGGCTCTGGCGAGAGAAGTGGCAACTTTCTCGTCAGAGAAACTTCCCGACCAACTCCCGCTTCTACCAGAAGCCAAAAATCCAAGCAGTGAACGACTACCGATTTAGTCTCCCTGACTGGCGTGAGTGGCTTAATGTGGTTAAGGAATTTTTTTGTCTCAAGGAGAATGTTCCTGTTCAAACTCCTCACCCTGTGGGATCTCATTTCTCTCATCCGTCAATGTCAGTAAACCCCTTGTTTGTTAAAAAGGAATTTGATTTGACGAGCGCCCTTATCTGCTGAAATCGTTGAACCTATCTCTGTCAACGGATGACCAGTTCATATTACTACTGCTGATGGCCAGGCGCAGAGTGTATTGGGTTTTGTTTGGGTCCCTGTAACATTGAATGGCATGACTAGACCAATTAAGATTTTAGTAATTCCGTCTTTAAAACAGAATTTAATTTTGGGTATCGATTTTTTGAAAGAGTTCGGTATTAGAGTAAATTTTCAAAGTTTGTCATATTCGACAAGTCTTTCAGTGTCAATAGTCAATAAATTGCAGTCTCCTAACGAGTTAACTAACAATCAATTAGAGCAATTAGACCATATGAGGGAACTATATAAATCCATTGCACCAACAGATAAATTGGGCTTAACCCACCTTATTAAACATTCTATTGATACTGGCAATGAAAAACCTTTTAGACAAAGACAGTACCCTTTATCTTATGCAATGCAGAAATGCCTTAATGAGCAAGTCGATTCAATGTTGCAAATGGGAATTATAGAACCGTCAAATTCACCCTGGTGTTCACCTATGTGGTTGGTCAAGAAGAGTGATGGTTCGTTCAGAGTATGTCTTGATGCTCGGAAGTTGAATTCAGTTAGCATTCCTAGCGCTTATCCAATGCCATTAATCGATTCAATCGTAACGAAAGTACGAGATGCTCGATTCTTGTCCTCCATTGATCTGAAGCAAGCTTTTCATCAGATTCCTCTTGATGAAGCATCAAGACCAAAAACCGCTTTTGCAGTGCATGGAAGAGGCATGTTCCAGTATCGTGTTTTACCTTTTGGATTGCATGACAGTGCTCAGAGTATGTGCCGATTGATGGATATGGTTATTGGACCTGCCCTGGAACCATATGTTTTTATTATCTAGATGATATTATTATTGTCACGCCGGATTTTGATACCCATTGTGGGATTTTGAAGAAACTTTTTCTTCGACTTAAAGATGCTGGTTTAACGATTAATTTGGAGAAATGCCAATTCTGTAGACCTTCTTTGAAGTTCTTGGGCTATGTTGTGGATAATGAGGGATTGCGAACGAACCCTGATAAAATTTCGGCCATTATAGATTATCCTGTTCCCCGGAATGCTACTCAGATTCGTAGACTTGTTGGTTTGATTGGCTACTATCGAAGATTTTTGAAGGACTTTTCTTCTTTGTGTAGTCCGATTACAGATTTGTTGAAAGGTAGGAAAAAGGGACAACCTGTCCAGTGGAATGAGCAAGCCAATGAGTCATTTATAAAAATTAAGGAGTGTTTGACATCAGCTCCTGTTCTTGCTAGCCCTGACTATAAACGGCCTTTTGTTTTAATGTGCGACGCCTCAGACACTGGAGTAGGTAGTGTTTTGTACCAAGAGGAAGATGGATTAGAGCATCCAGTTGCATATGCCAGTCGAACCCTGAACAGGTGTCAAAGGAAATATACAACTACTGAGAAAGAACTGTTAGCTGTTCTCTTTGGAATTGAAAAGTTCAGATATTATTTGGAAGGCACGCAATTCACTGTCCACACTGATCACTCTTCGTTAGTTTGGCTGAATAACATGAAGAATCCTTCTCCTCGAATAGCTAGGTGGATTGTTAAGTTATCCCAGTATTCATTTACCATCGTTCATCGGAAAGGGGTTTGCAATAATGTAGCAGATGCTCTTTCTCGAAGTCTGGAAACCGTGTCCGTTTTGAACCTTACGAAATTAAGTGTTGATAAATTTTATAAGGATTTAATTGGGAAAGTTCAAGAATTTCCAGACCGATATCCTACTTTTAAAGCTGAAAATAACATTCTGTATAAGCACATTTTCCCGAAATATGCGTTGGATGGAAACATCTGTGATTGGAAAATTGTGGTTCCTAATGCACATAGATTGGAAATTCTTGAAAAATTTCATAATCACGAAACTGCCGGTCATTTGGGTATGTCTAAAACTTTAGCTAGGGTTTCTGAACTGTATTATTGGGCGAATATGCGGGAAACTGTGTATCAGTATGTTAGGAAATGTTCCGTTTGTGCTGCAAGTAAATCCAGTAAATTACCTCAGGCCGGTCTCATGGGAAATTACCGCAATATTAATTTTCCTTTTCAGTTAATTTCCGCAGATCTGATTGGGACCATATCCTAGATCTAAATCTGGTAACCAATACGTCCTGGTGGTCGTAGACTGGTTTACGAAATATGTGCTTGTTCATCCGATGGCGAAGGCGACTTCGAAGGCAATTGTTAAATTCATTGAGAACCAAGTGTTTCTTATATTCGGAGTTTGCCAAGTTTTTGCTTGCGATAATGGAAGTCAGTTTACTAGCAAGGAATTTAAAGATTTAATGAAGAAGTATAATGTTCAAAAGACTTGGTATAATGCTAAATATCATGCTCAAGTTAATCATACAGAGCGGGTTAATCAAACTATCATCACTGCCTTAAGATCTTATATTCATGAAAATCACAAAACTTGGGATCAGTCTATTCACCAAGTCGCTCAGGCCATCCGATTAGCAAAGCATGAGGTTACTGGATTTTCTCCTGCATTTTTGAATTTCGCTAGAAATATACCTGTTGATGGTTCTTTTTATGGTTTGATTGCTGAAAATTCTAGCAATAAAGTGGATATTTCAAGTTCAGTGCATAACCCCGATACAGTTCAAGAAATGCCGGCTATTTATCAGGATGTTCAAAAGAAATTATATGATTCGTACTTGAAGAGTAAAAAACGGTATGACTTGAGAAGGAGGTCTGTTAAGTATCACGTGGGTGACTGTGTTTGGAAAAAGAATTTTGTTTTGTCAAAGGTCATTGATGGGTTTGCCGCAAAGTTAGCCCCTAAATTTATTCCCTGTATTGTAACCAAAGTTATCTCAAATTTGGTTTATCGGTTGAGTGACCGCGATGGTCGTGATTTGGGGAACTGGCACGTTTCGGATATTAAGCCCGATGTAACGATTGATGATGATTAACGATGATGAACAATTCCGCTCTACAGACAGGGGCGTACCTTGGTGTGTGTGATCAGCTTGGCGCAAAACTTGATGATCGCTCACATTGAGGTTGGGAAGAATACTTCTGTTCAGTATTCTGGAGGTGGTAAAAGTCCACCAAGTGTTAGTGCGGAGTAATCTTCAATCGCTTCGCGCTTATTGTGTCAGCTGTGTAAATGGCTGACCGTATCTCAATGTTGTCGTTGGTTGTTTTGCGGTTTTTAGTTTAGGGTTGTTTGGTTTTGGCATGAATTGTGTGATGCCCATTTCTCCAGAATGATTAGTGTCGATCATCACAGGGGTTTTTTCTTATTTCCTCTGTTGGATCAACCTTCAGTTGATCCAACAGCTTCATCCTTACGGGTCGATAAATTCAGGTTGATGTGGTGTTGATTGCTATTGGTAGAGATATTTTCTTTTTTGTTTTAATGCCGCCCTATGGTCTTTATTTTTTTTGAGACCCGTAGGATTTTTGTTCATAGTCGATGTTTAAAGTTCCGACGTTACCTCTCCGTCTAGCTAGCCTTCAGCGGTGTGACGGCTTAAATTGTAAGTTTTGGCATTAACGGTAATGGTCTGGTTCGCCATTGGTGTTGCTCTTTAGGACCTAGATTGTAAGTTTTGGCATTAACGGTAATGGTCTGGTTCGCCATTGGTGTTGCTCTTTAGGACATAGATTGTAAGTTTCGGCATTAACGCTGATTGTTGAGGTTCGCTATTGGTGTTGCCTGTAAGGACCTAGTTTTAAAGTTTAGCTCAACGCTTGTCGTCTGGATCCGTGACAGGTGTTTGCTCTTCAGGATCTAGTGAGTTTATTGCGAGAAAAAAAAATTAAACTTGGGTGTTTAAATTTTTTTTTTGGTTACTTAGGGGAGTGTGTTACGTGCAAATATTTTGCCGTAAACCTGTTAATTTGTTTTCGACCTCGGCATGCGTGTGCAAGTTATTTGCCAAGCATATCTGTTTTGGTTTTTTCATCATAGAGTTAAATTTTGGCTGTAAAATCCGAATCTAGCAAATTTGGCGATTTTTATCGCAGTTTCGATTCTTATCGCAGGTGAAAAAATTGTTTGGTAGATTGCGGGATCACGTGTCCGTTAGGGCCAATGAAATTGGTGATTTTTGATTCCTGCTCCAACGGAAGGTTGGGGGGAGGAAAAACTTCTACTGGTGTAGCGGTAGATTTTTGGTGGTTGAAGAATTAATTAGGCCGTGACGATCAGATCGGCAGGTCGATTTTTGAGTTTGTTCCGCACGGTCGGGCTTTGAGATTTTCATTGTGTTCAGCGCTACCGCATGGTCGGTTATTTGAAAGGTTTTAGAATCAAGAAATTTATTGATGATGCTTGCAAGAGGCCTTGATTGATGGTTTGCAAGAGGTTTGCAAGAGTCGGCGATTTGAAGTTTTGGGACCCAAGAACCAGATAGACGAATCCATGATGGCCGTTATGACCACGTGGAATTGATCCGTGGAGCAATTCAAAACCAGCTCTTTTGGGGAACTTCAGCGGGACCTTTGGATTTTTGACGTGGAGGCTGGTTCTGGTGTTTTCCATTTTGGTAGAAGTTGTATGCTACTTGGAAGCATGCTGGCGCCCAACTTTTGGTGAAGACTTTGTTTTTTTTTATCAGTTTTTTTTTGACAGTTTTTTTTTATAGTAGGAATTAATAACGTTTTATAGTTAACTGCTTGTGCTGAAACATTCAAGTTCGACTGCATTCAGTTCATTTTGTTTCTTTTTACTTTAATTGCGATTCACAGTCGGACCTGAGTGATTTCCTTATTTATTTGGTACCCCTTTACTGTGGATTTTTTTATTTTTATTTATGATCACGACCGATCCCCATTGGAAGACCTGCGAGGCCACTGACTGAAGTGATCACTCCAGCAGGTCCCCCTCAGGGTCCTTCCCCTTCACCACCCAGGCTTGATTGAAGTTAAGGTATCCATAGATTAAGGGTGCTACCAAAAATATCCGAGTGATACACTCTAAGTAAATTTATATGTTTTTTTTTTCTTTATTACTCTCAGTAAAATTGTTAACTTGTTTAAATACATTAGTTGTGCAGTTGAATTTGCGTGTGCATAATTTTGTATTGTCCATTGAGCGTTCCAAAAATTGTTCACTAGCCGCAAAGTACTAGCTCTTGCTCTAACTCACGCCCGAGATAAAATAAATATAGTTGGAAGTAAATTTCATAACACAGTGTCTGGTGAACGCGTCAGCCTTCTCTTTGTCTGTGTAACGTTCTAGTCCGTTTTCGTCAATTGTGTCAGTAGTGTTATTTTTTTGTATTGTGCTAGTTTCTTAATTTTTCGCCAGTATGTTTTGCCTTTGTCTTTTTGTATTTCTTTACATGTTTCTAGCCATTTGTCTTGTCGGTATTGTCCAATCAAGATTTTAATGTTTCTGTTAAGTTGGTTCAGTGTCTTTTTTAGGTCATTATTTTGAGTGTTTGTATATAGTCTGTACAGTTCTCTCTTATGTTTTATGAGCCTCAGTATGAACTTGGGTGGTGTATGTCGGTAGAAAGCATTTTTAATTTCCGGGCTAAATTTTCCTATGGCTAGTGAAAGTTGTTGTTGTATGGTTTCTATTGAAATGGGCTGTGTTTGCGATTGAATGTAGTCATGTATATGTTGTTTCACTTTGTCTATGTCAGACTTTGTTAAGTTTAACTTTTTCTCTATAGGAGGTGTACTGAAGGTAGTTTGCGTATGTTGTAAATCTATGTTAAACGTAATGGCCAGCTGGTCGGATCCAAGTTCGTTGGTTAAGTTTATGTTGTTGATGGTGTTTGTTAAGTTTCTTGTGTGCAGTACAACGTCTGCTGTTGGATCTGGGTTTGCGGGCATCAGAAAAGTTGGTGGGGTCTGCTGTTTTATAAAGTCCGAATTTTGTAAAAATATTTTAAGCTGTTTCGTTTTGTTTTTGTTCAAATTAAAGTCGCCTATAATTATTGCATATTTATAGATGCTTGCTTTGGTCAATATGTTTTGTTCTAGGTTGGAGTGTGGGTGTATGTATGTCAGAATTATGTGAATCAGGTCGTTTAAGTAGGGTGTGGTAAAATGTACACAATCGTTCAAAGGGTTGTTGGGGTGGGGAGGGTTTGCTTTGCCTAGTTTTGTCACAGGTTTGAGAAGAACTGAGGCCCAGCCCCTGGCGTGGTTGGTGGAATGGCCATGTCCACAGATGTATTGCCAGTCTCGGTATGTTGAAGTTTGTCCTATTTTAGTTTTATTCTCTACAAACATGCAGCAGTCCATGTTGTTTTGTTCTATGAAATTGTAAATTTTTCATTTATCCTCCCCTATTATTAGTTTAATTAATTCTTCTTTAATTAAACTCCCTACTACCTCTAATATTACTACAATATGAAATTTTGGAAGACTACTAGGGATATGCTTAACCCTTCAAATCATAACAGGATTATTCCTAGCTATACATTACTGCCCAAATATTGAATTAGCTTTTAATAGTTTATCACATATTTGCCGTGATGTAAACCACGGATGACTCCTACGTACTAAATTATTAATTAAATTTGGTATTAAAGAGTCCATTATTATAAATAAAATAAAGGATGTTGATATTAAAATTAATATTAATGCTATAGGGTATATTTTGGGTATTTTAAATTTTTCATTGGAGGCAATTCTAGTCATATAAATAAATATAATTAATAAACCTCTGATTATAACTAAAAAGATAATGTATCCGAATCAAAAATTATAATATAGGAAACCAGAGACTACTCTTGTTACAATAGTTTGTACTAAAAGGATTCCCCCTAAGGTTAAAGGGTGACTTAAAGAAATAAATATAATTCTTGTTATTCAATTTATGGTAATAATAATAATAATATCAGAATATAGTTTATAAAAAATAATAATTTTGGAGATTATAGATGGATAATTATCTTATTCTGAAGTTTTAAAAGTATTTCTTATTTCTGATTTACAAGACCAGCATTTTATTTAAATTATTAAAACATAATGTTAATGATATATTTGTATATTTATTCTTTAGTTTTGTTGTTTTTATCTGGGTTATTGGTTTTTATTTTAAAGCATAATCATTTTCTTATTATACTTATAAGATTGGAATTTATAGTGCTTTCTATCTATATTTCATTATTTTTTTATTGTAATTATTTTAGGTATGAAAATCGATAATCGGTCGTTTTGGGCACTTCATGCTCCATGCTGCGTGGTCTTCGGAGTTGCTTGCTGCGCATTTGGTTGGCAGTGGTGACTCGCATTTGGAAGTTGGATGGGGTCCCTGGCACTTGTTGCATCTTGGTGATTGCTTGTAGTCTTCAATTTTTTGGTTGAATAGGTTGCATTTGACACACGGCACAGGCACGGGTGCTGGTGGTTTGCTTTCGGTGATTTTGAAAATGCGCCCGAAAAAATGAACCGCACGGTTGTTTATTAACCTTTCGTAGGTGGATATATCGCCGGTTATTAGCATTATCATGAGTGTGGGTGCGTTGCGTTCGCGAGAGATTATTCTCATGCAGAATCTTATTCTGAAGTTTTGCGGCTCCAGGTGTTTGAGAAACATGTTGTCTTCAATATCTTGGTCGACCACAGTGGCAACTACTGAATATGATGGGGTAATATGGGGTTTGCTAACAGGCCGTCGGATTTGTGTGTTGTAGGTGCTGCTTGCTTGTTTGAAAGAATTTATTATCTTTCTCTCTATAAGAGTTTGCAGAGTTTTTGTGGCATTTTTTGGGCTGTTGGTTTTGATGAGGAAGTTGTTTTCTTGTTTTATTACAATGTCTTTGTTGTTTACGTTATTTTCTACCCATTTTAGTGCTGGCTGCACTCTCGTGATTGCTGTGGTTGTGTACACAATAAATTCTGAATTGAATGTTGGGCGTTTATCGTGTTTGTGGTGTTGAGTTGATGGCTGAAGTTGATGGTCGCTCCAGTGTGGGTCTTTTGGACTCTTGTGTTGGGGTTGAAGGGTTGATGACGGTTGTCTTTGCTAGTTTTCGACCTCTTTTTTTTATTTCGGTCTCATAAAGCCGTCATCCTGGGAGGCCCTGCCCGATTCGGATTCTATGGAGCTCCCAATATCGTCAAACTATTTATTCAGTTCGATGCACAGAAACAGGACACTGAATTTAAAACTCGTTAGTTTTTATGGCTTCGCTCAGGCGCGAAATTCTGCGGATACTTTCGTACTCGACAGGTCTTATCACTACCAAGATTGCTACGAGACTCTTTTTCTTTTAATTGTTGTAATGTTCATATTTGCCTCTTTGGCTAATAAGTTTGCCTACCACTGCTCTAGCGGGCCAAGGGGTTAATTCGGGTTTTGGCGACGTTGTCTGCTTGAACAAAGCATTGGGAGACGCAGTTTATTCAGCGAGTACAATCAGTAAGTAGTTTTAATGGTGCAACTAATAAAACATACAAAATTTTGCCCTTGTAAACTCTGAATCATTTGTCTTTCCACGAAAACCTTTCTTTGAAATGCCTCAGGCCACTAGGAGGGTGAACCTTTTTCCTTTTGTAGGTAACATGGACTACCTTTAGGAATACGAGTCCGAGCCGGCAGAAACACAACGTGCTAATGATGTTTGCCGAAACCACCCACGCTTTGGGACCCATCAAGGTAGAAAAACCAGGCCTAAATACCGCAGTAACTAGCGATTCGAATTTCGAATGAATGTTGAGCCAGGTTCTTTATTGGCACGAGAAAATCGTTCATTTACGTTTTTTTCAGCAATGAAGATCCAGATGGGCGTCAATAATTTTGGAAATTTTGCCAAATTTTCCGGAACTCGAGAACGTTTTTTACTTTGCACCGATTTTGCACTCAATTTCTCAAGAACCAGATGAAGGATTCCATTCTCTATTGACGAAAGGTTTACTTTCATCGTTGTGTGAATTTGAGCAGATTGCAGTCACGTAGGCCTTAGGAATCAATTCCGGAACTTTTGACAGGGTTGGATTTTGCATTACATTTTTCAAGACGCGATTTCTGACGAACCTAGCGTAGTATAGGACTGCAACTTCCAGCAGCGTTTAAAGGAAGATTCGTTGCAAATATCGTGTTAATGTGTTCATATTCCAGTGAACAGTTTCGACGCAATAAATTCCGGAACTTTCGACAATTTCGTCAGTAATCGTTCAGATTTTCGAGGCAAATATACAAAATATATAATACTAAAGGAGCATTCTATGTATGCTAATAAATAAATTCCGTCCAAACTGTATGTAGATCTTGTTTACGTTTAGAAGTTAACTGCTTATATACTTTCTTTTTCAGAGAGCCATCCGAAGTCATGCCACCGTTCAAATAAAATCCATATTGAAAACTTCCTGCCCTGAAAATCCTTATCTAAATAAATGATTTATTTATATTTTTTGTTTTGAAATATACAGAGTTATTCAAAAATGGTGTTCCAGAGATGCTAATTCGAAATTGTCTCCGGATTGCAAGACCAGAATAAATTGGGAACATTTTCTGCTCTTCGAAGGACCAATGTATTTAGATACGAGTGTTTGGTGGGTAAAGTTGGGAGCAGCTGCAGGCATAATAAAGATCTGGCTATTTGGTATGTGCCTAACCAGCACTGGTGAAAAACGTTTATTTTGCAAATTTGGGCGATTGGGCTTGGCAGTATGACCTTTGAATGTCCGATTTTCTCAAGTGATTCGTGAAGACTCGTCTTCGCGACTGGTTTTGAGGAACTTCTCTCTTGGGAAATGTTCTCTTACGCACATCCAGAGCTGATGTTCTGGCGCTCTGTTTGGGACTCCAGCTTGGCTGTTTTACCCACCACAATCCTTCCTTACATCCGAAGAGGTTTTTGGCCTAGCACAGCGATCATTTCTGTCCTATTGTGCCTTCGTATTTTACTGCCTCACTATCCCTGTGTATTCAATTAATTCGAGAAGAATCTTGAGGGGAATACGCATGACCTGATCTGATAGAACTTCCTCTCCTCCCAGGAGTCTTCGTCTACCTGTTGCATATGACGTGCAGTGGCACATAATATGTGGAGTAGTTTCGTCCTCTAATTCACACCTCCTGCGGATCGGTTGATCGCTCAGTCCCATCCTAAAGAGGTGTTTTTTGCAGCGGATGTGTCCTGTTAAAAAGGCCACTATCCTCCTTTTTTTGCCTGTTGAGATTTAGTAGTTAGTTTTTACGCACTGGTTGGAGAGTTCACACCAACTGCTTTGATGTAAGGAGTCGCGGGGTCTTCCAGTACTTTCTATGTTCATCCAAGATCCATTGCACAACTATCGCCCTAACTTGGGAATGAGAATTAAATTTTTATTAGCGAATGCTTTTTCACAGAAAAGAAAAGGTGTATGTTGAATATAATAGAAAATGCAGCCAGTGCCAAGTTCTGTGTTAGGTAGATGCAATTTAGATTAGTTGATGGATCGCCTCAATTTGCCTCCTGGTACTGGTGGTTGCCGGTAACGTGCTCCACGTAGATGTCCCGACTCCAGGGGATGGTGTCCGTGCACATGAGTCGTCGCATCAGGTGGCAGTAGCGTCTTCTTAGCCCCAGACGGCTCAGCGTCCTCTCGTTTGCTGGGTCCCAGCCTCCGAGAGAGCCGACGATAAATGCATTTATGTGGACGTCGTATCCCCTGGCGGCGAAGTCATCGGCGATGTGTTTGTATTTCCGCAACTTCTCCGCCCTGGTGGCCTCGAAAGCCTAGTATCGATTCTCGAATGAGATCGCGACGTCCACTAGGGTCATCGTTTTGATGTTATTATTTATAATTAGCAGGTCAGGTCGCAGTCTGTCAGCGAAGCCGGGCACCGTGCTGTTGACCTTGACCACTGTGTTGTTAGGTGGTTTAAATGCCTTGGTCAATCTTTCTAGCACAGCGTTGTGTCGCTTGGTCATGGCAACGAAGTGCGGTTTGCAGTGGTTGAGGACATGCGGTAGGGTCTCATTGGCATGTCCACACCTCCGGCACCTCTTGTCGCCATTCCCATGCCTTCGGGCTCCATTGAGTGGGACGCAGTCTAGTCTTGCCCTGTGGACAAAGCGCTATTCGGCAAACCTGGTGAAGTCTCCGTCCCGCAAAATGTGGTTAGATGCGATTGCGGCTGACGTCACCTGGTAAACTTTGCCCTGATCGGGCTTGGCCAGGAGTTGTTGCCGGTAAGCCTCCCTGGTGAAATTTTTTAGGGAAGCCTCCACGTCTTTGGTGTTAACTGTCGATTTGTTGATGCTCACCTTCAGCTTGCCGTCAACTGAGATCTGAGTGCCGTCAACTGAGTGAAAGTGTTGGTGATGTCGTTTGATTCGTTTTTGAAGTCTCCGGCCATAGACCCATTAAGGTAGTTGGCTAGCTCGCTGTTGGTGGCGTGTCTTCGGAGGCGTTGGTCTGCAGACCGTTGCAGCAGTGATCCGGCCAGGTTTCCCACTGCCACTGAGTCTAACAGTCTTGCCCCGTGTACCATTTGGCAAATATCGGCCATTTGCCTCACCGGCATGAGGTTAACCCCCTCTCCCCATTTTGTAGCTCATGTAGAGGGGTTCCACGCTGGCTCGTTTGGGCAGGTTCAGCCATTTTTTTGCGGCAATTTTTACCTCCCTGTCGAATTTGGAGAGTTCGCTCTTTGGCACTACTCCATTTTTCAGGTGGAAGGAGAGGCATGGAAACACAAAAGTCTTGATGGCGTCACATTTTTGCCATTGTGCCAGTAGAGAGTTGTTGAGTTTCTCTAAGTCCTGCCTCATTGCTTGGAGCACTTTTTCTGCGGAATTCGCTACGTGGTAGCCCGTGGAAACTCCAAGGTGTTCGTAGACATCATGCTCTCCCAAAATTGCTGGCTCACCGCCTTGAATGTAGAATGGTGTGGTGATGGCTTGTTTGCGTCGACCGTCAATATGCAGGGTTGCGCATTTTTTAATGTTAAAAGATAAACCTGCCCATTCTGCCATTTCTGTTGTCGAGTTTAGCAGTCGCTGGAGATCTAGTGGACCTTTAGCGACTATGGCCATGTCGTCAGCGTATGCCAGTGAGTTAATCTCGCACCCAGCCAGGTTGTACCCGCCCCCAAGGGCTGTGATGGTGTGTAGGATTGGTTCGATCGCCAGATTGAATATTATTGGCGATAATGGGCATCCCTGCTTTACTCCGGCCTTAATGTCAATGGCAGGAGTTGGGCCAGTGTTGCTTCTGATCGAAGTTGAATTCTCCTTGTACAAACGTCGGATAACGATTATCGAGTTTTCATGGAGGCCGGCCCATTGCAGTGCCTGGATATAGTTGGATGCGGTATGGAACCAAATGCATTCGCAAGATCCAGCCAGGCCACGCAGCACTGTTTTCGGCTCCTCCTTGCGTCGGCAATTATGGATTGCAGAACAAAATTATGTTCAGCGCATCCATCCATCTGTAGAAATCCCTTGTGGCTCTCGCCCAATCTGTTGTTTCTTGTCGCCCATGCGCCTAGTCTCTCAGCCAACACCGATGCGTGGATCTTGGATATTGTGTTTGATAGTGATATAGGCCGCCAGTTTGTTACTTCGCTGCGACTACCCTTTTCGTAGATTAGGATAGTCAGCGAAGTTGTCCATGCCTTTGGGGTGTATTGCAGGCGTTTGATACAGTTCAGGACTGCCGTTATGATGTGGGCGCCTACATCAAATTTCCTCCAAGTTAAGTATCTCACACCATCGGGTCCAGGCGCGGTGTTGCTGCAACGGCTGAGTCGTTTCCACACTTCAGCAGGCGTAAAATCTGCTTCGAATGGGTCACGGTCATTCACGTCAAGCACCGGCGGTAATTGTTTTGTCAGCATTGGCATTGCTGCGGTTTGTTGTTTGCCAATGCTAAATACCTGCTTGAAGTGCGCGTGCAGGTCGTTGCTCGGTATTTGGCAGAACGGTGAATCAGCGTTGGTAATCTCCCGGAAAGCACGCTTGCGGTTTTGTCGATATAGCTTCTGGATTCTTGAGGTATCCTGGGCGTTATAAATGTTTTGCCTGGGGCGGTTTGATTGGATTTGTTGTCCTGCTTGGTGCCTTCTTGGATGCGGGCTTTCTCGAGGGAGCTCGTCCGATTTGACTTCCTTCATGAGCTCTCTGAAAATTTCCTCAAATTCCGGGCTATTTTCCACCTGCGTAAATCGGTCAATCCAGAAGCGTTGTTTGGCGGTGGTTGGGTGTGCTTCCGGGGGGCTGTCGTTCTGCGTTATGGGGTCCATAGTTTCTTTTTCAGCTGGTATATGTTAGCTACCAAGTGTGAAAGCGGGCGCATGTGGTTCCTGGGGCGAGACTTCAATTGGCCTTTGCCTCACTGTTGATGTTGTTGGCAGAGATTGTGGTGTAGGTACTGGTTGTGGCTCGTGAGGGACCATCTATCTTCTAGCGGCTTTTCGTCGATCTTTTGGCGAGTTGGCTATTTGACATGTGTCGGCAGTGTCCATATCACGGCTAATTTGTAGATCAGCCATTCGTGGGGGATGGCTGATTATAGTTAAAGTTGCCGATGTTGAGGCAGTGGTGGGTGAAATCGTCTGCTTAGCTCCTTTTGTCCCTCTGGGCACCCGGCTTCGTTTTACCTGGACTGCTCCTTCGGTTGCTGCTGGTAATGGTGTTGGTGGCGGCGAGTCAAGGCTAGACGTGGCACTGCAGTGTGTTTGGTGTGTTTTGCAGCTCTTGAGTGTCTCGAAGATTTCACTGCAGTGCCGACACCGGAATACCGGACGGGACAAATGGTAGCGTCGCAAGTGCTTGCTGAGGTCCCCGTGTCTTTTGTACCTTTTTAGTATTGGGGTACAGATGCGGCACTGGAACTCCTCAGCCAGCGGAACGCTCAGGGGGTAGGTTGTAAGTGCCTCCTCCATTTCCTGTTGGCAGAAGTCGGGGGGATGCCATCACGCAGTCCATTTTAGCGTAGGCGGGTTGTGTAGTGGCGCTCCGGCCATGACTTTTGAGGGTCGAATGCATTTCTGCCGTAGGAAGATACGAGGTCTTTGTATACGGCATCCATGCAGAATTTTTTCTTCCCTACGCCGGAATGCCCGCGCTATCAGCCGCAGTAGTTTTTTAGAGTCGGTTGGTAAACCAGCGGTGCCGAGTTGGATCCGGTCGTGGGCCTTCGGAAATGGATTGTTGATTGAGGCCCCTTTCGGGTGGGCGATACGGGTGATTTGCCGTAGGGCAGCCATTAGGTTTCTGGAGTCCTCCAGACGGGTCAGTTGCATAGACAATTCTATACCGTCAAAGAGGTCCATGGTGGGCGTGCTGGTCGTGCTGGGCCTAGATTCCAACTCGGGGCTGGGTGATTCACTTCTACTTATTGCTTGTTGGGGTGCGCAGCAGTTTAGTCCCTTAAACAATTTGATGAGGGTGGAGAACTTTTGTGAAGTGCGGCAATGGCTGGTTGTTCGTGAGTCGGGCGTGGCCTGGTTGTGGGTGCTGTTGCTTCGGATCCTCCTTTCAGCGTGCAACCTGGCCCTTAGTGCATCCCTCTTGAATTTCGAGGGAGAGGCCCGCCTTCTCTTTCTGCCTTGCCCATCGGTGTTGTGGGCAGTAGGTGTAGTGTTCATGCCGTGGCAAGGGTGGGTTGACGGGGGCGGAATGTAAACCGTAACTTGATAATGAGCACTTACTACTTGCTGGTTATGGCGGGCTGCACAGAACTGATGAGGGTGAGATTTTCTGTGCAGTATTTATACCGAACCAGAAGGAAGTATTTGTTTTGTTGACGTACGTACCCAGACAAATATGCTTCGGTTGTGTTGTGGAAATCGACACGCCTGGTCGTTGTTCAGCCTTGCGGGTGACGGCCGCATTGATAGTACGTGAGGTCATTGGGTTTTCGATGAATAGCTGTTTCTCACGTTGTGTTTGAAAACAGATATGTTGCTCGACAATCAGCCGTGTGTTTGTGTAAGGTCGTGAATGTGCTTGTATTGCTGAATTGGCACGTTTGTACCGAGTTCTAGGTGAATTGCGGTCAATGTGGTGATCGGCAATGTATTTTGTTTGGTTTTTAATGTATGCTTGAGAAAATGTGTAGGGTACGCACTCAACGGTGAAAGGTCTTTATGTTCCGGTGTACTAGCGTTGGGTTGGGGGGGGTGGATGATGAGAGAGCTGCCATGGCACTACTTACTGCGTGATCGCTTCCCGGACTCTGGTCTATGGGTGCACTTAGCACTTCATCTCGGACTTCCGAGACCACGATCCAGAGAACTATTCAATGGATTCCAAAGAACAGAACTCTAGTGGTGATGCTTGATTTGTTTGTTTTGTTTGGCGATGTCGCGTCAGGTCAGCTCGCGCGCTGTACCGATCACAAGCTGACAGAACTTTGACTACACTTTGATCTTAGCACAATGTGCCGAGAAGCGATCAACTTTCTATATTCTTCCAAGATCCATTGCACAACTATCGCCCTAACTTGGGCATGAGATATACTACAAACCGGTTCTTGGTTGGTTAGCGGCAACGTTGCATTTGAGTAATGACTTCTCCAGCTAAACGATTAGAAACGTTCATAATAATTTTTGGTCAAAATCACTTCTATTCATTAGTTACTAGATATTTCGATATTGTTTGGAAGTCAATCGAGTTATCCTTCGGTCTGACTGACACAAAATTAAGCAAATTGTTGGATTACCTGAGTAAATGCTAAATTTAATCGGCACTACTTTTTCGGCGTGCGCACGTTACGGTTTTGTTGAAAGCTCCTAGTATAAAAGCAGCACTGCGCCTTTTCTGCGTTATCATCGCATATCAAAAATCGAAGTCTCTGACTTGCATTGAAGTGTTCAGCACGTGTTTATAGTTCACTGTTCGAGCGAAAATAGTAGTTTTCGATACAAGGGCGAAAAGTGTCGTTTTTCGAACGACGACGGCATTTGATCAATCCGTCAGGAGCTCGAAAAACGGATTTTCGCCCTCGTATCGAACAATATTTTTTGTTCGAATGAAAGACAACACGAATAATAAGTTATAATAAATAAGACTAGCGAAAAATAAAAGCTATCGAGTTCCATAGCCATACCCACCTGACTCTGCAACTACAATACTAGGAAACCACCATACTCCAACATTCCACGAGTCAGCAGAAGTGTTTTCCTCATTTGACTGTTTTGCATGAGAACTCATTCTTTGTAACCACGTTGTGGAATTAAGTAGCTAAATAAATTGTCGTTGTAATAATAAAAACTTTTTAAAAACGAATTATATCGTTAAAGTTTCATAATTATCGGGTTCATATTTTAAATTTGATGTCAATGCCATTTCTCAAATGTCACCTTTTGACGCTCGTAATTTTTCAAAAGTGTATTTTTGTAAGCATATACAAGTGAAACAATGAGTGCCGAAAATTCAGTGCCCTGTTCACCACCAGAAGTTAGAGATGCCGCAAATCTTGGTTCAAATTCCAACCTTGAAACAGCTGCTTTTACTGTATGGTGTTTGTATAAGTTGTACACTTTACATGCTATTTGCGCTATTTAAAAAGACCGTGTTTTGCGTGTGGCAACATTGGAGTACGCATAAAAATAGGCCAATAAAACGACTTTGAGACTGAACTTGTAACAAAGTTATAATTTACAAATTGCAAGTAAACTTTAAATTAGGATCAATAGTTATCGATAAACCTACGTAATTCATTAAAAAATCAGCATATCCGTTACTTTTTAATAAAAATACTTTAAAGAATATGATAGTGACATGTTCAATTTGTCACATTTACTTTTGCGCACACTGTTCTTAAAAGTCCGCGCGTAAAAGTGAAACAAATGAATACTAAAGAAAAGTACTTCTTTATGGCCATCGCTTCTGATCGGAAAATGGCAGTTTTTGATTCACTCGAACAAAAAATTACTTTGCGAATATTACGTTCTATGTCGAGCTCGCTGCTGTGCTACATTATTGTAATCTGTGATCCGCACCATAGTAATTGCAGCCAGCATATTTATATTTTCTGTTGCCAGGTTTTGTTTTGTTTCTTTTTGGTCCCCGTGGATTTAGTGAGTCATGGATCTTGAGGATCGAGCCTCTCGAGCAGCAAGTGAGGACCTTGCTGGCCCAGGCTACGTTTTGGAAATCCAGGGCAGACAGGGCCGAAAAACTTTTCGCCGCCAAAAAAGCCGACGTCCAGAAGCAGCAGGATGAAATGGAGGATATCTCCTGGATGTCCTCTAGCGACAGCCGGAACCGTTGAAGGACCCGGCGAGGCGTAAGCTCCTTCAACATTCCTCAAAGAAGGCAGAAACTTGTTAGCCAACTGCTCTGACGGCGAGGGCTTTCAGAGCCCAAATCGCCGACGGAAGAGAAGGAGAGTCCGGCCTACGTCCTCCTGTGAGGAGATTATCAGTGGTAACGCTGTTCTTTTGTCCACAGGAGACTCTACCAGACAGCAGGACCATCGCAGCCAGCAGCAGACGCCCACCACCCCCGAGTTCAGCAGACGCAGACTACCCCTGGAGCCCAGCAGACGCAGACCACCCCTGGAGCCCAGCAGACGCAGGCCACCCCTGTAGCCCATCAGCAGGGCAAGTCAAAAGTGCCTCCCATTGTCTTACGTCAAGAAAACAAGTATGACAAAATTACGAAGAGGCTGATGGAAAAGAAGATTGATTACGGCTGTGGTGTAGCGACCAAGGAAGGAATTCGGACTCACTCTCCCACAAGCGATGACTATAGGGCGATGATAAGGTTACTTGACCACCACAAGTACCAGTATCACACGTACCAGTCAGAGGAGGAAAACCATCTCCGTGTGGTCAATAAATAAGTGCTGGAAACGTGGGACGAGGTTAAAATTACGCCCTACAACAATAGTGGGTAGGCGCAAAAACGGGCAGCCAATAGCAGTAGTTTGGTGCTGCTGCCGAAAACGGAAAAAACAATTTTTTATGTGAGTGCACTTGGAAACCTGCGCGTCAGAGTAGCGTATAGGTGCCAGTTTTTCGGACATGCCAATTCAAATGTACAGCAGTGGCCAAATGCGTGAAGTGTGCAGGGGTCCAAGGAAATTAGGGAGGGCCAAATGCCTAGAGAAAAGGCTGCGAAATGCGCTAACTGTGGAGGTGCCCACTCAGCCTACTAATCAGGATGCCCTGTGAAGCCTGCGTAGAAACATAACAAAAGGCGGACAACAATCGCAGGGCAAACCCAATGGTCACGCCACATGCCGCAAGCCGCCACCAGCTACAACACAGCAGCCAAAAAGAACCTGCCGGCCCAGCAAGCCCCCCAACGTCAATAAGGGGAAAAACCGGCCATGAACAGCTGGCCCAAACCATCCAGGCCATGCAAGCGCAGATGCAGACGTTCATGGCCACGATGCAGGCCCTAATGATAGCATTAATGAGCAGTCCGGTTCTAGCGGACTGCTCATTCAAAGTCATGTCTAGACTGCTGAGGCCTAAATCTCTGTGTGTCGTCTCCTGGAACGCCAATGGAGTCAGAAGAAAGAAAGTAGAATTCCAAGACTTCCTGGAGAAATACAACGTGGATGTGTGCATAATCCAGGAATTACTACTGAAACCTGGAGAAAGGTTCACACTCCGGAACCACAAGATACAGAGAGATAACAGGCTCACCAGGAGCTGAGGCACACTACTCGCAGTAAGCAGGTCCATCCAGCACCACGAGATGGTCAAACCGTCGAAACACCTGGAGGAATCCATGGTGGCCATCCAAATGGTGAAGATGGAGATCAGATATCAAGATCAACATGGAGATCAGATAGATCCGTATACGTCAGTCCAAGCGCTACGTTGTGTACCGAGGATGTTCGAAACCTTTTCCCGGATGACCGGCCCACAATACATTGTGGGGACTTCAATGCCAAAAATGCCAGCTGGGGATGCAACTTTACCACTACCAGAGGCCACATGCTATCGAAGGATGTTCGAGTTAGCCGCACCCCAAGAGCCAACCCACATTGCTTTCAATGGCAGAGATGACATCCGGAACATATTCCTGTACAAAAACGCAGGAAGGAACGCTGCGCCAACGGAAGGTTGGGGGAAGGAAAAACTTCTACTGGTGTAACGGTAGATTTTTGGTGGTTGAAGATTTAATTAGGCCGTGACGATCAGATCGGCAGGTCGATTTTTGAGTTTGTTCCGCACGGTCGGGCTTTGAGATTTTCATTGTGTTCAGCGCTCCCGCATGGTCGGTTTTTAAGAATTTTAGAATCAAGAAATTCATTGATGGTGGCATTGGTTGCAAGAGGCCTTTCTTTCCACTGGGAAAAGTGATCATCTAATCGGCGAGTTGAAATTTTGATACCCAAGAACCAGATAGACGAATCCATGATGGCCGCTATGACCACGTGGAATTGATCCGAGATCTGTGGAGCAATTCAAAACCAGCTCTATTGTGAGTATGACAGTATTTTTTTTATAATTGGAATTAATAACGTTTTATAGTTAACTGCTTATGCTGAAACATTCAAGTTCGACTGCATTCAGTTCATTTTGTTTTTTGTTACTTTAATTGCGATTCACAGTCGGACCTGAGTGATTTCCTTATTTAATTTGGTACCCCTTTACTGTGGATTTTTTTTTATTTTTATTTATGATCACGACCGATCCCCATTGGAAGACCTGCGAGGCCACTGACTAAAGTGATCACTCCAGCAGGTCCCCCTCAGGGTCCTTCCCCTTCACCATCCTACACTCTAAGATATATAGTGATACACTCTAAGTAAATTTATATATTTTTTTACTTTTCTTTCTCTCAGTAAAATTGTTAACTTCTTTAAATACATTAGTTGTGCAGTTGAATTTGAGTGTGCGTAATTTTGTATTGTCCATTGAGCGTTCCAAAAATTGTTCACTAGAAGCAAAGTACTAGATCTTGCTCTAACTCACGCCCGAGATAAAAATAATTATAGTTGGAAGTAAAATTCATAACAAATTTCCTCCCCCAACCTTCCGTTGGCGCAGGAATCAAAAATCACCAAATTCATTGGCCCTAACGGACACGTGATCCCGCAATCTACCAAACACTTCTTTCACCTGCGATAAGAATCGAAACTGCGATAAGAATCGCCAAATTTGCTAGATTCGGACTTTACAGCCAAAATTTAACTCTATGATGAAAAAACCAAAACAGATATGCTTGGCAAATAACTTGCACACGCATACCGAGGTCGAAAACAAATTAACAAGTTTACGGCAAAATATTTGCACGTAACAAGGTCCAGAAATGGAGCAGGAAATGGAAAATGGAGTTCCACCCGGCGAACACGAAGATAATCCTCTTCACCAGATGCTACAAGACTCCGCCAGGCCTGCTAGAGCTTGCAGGACAGCGGCTTCCCTGGAGGTCCAAGATAACCTATCTGGGACGTATCTATGACAAGCGACTAGTATGGCACTACCAAATGGCACCACAACAGCCAAGGCAAGATTCGTGCTCCAGGCCTACTATCCTCTGCTGACTGGTGAGCTCTTTCTGCGAACAAAGGTTAAAGTTTACAAGTAGCTAATACGGTCGGTGCTGACCTACGGATCTCCTGCATGGTCCACGGCCTGCACGACGGAAAAGAAGAAACTGGCGGTGATGCAGAACAGAATGCTGAGGTAGCAGCCAAGGCCCCTAACTTTGTGAGAAATTCCACCCTGCAAATAGACCTGAAAAGAGAAGACCTGCTGGACCACATCCGGAATTTAACATCAAAGTTCCTGGATAGGAGACGGCAAAGCAAGAATCCCACAGTCCGGGTTTCTCGCACAAGGAAATTCCTCTGTGACCGCAGACCTCTCCCTGCGGACACAGTCTAAAAAGACGACGTGGACCACATGCGATGACCAGTGCCTGCACCACATCGAGGACCATGGGCTATCTATTAGTTAGTTTATAGGAAGCATGAGAGGCTGTATAGGTTTAGGTTAGGTTAAGGTAGAATAAGGTAGATTAAGTCTAAAGATGTTAAACATTAAAACACCCTAATGATGTTAGCTTTAAGGAAATACGTAGATAAGTAGCAGTAAGAAAGATGTAAACCTTAGCTGAATAAAATATGTTCCAACGGGTCTGCGTCATTCTGTTGATACCGTTTGTTTGTGCAAGCTTGTTCCTGCTCAGTTTTTGTTCAAAGAACCCACATGTGGCAACCCACCTGACTCTGCATGTGGCAACCCACCTGACTCTGCATGTGGCATTTATTTAGTGCTGAAAGTGATTCATCAAGTAGCTGAAGAACTCCAAATGCCAGAATATGAATTCAGGTGTGTTTAACCATAAAATCGACCACATTTACCAGACATTTTAAAATTAGTTAACCATGGGAGTTGTTGCTGATCGATTTCAATCTCCGAACCAATTGCCTAGGTGGATTAACGATATTAAAGTTAAGAAAAATAAGTTAACAAACCAGGGGCGTAAAAGTATTTTCGTCCTGGCTATTTTAACTCATGCGTTGTCCTGTGCCAAACGTGAGCTGCAACGGAAAGAAGAAGAGAGGCAACTCAAGTGGCAACATTGCGTAACTGAACGTATCAATTCAATTATCTGTGCTGAGCAAATTCAAAATTTCGATTCTGAAATTTATAGGGAAGTTAATGCTGAACTCGATCAGTTCATGAACGAGTTGAATGAATGTACAAGGAAACAAAACGTCTGATTTTCACTCATTGTTAACAAAACTAATTGTTGTGTTCGGCTTTAAAATGCTGTTCTAATGGATCTGTGATATTATCTATATTTTTCTATTGCAGTGGGATTTAGACTGTCAGGCAGGGATTCCAGGGATTAACTGCTAATTTGTTTTGTAACTAAATTTAAAAAAATGTCTTAGGCCTTCTTGCATAAGTATTTAACATTTGTATAACCGTAACAATACTGATATTAAATTTAAAAAAAATTGTAAAAGTCATTTCCCGTTATTATTGCCAATCAATCCTTTGGTGTATTAATCTAATTTACATCTACATGTATCAAGAGGGTCTGTGCAGACACGTGTTAAGCAACGGTGTATTGTTAATCCTGCGAGCTTTGAAGGAAGCGACCACCTGCTGGCGTGGAAGTCCGTCCAGCTTCTCTGTGCTGTAGTAGACACGTGCACGGGTCCCAAAAATGGCAATCTTATTGCTTCTAAATTGCTTTTGGTAGTTACTTCCAGGTCTGGTAACTTAGCTTTTCGATTTTAGTATTTATCTCGTTTTGGCCCTTCTGGGTTTCGATAAGAAAAAATTACGGTATTGTTCAGAACACGACCTGTTTTTGCCGATTAAGACTATGTTTACCTTGTAGAAAATCTCATAACAAACAACATTCTTCCTATAGATTTTTCGAGAAAATGCCGTTTTCCACTACTTTTGTTGTACACCACAATGTTGTAGATTATCCCTTTACTAACACTTTTTTCTTAGTGGAGTTCCATCCGAGAATCCCCTTTCGCCTACCTTTCCAACACCCGAAATTTCACGATTCTTCTATGAGAAATTTTCAATTAGTTTTAACGTAATTTATTATCGAAGTCCAGACGGGTTCAAACTAGATAATTACCCAGATGTTTTCGGGATATTTTTGGAATGAAGTGTATATTATTGGAGCGAAAGCATTACATTTTTCGGAGAAAACTTGCTGAGCCTTGAGTTTTGTTCACTTTTCTTGCCTTGTTCACTAAAACATTCAAGTTTTATAGTTTCCGCTTGATAGCGTAACACAGCATCGAATATTTCTTTGAATCTAGTGCCAGCTGAATGCTATCAGACCCATTATTTTGTCATTAAACTACGCAAAGCATTGAAGTGGTAACTAAATTTGTGTCAAGACTACTTTCTCATGAACATTTGTTAAATGGTTATTGCGTCAAGCCTCCTTTTATAAAAAGTATGTTTTTATAATGTTTGCTACTATGCTGTTTCGATAGGTTTGACAAGTTCAGTCGACAGCTTGAACAAAATCGGGGAACCATTGGCATCCATGAGAAGCCATTGTAACGAACACGTAGAGGGCAAAAGACTCGTTCGAAAAAAAAATTGGCCTTGCGGTAACATTGATCATAACTGATCCGATTGAAAAGGGCGTTGTATGTTGGATCCGGTACCTTCACATAAAGAAACCCACGAAAGTCCTGTCATTCATTACATATGCTATGACGACGTGATCATCGCCGTGGCTGCGGAGTGTCCAAACTTCTTCCCTGATCCTGAAGTTTTGGATAAGCGTTGCATTTTTACAGGTACTGATTGCTTTTCTCTTATTAAAGGGAACTGTTGAACTGCTTGCAGTAGTTCTGATGCACAGACAAACATTTTACTAAAACAATCTTTTCTCAGGTCTAATGATTGTGAGGTCCGTATAGCCGTGGGGATCTGCAATGATATAATTTCTTGAAACGAAACATTATATTCCATATCAACTTTCCATTTAATTTCACTGGGAGCAGTGTAGTAGGAACTCAATGTAATGAAATATACCCATATCGTTTTATTTGCCATTTTTATTGCGTTTTGAAATGGATATCGAAGCTTAAAACAGGTACCGCCTTAGTTACTACCATCAATTTGAACTTGCCCATACAGTAGTACTTTTTATTAGTTGTATTAACTTTTTATTTTAGTTTCATATTCGGAATTGACCATTTTAATAGCCAAAATACCATTCAATGTGCGCCTCAGCTTCAACCAGGCTCAAGTATAACACTTTTTGGACAGACTTCCCCCGAAACAGTACGTCGATTTTCAAAACTTCTCAAGTTCTACCGGATTTCCAAAATTCGATAGCGTGCGATCGTCTGATCATTCTATCCTATCCAAGTCAAGTGTTCGTGTTGTGCATCATTTCTCCACTAAGTCAGGTAAAAACGCAATGTCCGGAGGTTAGATGCAAGTCATCTAATAATTTTTGCTGCGTTCCACTAAAACCCCGTTTTGCCAATTTGCTGTCAAGATAATTTGTTACATCTTAATGCGTATTTTGAAGCTCCGAAAATCGTTGGTTTTGTACAGTTTTTTTTGTAATTGCCGAGAAGAAGAAAAATGAAGTTTAAAGAAGAAACGCTACCAAGCTAATAACGCTAATAACTAATCAGTTTTCATAGTAGTATGGCTTCAATATATCCGTTAGGTGTTTGACAATTTCTTACAGCAAAATAGCAATCAAGAACTTAACAAATCGGAACAAAGAAAATCCGCAAGAATATCTCCGGTCTTTCCAAAACTACTCTACTTCTAATGACAGGCTAGAAGGACAACTTAACGTCTTTATACAATGTTCCTTCAGCAACAAGCAGCAATATTTTCTTAATATTTTTTCAGCAAATTTAGACCATTTTATTCAGTTCGCAGTTGACAAGTACTATTCAATTTCGATTAACAAAGCTTGGAAGTCGAAGCTTGGTAATTTTTTGCGTATCTGCTCAATACAAAGACGCCTCGCAAGAAGAACTAACTTTTTCAAGAGAAAACCGAAGAGTTACACCCTACCCGAAAGAGAAATTCGTGGAAAAATCGTTTGCTTATCACGTTCTGTTTTTTATTATGCGTCAATCGGGGTTGTTTTAAGAGTTAGAATAGAAAAATGTATTCAAGAACTTGAGCGGAGTCAGTAAACTTTTCTATATGCAAGAGAGAGCGCATATTTTTGGCAGAACTGCGCAAACCTCTCGTAATCCAACGTTCATGGCGTTTAGGATTAATGACCCTAAGCGGAAAGGCCTCATTGAAAGTACTTATAATTTTTTTAAATATAACCGTCACAGCGTATTATCATTTAGAGTCAACGTGATGCGAAAACGGTCCATAGTTAGTCGAATTGATTGGGAACTTGAACTTTTTTTTTAATTTCTTTAATATATTTGCCTGTCTATAGAAATCGCGCATACGAAATATCTGCACTTAAATCGCAATAAACAATTAAAGTTGTGACCGCAAGATATTCATTTGAAACGACACTAAAAGCGCGGGAATGGTTGTGACGGCATAGCGCTAGTTTGTTCGATCGGAAGGCAATACGGGAATACGGCTTAATGAATTGTCTGGGTGTTTGAATGTTTATTAATAATGGAAGCAACACAAAACCAATATTTCAAATGCTGTATGGTGCCTCTGTGTCCTAGTACAACTTTTAAAACGCCAGATAAGCTATTTATTCGTGTACCACGAGATAAAAGTCGGCGTTTAAAATGGTTAAAGGCATGCAGAATAGCTCACAAGGATATTTCTGAGAAGACTACTGCCCATGTGTGTGAAGATCATTTTAATGTAAGTATGAACAACAGATTTGATATTGTCCATTGTATAACAGATAGATATTTTGAATTTGTATTTTGTTTGTTTCTCGGCTGCATTATAGTAATAGTAAATAATAACATCAAAAATAGTTAATTGCTATATTAGACGATAAAAAGAAACGAAAGTATCTGCGAAGGAAAAATCTCGTTTTATCGTCGTGTATTTACGTCAAATACCTACTGTTTTTGTCATGCAATATGAATATTAACACATATTTTTATGTAACTTCAGCAAGAGAGAGAACTTTCGGTGTTTTTAATGTAAGATGCCACCATAAACATATCCACCAGTGGTAAAATGTCAGATTATCCTTTTACAAAACCTGCCTCAGTCATTTTGAAAGATTTTGTTTTTCTCCTAATACAGTAGTAGTAGTAAACATCTTTATTTCTAAAAAAGGCTATCGACCTATCGGTCTTTCTGCCCTTGTTTAATACATGTAGTCTTAATCTAAATAAAAAACAAATATGAAAATTCTCTTATTCTAGGTTAACAATATTATTAAATAAAATTTCAATGGCAAGAAAAAATTATTTTATTGTCCACTAGTCAGTTGCGTTTGTAAGTGTTCGAGTAGCGCTGATGTAGGGAAACGGAAGCGGGATTGTCTGGTTGGTCTTGTAAGACAAAGGGGATTCAGTATGGTCCAGTTTTAGGGGTTGTTTGTCCATTTTGTCTGTAGCTGTATGAGTCTTTCCGAGATCTTTGTCATGTTTGTGCGTTCGTATAGTAGTTGGGTGGGGGGGTTGTGTAGTGGGTTTTGGGGGTGTCTTATTCGTGTTATTAGTCTTAGTGCAATTTGTTCTGTTGTTTGTGTATAACGTTTTGTCCTTTCTGTTCCGTTGGTCATGAGTATATGTCCAAAGTCTAGCAAGGGTCTACAAATAGCTTTATATATTTTGGTGGCGGTGTTTGTGCTAATTCCTCTGTCTTTGTCGGTTAGTGATCGGAAGTGTTTTGTTCTCTTTATTGTTTCTGCCCTGATGTTTCGTATGTGTTTAGTGAATTTAAGTTTGTGGTCAATTGTGATTCCAAGGTATTTTACGTCGTTTTTTGGTTGTGTCGTTTGGCCGTCTGCAGTTATTGTAGGGGAGTCAGCGTTGAGTCTTGGTTTGTGAGCAGAAGTTGGTTTTTTGACGCGTTTGGTGTTAGTCTCCATTTATAAAACCATGTCATTGTGTTGTTTGTTAGTGGTTGGACTCTTTGAGCTGTTCTCTCAGTAGTTTTGTCATGTACAATAAGTGCCGTGTCGTCTGCGTATTGTAATATGTATGTGGATCTGTCGATTGGATTTTTGCCTGGTAAGTTGTAATTGTATATGTGATGGCAGTATATATTGTAGAGGATCTCCCAATACATTATAGAAACGTTTTAACGACAATATCAAGACTGAGGTTACATGTTTAAATGCTCCGCATTGCAGCTGCCACGGCCGACTAGCTACTTGACGTCACAACTGGTCCCAGCGAATGACGGCGCGTTTCAAGAATGATTTGAATTATACAGTTTTTTGGTAAACTGTGGTGTTTTTAATGGTATTAAGTTTCGTTTGCGAGTAATATTTTTATTTAATATTTTTGTGCAAGTTCCCAATTGCTCTGATTGACGATTATGTTGACCGTAAAATAGACGTAGTGCGCGATACGTATTTCGAACAGAACCATTATTTTTAAAATAACTTTACACAATTTGGAAGCGTTATTCAGTCGTCCATCTATTCATGTTGAAATGCCAAACCAAATTAAACTCAAATCAATTGACAGCTGACAAAATGGGCGCCAGTTGAAACAGTGTTTCCAACGTAAAGTTCTATACCTTAAAAAAAACGCCCTTTAGTTTAAATTTACTGAAAATAATTAAATAGCGAAATGAACTCACACCCTATTTTGTTGTTTTCGTTCGTTATTGATTATATTGAATAGTATTAGTTGTTACAAAAACGGGGGTATTATAGAGTGTTTATGTTTAAAACCGAATTTGTTATTATTTGTTGTTGTGTATATTTTCCTGACTGTACTTCAATTTATCTAATAAAATTTCTCCTCGGTTTCAGTCAATTTTATTGTTTATTATTTACAATTTTGTATATTTTCCTGACTGTACTTTAATTCATTCCAATGTATTCCTGGGTTTCAGTCAATTTTATTGTTTATTATTTAAAATGTTACAAATACGTTTCGGTGCCTTTATCCATCATCATCAGTTTGTCTAAAATATACATTTTACATTTATTATCAATTTAATTTTAAAAAAACTTTCACAAAATTAACATATTAAAATTCAAATCACACACATATTAAAAAGTACAATTTGGGACCTTGGTTCTCAGGTGATGAGTCGGGATAAACATGTTCGGGAAAAGACTAGAATCTATTGTTTAGAGATCTAAATTTGACTTACATGTTTAGATGTTTCTACCTTTACATTTGGGTGGACATTGAATTACCTATTTTATTCGATATCGATCGAGGGCCCGAAAAACCTGTTTATATTTCGCCTTTTCTTTGCATTCTTGGAATTGCTCTGTAATTCTTCAATATCTGCTGTTTAATTTTTATTTACCAGGTCCATTCAATTCATGCATGCGATCATCTAATTAGCGTATGATACACAGAGCTAAGATTGTATGTATCTGATCTGAAATTTATTGCATTCTGATGTTTCTTAATTTGTATCATTTCATGGATTCTTCTCTTATTATAGTTGTCCTCATTGATCAATATTTGTGTGTGAATATTTGTGTGTGATCGAAATCAAAATCATGCAGCTTTTGTTGTGCATGTTGTGCTAATGCTGTTGCATTTTCGTTAACCTTTCTTAAGCTATACTTATGTTCGTATATTCTTTTCTTTAAATATTGCCCTGTTTGCCCTATGTATGTGTTGTCACAGTTCAATCAGTCAATCTTGTATATTACGTTAGGTGTGTCCAACTTATCGCTTCTAGGCTTAAATTTTGTAAAACACTCTTTTGCCAAGTTGTTTTTAGTTTTTTCCGCTATAGTAATATTATGCGGTCTTAAAACATTTTTTATTTTTGTGTTGATTTCTGGTATGTGTGGTAATGATACATACTTGATTTCACCTTCTTTTTCTTTTTTATATTATTTATGTTGTTCCATTTATTTGCATTGTATATTTTATTAATTCTTTGTTTTATAATTGGTTCGAAGAATTCTTTGGGATAGTTGTTCATTATTAGTACCTTTTTTATTTTTTCAATATTTTTTTGTCTGTGTCCACAATGTGCTAATTTTATCGCTCTATCAGTAAGAGTTGTTACCACACTTTTTTTACATTGTATAGGTGCATATGATTGGTAATTCAAGGATCTACCAGACCACACATCCTTTGTGTACCAGTTTGTTTTTATTTCTCCATTATTGTCATACATAACCGTCATATCCAAAAAGTTTAATGACCTGTTTTTGTCCTCCTCAATGGTGAATTTAATGGTTTCATGGAATGCATTAAACTTATCTAGTGTGTATTGAACTTTTTGGTTTGGCAGGCACATTATGCAGTCATCCACATATCTTTTAAAAAATCCACATTTAAAGTCTAAATCAGGTATTAGTTTTTCTTCCAGACTTTCCATTACAAGGTTTGCAATTGTTGCAGCTATGGAGGACCCCATAGCTACTCCATATATTTGCGAATAGAAACTGTCCTCGTACCGGAAAGTTTTTTTTTTAATTAAATTGATAATAAATGTAAAATGTATCTTTTAGACAAACTGATGATGGTGGATAAAGACACCGAAACGTATTTGTAACATTTTAAATAGTAAACAATAAAATTGACTGAAACCCAGGAATACATTGGAATGAATTATTTACAATGTCACAAATACGTTTCGGTTTTTTTTGGTTTGTATTGTTTTTTTGGAATTGAAAATTTTGGACCAAGTGATAGAATATATTTAATGTTATTTGGTATGTTTATTGATGTTAAATTTTTTATCCATTCTTCATTAGTCTTATATTTGTTTCTTATACCATGTTTTTCTGTTACAAGTGTTTCTAATTTTTTTTTAAATAAAACAGTTTCGTATTTCTGCTTTTGTTGTTCATAAAACATTGTTAATTCATTTTGACCAAATCTTTCTTGTAAATATCCTTTTACTTTAATAGTGATCAGTCAAATGTGAAGGTAGAAACAACTATACACACAAACTGATGATGGTGGAGAAAGACACCGAAACGTATTTGTGACATTGTAGATAATAAACAATAAAATTGACTGAAACCCAGGAGAAATTTTATTAAAAAAAGTTATTATTTGTGTATCATTCAATAGAAATTTGTGTTTACAGTGTGTCCGGGAATTATGAAACTTTAACGATATAATTCGTTTTTAAAAAGTTTTTATTATTACAACGACAATTTATTTAGCTACTTAATTCCACAACGTGGTTACAAAGAATGAGTTCTCATGCAAAACAGTCAAATGAGGAAAACACTTCTGCTGACTCGTGGAATGTTGGAGTATGGTGGTTTCCTAGTATTGTAGTTGCAGAGTCAGGTGGGTATGGCTATGTAACTCGGGTGAGGAACTTATTTATTAGTTAGATATTCAACATACACAATCTGAAATTAACAGTTGAGTATTTTATTTAATTACAGTTTGGAATGTCAAAGCCATTACAGATATTTTTTGAGCTTAGCTTTCAAGATTATTATATTTATTAGTCTGCACACCCGGGTTCCCAAAGCAATTAAAACTGGTAGATATGAATTTTAGATCATCTTAAGCGAGGCTCGGTGGCTATTTTCTCTGAAAATGTCCTAATACTACTTTCTCAAATTTGACAAAATATCAATTTACATAAAGCTCTCATTATTCGACTGCGTATTTGGACATCTAATTAATAATAAAGAATAATTGATGTCGATGAAAAATTAAAGATTTTTCAAACAATGATCCAAGCAAGTCCATGATATGAGGCTTCGTTTCTGACAAGTATATATTCTTTGACTAATTGAATTATTTACATTTTATATTACATCTAAAAAATTTTGGAATTTTCTTAGGCGAATACACTTAGCTGTAGTATTGATTGTTCACCAGTATCATGTTTGAGAGTACTTGATTTATTGCGGTTCTGTTTACTTGACGACCTTTTTCTACGGAAAAGGATTTTAAATCCAAAAAGATATATCAAATTATACTCAGAACCATGTCGCACTATAGAACGATGTCGGCAAGAATTTGCGCAGAGATTAAATGGATTATCTGGTCTTCCATCACGGGCGTGCGAATGTAAGTATGCTTGTTTGTATAGTATTTCCCAAGTCTTTTGACAGTGATGCAATTTCTTTACTTTCGTTGGCTCTGTTCGCACACAGAGCACACTGACGCAATAATTGTCGTTCTATTTCAAGAGTTAACAGTCAGTAGCCGTAAACATTATTTTTTTTAATTTTTATTTTATTTAAAAATTGCAAAGTTGACTGTTTACAAAATTAATGAAAACTATTTGTGGTTACAAGCTGATTGACTCTATTAGTTGGAGCAAGATATGAGGAAAATAACAGCCTAAGCAAAAATAGACTAATAATAAGAGTCAGCGCTAAAGGGAGACATACCTCTAAATCGATCAAATTGTACCAACGCTGCCAAATTCTTGCTGGTTATGTTTAAAATAATGTTATTGAGGTCTTACGGTGGACACTATCCAAGATATACTTTTAAATAATTCATTTGACAGCCGATTTCCATAACACTGCTTGGAAAGGGAAATAGTGCCTGGCATTAATTAAGTAATAGCAATGAATTATTAGTGAACGGATACTAAACATGTTCTTCAATATACCTTTAACGAGTACGCAACGTTACGGCACATATATTGCCCTATCTCCGATAATAAGTGTTAACCATTGGGCATGTCGTAGCAAATTATGCTTGTTTTATTTCCGCGAAACGACATGGAAAGGGTTTATATGTCACTGTTTAGTGAAAATACACTAAAAAAGCTAGACATAGTTTATTAAATTTATTTTACAAGTAGAAAATGCTGGAAATTCATAAGTATTTACTTATGAATTTTTAGTATATTCTTAAAAAGAAATTTATATGTTATATTTATACAGCAATTATAACATACATTGCCAATTTCCAGCGAGCATGGAAAGTAAAAAGGAATAAACAACATGCTAGTAACACGAGTATTTGAGTGCTTTTTCCAGCGAGTTGTGTACACTATTTTTGTTACAACCTAGTACCAAAATAATACTTATATTTATTAATACAAGAATGAGCAACGATACGATGATAAATGTTTGATTTACTGGCGACAGGCCTAAAATTAATTGTTTTGCCGGCGATAGCGCAATGAATCCCAAAATTTTCTGATATTCCACTTTGAAAGTCTGGGCCACTAATATCCAAAAAAGAAAAAAAATCCATTTTATTGCTTGGAGTCAATGGTATTCCTCTTTGTTTTTATACTATTAGTCTCATCGTCTATATTACTTTGTTGCTTTGGTTTTATTTTGGTTTTTCCGATTTTTCCATGTATCATTCAATAATATCATTCAGTAATTTATTCCCCAAAGTCAGCAAGAAATGTTGCCTACGAACTGAAACGAAAAAACTAGGCTATAGCCTGTGAATCGTTCAGGATTTCGTGAATGCAAAGAAGGTGCTATTTCGAAAGGGGTTTTCCAAAATTGGTAACTCCGAGCATTGAGCAGGGAACTTTCGCTATTCACATTTAATAAAAACCTGTAATCTGAAAGGATTGGAGATCATTAGTGTTGTTGCATAAAGTTCAAATATTTTCTGTAAAATCCTAATAAATTTCAATTGTTTACTTCTTGTGATATTACAAACGAATTTGCAGCATGATCATAAGGTACGTTTCATCTGATGCTGTGTCTATAAATTTCATTCAATCTTCTTTTATAAATTCTTCAGCTTTTTGTGGGCAGCAACCAATGCATCGCTTCTTTAAAAAACCGTCACTTTTTAAAATTAACTTGTATCACTGTTTTGCGTTATTTCTAGAACAACTTTTACCACGGGTTACTTGAACAGAATGAAAGATTGAAATTTGTTTTCTTTATTACCAACATTTTTTGTCTGAAAATATATTAATTTTTACAATGGATGGACAAAACAATTCTTTGTAGTGGAACACCATGTATAGTATTATATATTAAGATAGCGATATTTTTCTGGTTATATATTTATACAGAGTGGTTCAATAAGAAGGGGGTGGTCTTATAATAGCGTATGCATTTGAATTTTGACTTTTTCGTAATAAACAGTATATTCATTTTTTTGCAATTTGAGTCTCTATCTCACAAATTTAGAGCTTCGTTGTTTCATTCAAAAAAGCCATAGAAATTATTTAACGTCAGTTAAAATTGTGAATTTTCGACCAAACAGATATTGTCTGAAGTATTTTAATAGGGTTTAAACTTCCACTAGCGTATGGAATAACGTAACATATAATCGTTAACGTATAAACATTAAAAGCGCCTGTAGTTAAATCGGAATGTTTTGAAAATCTGGATATTCTAATATTGGATTATCATTAAGAGTGATTTACAATGATTGAAAGAATTTACAAAAGGTTTACCGCGAATGACTTTGACATGTTTCTTTTGAGATTGTGTTAGATGTTTTGTTACTTTAGCATTTGCGTATTAGGAATTCTGAAATTCTTTATAGCTTCAATTTTCGGACGTATTCTTAACGTCCATTTCCTACATGAAGTGCCGGTTTTGGAATTCGCTTGGTGTGCAATTTTCATTTTTCGAAATCTACTAGTAAGATCTACGGCACTAATACATTAGATATATTAGGTAGTGTGTAACGATTATCTATTGCTTCTTGATTTAATTTCACTTTTTTCTTGTCAGATGCGTCTTCTTTTTCTGATAATTTCCTTGAATAACTGCAACGTGCAACTTGAAAGCTGCACGGTGAGTTAATGTCTTTTGATTTGATCGTTTAGTCGTTTTTATTGTTTTATTTACCTGTCTATCTACATCTTCTATGTCTACGGAAGAATATTTGTCGCTTTTTGTATACACAGGAATCTTTTGAGTTACATTTACTAAATGTTTGACTTAACTTTTGAATGTCGATCGAGTTCCGCGTTTGTAAAATGCATTTGAAGAAGCATTGAGAAGTTTGAGTTATTGGTTTTTTGCTACGGATGTTCTCGACTTATGATGGTTCTTAAATCAAATTTAGTTTTGTCTTTCAATAAAAATATTAATTTTTGTTTCTACATTGGATATGTCATACATGTTTAATTAAAAATGTTCCATTTTTAGATCATTGTTTATGTCACAGTTCATGGTTAAAATTTTGTTAGGGTGATTTAGAATTATTGTGTATACTTTCTTGACTGTATTTCAATTTAATTCAAAAGAAATTCCTTTGTTCCAGTCAATTTTAGTGTTTATTGTCACTTTTTTTTTTACAAATACGTTTCGGTGTCTTTCTCCACCATCATTAAATTTGTCTAAAATAATCATTTGTCTAAATCAAATAAAAAATCATTTGTCTAAAATACACATTCACAACCATCATTAATTTAAACCAAAAGCTCTGCTAAAATATACATACTAAAATACAAATTACAAACATATTAAAAAGTATATTAAAAACATAGGTTCACAGGTGATGAGTCAGGACAGTCATGTTCGGAAAAAGACTACAATTTATTGTTTAGAGATTTAAATTTTACTTACATGTATGGCTGTTTCCACCTTCACATTTGACAAACTATTGAAAAATCTTTACTTTGTTCAATATCGAGCGAGGGAATAAAAAACTGTTTATATTTGGCTTTTTCTTTGCATTCTAAGGATATCAATTGCTCCGCAATTCTTCAATATCAGGTGTTTATATTTTATGTAGTTGGTTTAATTAGTGTATGTGAGTGTTCATTTAATTAGTGTATGATATACAGAGCTAAGACTGTCTGTCTCTGATCTAAAATTCATTGCATTCTGATGTTTTTTTAATTTGTATAATTTCACGGATTCTTCTCTTATTAGAATTGTCTTCATTGATTAATATTTTTGTGTTATCAAAATCATAACTATATAACATTTGTTGTGCATGTTGGGCGAATGCTGCTCCATTTTCGTTAACCTTTCTTAAGCTATATTTATGTTCGTATATTCTTTTCTTTAAATATTGTCCTGTTTGACCTATGTATGCGTTGTCACAATTCAAACAGTCAATCTTGTATATTACATTAGGTGTGTTTAACATATCACTTTTAGGTTTAAATTTTGTGAAACATTCTTTTGCTAAGTTGGTTTTAGTTTTTTTCCGCTATGGTAATATTATGCGGTTTTAAAATATTTTTTATTTTTGTGTTGATTTCTGGACTATATGGTAATGATATATACTTGATCTCACCTTCTTTTTTATTATTGTTATTATTTATTTCATTCCAATGTATTCCTGGGTTTCAGTCAATTTTATTGTTTATTATTTAAAATGTTACAAATACGTTTCGGTGTCTTTATCCACCATCATCAGTTTGTCTAAAATATCCATTTTACATTTATTATCAATTCAATTAAAAAACTTTCACAAAATTAACATATTAAAATTCAAATCACACACATATTAAAAAGTACAATTCGAGACTTTGGTTCTCAGGTGATGAGTCGTAAATATGTTCGGGAAAAGACTAGAACCTATTGTTTAGAGATCTAAATTTGACTTACATGTTTAGATGTTTCTTCCTTTACATTTGGTTGGACATTGAATTACCTATTTTATTCGATATCGAGCGAGTGCCCGAAAAACCTGTTTATATTTCGCCTTTTCTTTGCATTCTTGGAATTGCTCTGTAATTCTTCAATATCTGCTGTTTAATTTTTATTTACCAGGTCCATTCAATTCATGCATGCGATCATTTAATTAGCGTATGATACACAGAGCTAAGATTGTCTGTATCTGATCTGAAATTTATTGCATTGTGATGTTTCTTAATTTGTATCATTTCATGGATTCTTCTCTTATTATAGTTGTCCTCATTGATCAATATTTGTGTGTTATCGAAATCAAAATCATGCAACTTTTGTTGTGCATGTTGTGCTAATGCTGTTGCATTTTCGTTAACCTTTCTTAAGCTATACTTATGTTCGTATATTCTTTTCTTTAAATATTGCCCTGTTTGTCCTATGTATGTGTTGTCACAGTTCAAACAGTCAATCTTGTATATTACGTTAGGTGTGTCCAACTTATCGCTTCTAGGGTTAAATTTTGTAAAACACTCTTTTGCTAAGTTGTTTTTAGTTTTTTCCGCTATAGTAATATTATGCGGTCTTAAAACATTTTTTATTTTTGTGTTGATTTCTGGTATGTGCGGTAATGATACATACTTGATTTCACCCTCTCTTTTCTTTTTTATATTATTTATGTTGTTCCATTTATTTGCATTGTATATTTTATTAATTCTTTGTTTTATAATTGGTTCGAAGAATTCTTTGGGATAGTTGTTCATTATTAGTACCTTTTTTATTTGTTCAAGATTTTTTTTGTCTGTATCCACAATGTACTAATTTTATCGCTCTATCAGTAGGAGCTGTTACCACACTTTTTTTATATTGAATAAGTGCATATGATTGGTAATTCAAGTATCTACCAGACCACACATCCTTTGTGTACCAGTTTGTTTTTATTTCCCCATTATTGTCATACACAACCGTCACATCCAAAAAGTTTAATGACCCGTTTTTGTCTTCCTCAATGGTGAATTTAATGGTTTCATGGAATGCATTAAACTTATCTAGTGTGTATTGAACTTTTTGGTTTGGCAGGCACATTATGCAGTCATCCACGTATCTTTTAAAAAATCCACATTTAAAGTCCGAATCAGGTATTAGTTTTTCTTCCAGACTTTCCATTACAAGGGTTGCAATTGTTGCAGCTATGGGGGACCCCATAGCTACTCCATATATTTGCGAATAGAAATTGTCCTCGTACCGGAAGTACGTGGACTTAAGGCACAGCTCTATCGCCCCAATAAATTCACCTTCGGGCAATGATGTATATTCCCTAATTTCAGACCATTTATTTCTTATGCACTGTATTGAGTAATCTACCGGGACGTTTGTGTACAGCGATACTACATCAAGCGATATTAGGCGATGGTTCTCAGGTATCTTCTGTTTTTTTATAAATTCGCAGAAGCTCCATGAGTCTCTAGTGTGATATTGTGAACTTCCCAGTATATAACTCAACACATCTGACAGGTACTTAGACAATTGGTAAGTCGGTGCATTTATGTTGCTAACTATCGGTCTTAATGGGTGGCCTGCTTTGTGAAGCTTTGGCAGGCCATATATAAATGGTGCTCGGCCGTTGTTGCAGGTTATTATTTATGTTGTTCCATTTATTGGAATTGTAGATTTTATTTATTCTTCGTTTTATGATTGGTTCGAAGAATGATTTGGGATAGTTGTTCATTATTAGTATCTTTTTTATTTTTCCTAGATTTTTTCTATACTCATAATGTGCCAATTTAATCAGTAAGAGCTGTTACAACACTTTTTTTATATTGTAGAGGTGCATATGATTGGTAATTCAAGTATCTACCAAACCATACATCCTTTGTGTACCAGTTTGTTTTTATTTCCCCATTATGGTCATACATAACCGAAATATACAAAAAGTTTAATGAGTTGTTTTTGTCCTCCTCAATGGTGAATGTAATGGTGTCATGGAAGGCATTAAATTTATCCAGTGTGTATTGAATATTACGGTTTGGCAGGCACATTATGCAATCATCTACGTATCTTCTAAACAATCCACATTTAATAATAAATGTCCTTTCCTCCAAAGTTTTATTTTGTCGTACAAGATTTCGCGTGCTGAATGCTTGACAGAGAATTCAGAGACTGGGCAAGTCGGCGTACTTATAGACTAGGTAGAAAATGCTTGATAAACAGGATATCCCCAATTGCGCTTCTGCGTTCGTGGTTTCCATTTATGGGGTGGATATAACTAAGTATTATTTTTCTTCGAGAATTTCCATCAAGAGGTTTGCTATTGTTGCTGCTATGGGAGACCCCATAGCTACTCCATTTATTTGTGAATACAAATTTACCTCGTATTGGAAGTAAGTGGATTTAAGGCACAGCTCTACCGCTCCAATAAATTCATTTTCGGGTAATGAGGTATGTTCTCTTATTTCTGACCATTTATTTCTTATGCACTGTATTGAGTAATCTACCGGGATGTTTGTGTATAACGATACCACGATAATAAAAAAGAAGGTGAGATCAAGTATATATCATTACCATATATTCCAGAAATCAACACAAAAATAAAAAACTATTTTAAAACCGCATAATATTACTATAGCAGAAAAAACCAAAAACCACATTGCAAAATAATGTTTCACAAAATTTAAACCTAAAAGCGATAAGTTAAACACACCTAATGTAATATACAAGATTGACTGCTTGAACTGTCACAACGCATACATAGGTCAAACAGGACAATATTTAAAGAAAAGAATATAAGAACAAAAATATAGCTTAAGGGGCAGAAAGACCGATAGGTCGATAGCCTTTTTTAGAAATAAAGATGTTTACTACTATAGCTTAAGAAAGGTTAACGAGAATGGAAAAGCATTAGCACAACATGCACAACAAATGGTACATAGTTTTGATTTTGATAATACAAAAATATTAATCAATGAATACAATTATAATAAGAGAAGAATCCATGAAATCATCTAAATTAAAAAACATCAGAATACAATGAATTTTTGATCAGACACAGACAATCTTACCTCTGTATATCATACACTAATTAAACCAACTACATAAAACAAAAACACCTGATATTGAAGAATTGCAGAGCAATTAATATCCTTAGAATGCAATGAAAAAGCCAAATATAAACAGTTTTTTATTGCCTCGCTCGATATTGAACAAAGTAAAGATTTTTCAAAAGTTTGTCAAATGTGAAGGTGGAAACAGCCATACATGTAAGTAAAATTTAAATCTCTAAACAATAAATTCTATTCTTTTCCCGAACATGATTGTCCTGACTCATTACCTGTGAACCTATGTTTTTAATATACTTTTTAATATGTTTGTAATTTGTATTTTAGTACGTATATTTTAGCAGAGCTTTTGTTTTAAATTAATGATGACTGTGAATGTGTACTTTAGAAAAACTGATGTTGGTGGAGAAAGACACCGAAACGTTTTTTAAAAAAAAATTGACAATAAACACTAATATTGGCTGGAACCCAGGAATTTCTTGTGATTTAGAATGTCTTCCATAAACAATCCGTTTTAATAATTATTAACGCGGGTTGATTCTTAATTTCTTGATGACGGTAAATGGAAATTAACCATGTGGTGTCATTTGTGATTTTTGTCTGGGAAATCGTTCTTTCAATGGTTTTTCAATGCCTTTATTGAAATGGTCTTTGCAAGTATTAATTTCTTAGGTATTTATGTTTCAAATCAATATTCAATCATAAACTGGAAAGGTCTTTAATTCCTAAAATGCATTCAAAGTTATCCCGAAAAGAGTACAAAACAAAGTCAATTGGGTTTGAGATGCCAGAAGACAATATTAGACAAATTGATGCTTTACTTAAAGCTTTTCTGAATCCGCAAAATTTGAAGGGCACAAGCGAAACGTTTTTTTGAACCTGAGGAAAATGACTTCCTTAGGGCAGAAAGACGGATAAGTCGATAGCCTTTTTTAGAAATAAAGATGTTTACTACTACTGACTTCCTTATTGAAGGTGTTAATAACCATGCATGAGAATCTGTGTCTATTAATAACTTGATGATGTAATTTGGAATTTCAATGTAGGGTAGTTAATTGATTTGGAAGCTTTTTACGTTTTCCTATGATTTAACTATTCCGAGGCTCATTTGTGAAAATTTTATAAAGAATCAATAATTTCTCCCGTAGAAGAAAATATTTCACTGCAATTTTCTGATTCACGGAAAAACTTTCATATGAATATTCGTTGTTGAATGGCTAATCTTAGTTTCAGTAATCCGTTTGTTGATTGTATATTTCGTCATTATGGTTTTCCCGTTGGCTGAAAGTGATTCGGTCTGCCAGAGATTGAAAATTGCAGAGATTTGTTACAAGTGGCAGTATTCTGCTAATTGTCCTCACCCCTGACACAGATTGAGGGTACTGTTGATTTTCCTTGTTGTGACAAATTTCGTCATTTTGCGAACTCCGATGTTTGGTTTGAATCTGAATTTCCTTGAAAATTATTTAGATTATTTCCGAAAGTTTTCTGAATCATTGGACTATGAAAATTTATATTTGTTTGTGAAATTATCTGAAACTTGAGGTTAGACATTTTGATTTGTTTGATTTTGAGCAAAAATATTTTTGAATGAACTCTGAATCGATCAAATTTCATTTTGATTTGATTATATCAATTCCTGTGTCAAGAATTTAGCGATTTTGGACTATTAGTAAAGTTCTTAGTTCAGTCAAAATATTTGTTAATCGATTTTGAATCGCAGTTAATTTATTGTGACATTAAAATCACGTGCGCTTCACTAATACTGACTTCAGTACTAATCAGTATATTTGAATAACTAAGGTTTTGAGTTATTGAATATAATTCTGAGTTGACTCATTCTTCTTACATAAGAATATTAGCTGATGTTGGAGATTTGCTCTAGTGATCGGGTATTGGGATCGGAGATTTGCTTTAGTAACTCTTATATGAGTGCTAATTTAATTTATTTCTGGTCAATTTCTCAAATCAGATTTTGTCAAAAAAGGTCTTTTGCTGAATGAATTTATTTTCTATTTTATTGCTAATAATACATATTCTTGTTGAAAAATATGGCATTAAATGTCTCAGTTTGATTCAAAAATGACTCAATGATTGATGGGGTTCCATGAAAAGTGTATGGATGTGGGGTACCATCAATAAACATATTTGATATTGTTCCTACATTATTTTTTTCTGTATTTGATTGATTTTGACAAAATATATTAATTTTATTTTCGCGTTTGATAAATAATATCCGGTAATGTTCTGTCTGGTTTTAACCTTTTTGTTTGAAATTAAGCATTCAAATGGTTCTATTTTTGACCATTTTGATTTTCAAACGACTTAATAAACAGGCTGTCAATGGCAAGAAATAATTCACTTAATAAATTTCCAATTTCAATATTTAGAGATTTATACGATTTTGCGTTCTTCCGATTTTGCGCAATCTTAATCAGAGTTTTGGCTTTATCCCAAACACCAATGTGTTTTGTTGCCCAACCAGTATTTTAAAGATTAGTTTAGATATTACTTCAACTAGTAAAAGGGGTTTAAGCAATTATGTTGATGTAAAAATGTTACATTTTAGCACTGTTACTATCGTTAAGAACAACATGAGCCCTCCCGACAAAGCACCAAAAATACAACTCACTCATTTGTTTCAGCGAGTACTTTTCTATTGTTATGGAGGAAAGCATCTACAACAAGAGTCCTGTTGTATTATTATCGGAGGGCAAACATTTAGGTCTTGAAGCATGGAGTGTTGATGTTGTCTACCAATATGCATCCTCTGAAATTTTTCCTTTGGGAAAAAAATTGGAAAGAAACGAAATATCTTTGCGAGAGCTACAGCGCCTAGATTGTTGTTTGATTACTGCTGTTTTAATCAATCCCTATGTTACCACCTTTTGGAATATGAGACGAATCCTGGCAGTACGGCCTCCGATAGATCTTTCGCTGGATCTGGAATTAAGGTAAAATAATTGGTGTTGGGTAAATAAGACGTCGGTTAAAGTCCACCATAATTTATTTTGAAACGACGCGTTTCGGTTATTTTGTATTATAACCATCTCGTTTCGTATATTTTCCTGACTGTACTTTAATTCATTCCAATGTATTCCTGGGTTTCAGTCAATTTTATTGTCTATTATTTAAAATGTTACAAATACGTTTCTGTGTCTTTCTCCACCATCATCAGTTTGTCTAAAATATATATTTACAGTTATTATTAATTTATATAAAATTTTCCATCATAATTCACACATTAAAATACAAATCACACACATATTAAAAAGTACATCAAGAACATTGGTTTTCAGGTGATGAGTCAGGACAAACATGTCTGGGAAAAGACTAGAATCTATTGTTTAGAGATCCAAATTTAACTCACGTATATAGTTGTTTCAACCTTCACATTTGACTGGTCACTGAATTTTCCATAGATAGATAGATACAAATTTATTGAACATTCCCATTAATAAAATTCACAAACATAACTCCCATGTCTAGCCAGATGTTCGGCCGGTTGCTCTTTGCCCATGATCTAAATAGGCGCGCTAAGTCGTCCATTAACTGGGCAGTGCCCTAACATGGACATTCCCGAGCTGGCCATACGCACGACAACGTCAGGAGATAGTCTTGAAGTGGCGGTTTTGGTTTTATTCGAGGGGCATTCATTAAGGAAAACAGGTCTTCCTGAAGGGAAGCCAAAAACCCCTTTTGCATCGAACTTTAAGTTTGATACTGTCAGCCGTGGCGTTAACCGCCGGCAGTTTCAACTAGATGACCAAATCCATCCGCCCCCGCCCCGATCGGTGCAAGGACCAGCCAACACCAGCCAGAACGAGGCAGGACGAACCCGTCAAGTCACGTTATGTTGGATTTGTGCGTTTCCAGCCTGCTAGAAACGACTGTCTGCAACTGGCAGGCAATGTTGTTTGTCGTCACGTACTGTCAGGGACAAAATCCTCATAAAATATGGGAAGTCGCTTATACAGGGGACCATGGGTTGGGCGATCGTTTGCTCTTACTTTGGTGATATTTCGCGTGAGGACTGAGCCTTGCACTCCGCTATGATAAAATTTTTCAGCGATGGTATCTATATAGTCGGCTATATAGGCCATCCCTGTAGCTTCGTGCATTTCGGTTATTCTGGTGTATCTGTCAGCCGATAGAACGCCTCTTAGGAACCTATTTTGGGTCCTTTGAACACGTCGTCTCGTGGAATCACAGACAGAGTGCCAGACAGGGGAGCCGTAGGTCAGTATGGGCCTTATAGTGGAGGTGTAGGGCAGAAGTTTATTTCGAGGCGATAGGAAAGAATTTAGCGCCAGAAGAGAGTACAACTTTCTTCGGGCCATGGCAGTCTTTTGTACAGCGTAGTCAACATGCTTATTGAAATGGAGTCGGGCGTCTAGTTTGAATCCCAGGTATTTCACCTCTTTTGTTGGTTTGATAGGAGTATTTTGGACCACGAGTGCTGATAAGATTTTGTTGTTAGTGAATTTGCGCGAAAAGATAATAAGTTCAGTCTTCCTGGGATTCACTTTAAGTTTCCATTTATCGAAATACGGCGTCAATAAACTCAGGTGATGCGCAATGCGAGATTTTGCAGCCTGAGCATATAAAGACGATGTGTAGATAGCCGTATCATCCGCGTATTGTGCTATTTTTGTAGAGGGAAGTTTTGGAATGTCTGCTGTATACAATGTCTATCCCAAAGAATTCTTCGAACCAATTATAAAACAAAGAATTAATAAAATATACAATGCAAATAAATGGAACAAATAAATAATATAAAAAAGAAAAAAGAAGGTGAAATCAAGTATGTATCATTACCACACATACCAGAAATCAACACAAAAATAAAAAATGTTTTCAGACCGCATAATATTACTATAGCGGAAAAAACTAATAACAACTTGGCAAGGGAGTGTTTCACAAAATTTAAGCCTAGAAGCGATAAGTTGGACACACCTAACGTAATATACAAGATTGACTATTTCAACTGTGACAAAACATATATAGGTCAAACGGCAATATTTAAAAAAAAGAATATACGAACATAAGTATAGCTTAAGAAAGATTAACGAGAATGCAACAGCATTAGCACAACATGCACAACAAAAGTTGCATGATTTTGATTTCGCTAACACACAAATATTGATCAATGAGGACTATAATAAGAGAAGAATCCATGAAATGATACAAATTAAAAAACATCAAAATGCAATGAATTTCAGATCAGACACAGACAATCTTAGCTCTGTGTATCATACACTAATTAGATGATCGCATGCATGAACTGATTGGACCAGGTAAATGAAATGTAAACATCTGATATTGAGAAATTGCCAAGCAATTCCTAGAATGCAAAGAAAAGGCGAAAGATAAACAGGTTTTTTTTGTTTCGCTCGCTCGATATCGAGTAAAATATGGAAAATTCAGTGACCAGTCAAATGTGAAGGTTGAAACAACTATATACGTAAGTTAAATTTGGATCTCTAAACAATAGATTCTAGTCTTTTCCCAGACATGTTTTTCCTGACTCATCACCTGAAAACCAATGTTCTTGATGTACTTTTTATTATGTCTGTGATTTGTATTTTAATGTGTGAATTTTGATGGAAAATTTTATATAAATTAATAATAACTGTAAATGTATATTTTAGACAAACTGATGATGGTGGAGAAAGACACCGAAACTTATTTGTAACATTTTAAATAATAAACAATAAAATTGACTGAAACCCAGGAATACATTGGAATGAATTATAACCATCATCAGGAATCAAAGACCTAGAACTACGTCACTGGATATGAAGATCCATATGTAATGCCAAGCTATGTAATGCCAAGCATCAATCACATGATGTAAGTGAACACAACACACGAAAATGATGATGAAACAGAGTTTATCGGTTCAAAATTCGCGTGGTTTAAAAATAAATTATAGTGGACTTTAAGAGAAGTCTCAGCCGCTTTTTGGACCAGGATAATCAATATTTGTTGGCCGTCTATTTTACATAAATACGCCCAAGTACATGTCTAGAAAAATTAATAATTGAATTCGGTAATGCGCAGAACGAAGTTTTTAGGTCGAGTCTTTTTGAATCTATAGAGAAGAAAAGCACGATACTACACAAAACCCGCAGAAAGCTATAAGTTTAAGCAAGCGTTTCCGTATTGAAGTAACTTGGCAATGGATCCGAGATCAGAGAAAACATTCCTATTGTAAATTCGAGATAATTTAATGTTTAATCGCTTTATGATCGAGTTATTTATACAATTTATTGGCCAATGTTTTTATTAGCCCGCCGAAGATTACCAAACATGAGCTAACAAAAGAATTGAGCTGAGGTCGATAAATTGTACAATTTGTTCCGCACTTATGCCGTTAATACACTGCACATTATTCCTATATTTACAAGCTTGTGAATTAGGCCAATTTTTGAAAGTCATAAGATATGAGCGGAAAACGTGTCATCGGGCTGCGTAATGGCACAAATTGTAGGAATTGAGAATTGTGAAAAATGTCTGAACATTTTTGGGGTTATTTGTTGTTTGCGACTGTGCAATGACCACGTTGGCATCCATTCTCGAAGTAAATAGACATGGAATCAGAGATTAGGGTATTTTTAAATTGAGTCTCAAATATTAAAGATCTGTGTTATATGCAATAAGTGTGGTAAATTAATAAAGAAAAATAGTCACTTCTCTGGAGGCATGAGCAAAGAATTTGGCTCTTGCCTCATGTGCTAATCTACCAATGGTATAAAAATAAACTTTTATCTGGATTATTGGCCAATTAATTGGGAAAATGTTTGTAATGTATTACCGGCTTATTGTTTATTCAAAATTAATACAGGATTGTGAACACTGTCCAGGAATTTTTTAAGTTATTTGATGATTTCCAATTGCGCAATGACGTGGTTGGCAGCGATTGTCGAGGTATAAGGACAATGAATTAATACTTATGTTATTTGTCTTATTAATGCGTTTTTAATGTTGAAAATCTGCATTATATTTATTAGTCGCGTTTCTGAATTCCGAAGCAAATAATTTAACTCTTGGCTCATGTGCTATGGTCTACACACCAATGCAAAACAACAGAACCAAAGTGTTGAAAATCATCGTGGTGTAACTGAAATAACACCAATTTATTGTGACAATAATATACAAGTGTTAACTCATTTTGGCAAAAAGATTATCTTCAATTAATTGGCAATTTTAATGACTAATAAATTGGGAAAAGTTCGTAGGGTAAAACCGGCATTGTCATTTTACCGTATTGCAATTATGTTCTGCAGCATGCGGTTAAATGTTTGTGCGTTTTGTTAGTTTTACTATTTATTATCATCTATTATTATCTTATTTATTAACCATCCTGTATAATAGGAGGCGTAAGTTGGCGTCATTCCTCTGGGGGTGTTTATGAAGTACAGCATAAATAGAAGAATAATAATTCTTATCAAAAACTGTGATATTTGCAAAAAACTAGATCATAAAGTCGGTAACAATGGTTTTCAAGGTAATCTGCCTCATTAACACTACGTAGCGCCCTGTTGCTTCTTAAACATCAAAAACTCAGGTTAAAATAAATTAGATTAGGAGAACCAGTAAATTTAACGAATGTCAACAATATCTCATATAAAAAGTTATAACTCAATGATCTATTTACAATTCTAATGTATTCCTGGGTTTCAGTCAATTTTATTGTTTATTATTTAAAATGTTACAAATACGTTTCGGTGTCTTTTTCCACCATCATCAGTTTGTATATATAGTTGCTACCAACTTCACATTTGACTGGTCTATGGTGTGTATTCTATTTACAATAAAACCCACGATAAGTGACTAAGAAGAAAGTCAGTAACCTACAAACGAAAAAACATTTTCGTGATTGGTGGTGAAACGTAACAGTAACATTTGCATTGGTTTATTTAATAAATAGGTTGAAATTGAACCAATTCATATCGAATTCTGCCAAATTCTCAAATGTGATGATCTTGTTTAGATTTAACATATTTGTTTTTTTTTTAGTCGATTAGTGCTTCTCAGCAACTTCAAATCATCCGACGCGTTTAATTACCGCAGATGGGTATTAAAGCGAGAAATGGTTTTTCGAAATTTCGACTCTGACTCTGTTTTGAATCTGTTTGGGTGTGAAGTGACACTATGTGGCATAATTCATGAGTCTGCTCGCTACGATTACCACTACTGGATACACCGACAATGCTGCATATACCTGTTCGGAAACACACTTCCTTCAATCATTATTACGAATGTAGATATATCATTAGAATCAATAATCTTTAATCTTTTGCTGAATTGGCCTACAAACCATTGTAGTTGGCAAGCTTCAATTTCAAGATTTTCGATCAAAAACTTTTCTTATTTTAGTAGCTCACTTACAGGAAATTTGTTAGGGACAGAAAGTATTTCTAGGCCAATATTGTACGAATCTTTAAATACTGTGTGTTTTTGGAAAGAGTTTGGGAATTATCAAAATGCCGATTTTGCAGGTCACTTTATGGTTTGCATATGCGAACACTGGTTACAGCTTATAAATGCAGAAGAATACAGACGATTTTATATGGATGAAAACGTTTGGCTTCTAAGGAGACTTATTCTCTGCACTCTTTTCGATAAAGTACTTAAAAGTCTAGGAGGAAAGCTAGACGTTCATAGGGTGGTTGTCGATGTTAAAAGTCACTTGCTAGATTCAAACATATTATTCACGGTTTGTAACAGCAATTACAAAATAAGAAAGCAAATATTTTTCAATCCTGCCCTCACGAAATTTATAAACAGCCCTTGCTATAGCGATTTAATTGATGGCGAGCAATATGTTGTTATGAAGTTTATGTGTCCCTCAAATTACGAGCTAATTCGACGACATATTTCTTGGCTCAAATACTTCTTGAGTTTTGACATCGAAGAAGTCACTCTTGACTCTTTTTAACCATTACATACTATTAATAAACCGATTAATGTGTATGATATAATGATATAATGATAAATGTTTTGTTCGAAATGTAATAAAGCACTTATTTAATGGAAATATGAATAGAGTGCATTATTTATTTATCTAAAGCTTGTCTGACCGAATATAGTTCTCATATTCAAACTGTCAGCCTGTATATATAAAGCAAATACTGCCATTATTCAAGTGATTTGAAAACATTTCTACATCATTCCCAAAAATCCATTTTCTTATTACCCTCACTACTCGTTTCTGCTCTATAAAACCGCCTTAAACTTCTATTTCTTATTAATAAATTCGTATCGTCAGCACAATTAATTATTTATGTTGTATCCAACATATACAGGGTGGTCCTTAACTAATGTAACGCAATTCACCGACATATTGCTTAGACAAAAATATTGAATTTTAGGCGAATTTGTCGTTGTTTTCTCAATAGAGTTTTAACAAGTTTTACTATTACCAAAGAAAAATTGTGCTGTAGGGTTATTTTAGATCGACAAATCCAAATTTCCTTTTACTTAGCTTGTAGTTTCGAGAGTGCGCTAGCTGCAATAGTATGTACCGATTTAGAATATCAGAACTTTTTTAGGTTCTCAAATATCGCAACTCGGCTGGCAGTGTCTGATTCTCAGGTATTTCTTACATTAAAAATTTGTACTTGATACAAGTCGATATCTCTCACCGTTTTCGAGATCTTCCACATTGAAACCTTTAGTGATTTTTTGAACGAGGTGACTCAAATTCTTCTTTACGTACCATGTCCTCCGAGGACGTCGGCGATCATCATAATGATTTTTGTTTGGCTGGCAACAGCACAAGACATGCTTGCAGAACTGACACCATACCACTCTCTAAAGTTACTTAGCCAGGATGTGCCTCTTCTTCCTGGACCTCTTCTACCTTGGATTTTACCTTACATGAGATTCTGCAGAATACGGTACTTTTTCCTCTCATCATCATCAAATAACTAATCTTATCTTGTCCACTGCTGGAGATAAGCATTCCTTAGCATGTTCCGTCTGGTGCGGGCTCGTGCTGCTCTCAAGCAATCTCTCCACTCTCTTGAGATTATCTATCCTACGATTTGGAGGTATTCCCCTACTTCTCAACGACTCGTATCGCGGGCACCATTCTATCACTCTGTTTCTCTATCTCTCATCCCATGCTCTGTCCAACTGACCTGCCCAAACCCACTTCATATCAGCTATTCTTTCAACTTCGCCTACGACTTTGGTTCTTTTTCGTGTTATTTCATTTGGTATTCTGGCTCTTAAGCTTAAGCTGGCTCCCAGCATAGAACGCTCTTTGGGCAACTCTAAGCCTTTCGGCAGAGTTTATTTTATTATATTTTAACACATGAATATAAAGCAAAAATCTTGAAAAAATAAAAAAGATTCTACTAATGAACAATTATCCTAAATCTTTCTTCGAACCGATCATATAACGAAGAATAAATAAAATTTACAATTCAAATAAATGGAACAACATAAATAATAATAATAATAAAAAAAGGTGAGATCAAGTATATACAGGGTGTTACAAAAGTGGCGTCATTCCTTTTAAGGGGTTATTGGGGCTCACTTGAAGAGTACGAGAAAAATTTTGAAAAAAATTTTTTCGAAAATTTCTAGAAGATATTAACAGTTGAAAATCGAATTTCAACTTTGTTTTCATTATGTTAAAATAGTCCCAAGTTTGTTTGGTAGCCTTTTGGAATTCTTAATTAGAATTCAAACAGAAAAATTACGATCTTTGCTTCAACTAAAGAAAATTTTTGATATTACAAAAGATAAATAAACCTCTTCTACAATTTTTTGATGAAAAGTCAAACCGGCAATTATGTTTTTTGTCATTAACAGATAGTTTTGTATTTTTCCTGACTGTACTTTAACTCATTCCAATGTATTCCTGGGTTTCAGTCAATTTTACTGTTTATTATTTAAAATGTTACAAATACGTTTCGGTGTCTTTATCCACCATCATCAATTTGTCTAAAATATCAATTTTACATTTATTATCAATTCAATTAAAAAAAACTTTCACAGAATTAACATATTAAAATTCAAATCACACACATATTAAAAAGTACAATTTGGGACCTTGGTTCTCAGGTGATGAGTCGGGATAAACATGTTCGGGAAAAGACTAGAATCTATTGTTTAGAGATCTAAATTTGACTTACATTATATCATATTTTGTATATTTTTTTCCTGACTGTACTTTAATTCATTCCAATGTATTCCTGGGTTTCAGTCAATTTTATTGTTTATTATTTAAAATGTTACAAATACGTTTCGGTGTCTTTATCCACCATCATCAGTTTGTCTAAAATATCCATTTTACATTTATTATCAATTCAATTAAAAAAACTATCACAAAATTAACATATTAAAATTCAAATCACACACATATTAAAAAGTACAATTTGGGACCTTGGTTCTCAGGTGATGAGTCGGGATAAGCATGTTCGGGAAAAGACTAGAATCTATTGTTTAGAGATCTAAATTTGACTTACATGTTTAGATGTTTCATTCTTTACATTTGGTTGGATATTGAATTACCTATTTTATTCGATATCGAGCGAGTGCCCGAAAAATCTATTTATATTTCGCCTTTTCTTTGCATTCTTGGAATTTCTCTGTAATCTTCAATATCTGCTGTTTAATTTTTATTTACCAGGTCCATTCAATTCATGCATGCGATCATTTAATTAGCGCATGATACACAGAGCTAAGATTGTCTGTATCTGATCTGAAGTTTATTGCATTCTGATGTTTCTTAACTTGTATCATTTCATGGGTTCTTCTCTTATTATAGTTTCCCTCATTGATCAATATCTGTGTGTTATCGAAATCAAAATCATGCAACTTTTGTTGTGCATGTTGTGCTAATGCTGTTGCATTTTCGCTAACCTTTCTTAAGCTATACTTATGTTCGTATATTCTTTTCTTTAAATATTGCCCTGTTTGTCCTATATATGTGTTGTCACAGTCCAAACAGTCAATCTTGTATATTACGTTAGGTGTGTCCAACTTATCGCTTCTAGGCTTAAATTTTGTAAAACACTCTTTGGCTAAGTTGTTATTAGTTTTCTCCGCTATAGTAATAGTATCTTTATTTCTAAAAAAGGCTATCGACCTATCGGTCTTTCTGCCCTTGTTTAATACATACAGTCTTAATCTAAATGAAAACAAATATGAAGATTCTCTTATTCTAGGTTAACAATACTATTAATTAAATGAGATTTCAGTGGCAAGAAGGAATTATTTTATTGTCCACTAGTCCGTAGCGTTTGTAAGTGTTCGAGTAGCGTTAATGTAGGGAAACGAAAGCGGGATTGTCTGGTTGGTCTTGTAAGACAAAGGGGATTCAGTATGGTCTAGTTGTAGGGGTTGTTTGTCCATTTTGTCTGTAGCTGTATGAGTCTTTCCGAGATCTTTGTCATGTTTGTGCGTTCGTATAGTAGTTGGGTGGGGCTATAGTAATATTATGCGGTCTTAGAACATTTTTTATTTTTGTGTTGATTTCTGGTATGTGCGGTAATGATACATACTTGATTTCACCCTCTTTCTTCTTTTTTATATTATTTATGTTGATCCATTTATTTGTATTGAATATTTTGTTAATATACAATACATATAATATAACAAAATATACAATGCAAATAAATGGAACAACACAAATAATATAAAAAAAAGAGGGTGAAATCAAGTATGTATCATTACCGCACATACCAGAAATCAAAACAAAAATAAAAAATGTTTTAAGACCGCATAATATTACTATAGCGGAGAAAACTAAAAACAACTTAGCAAAAGAGTGTTTTACAAAATTTAAGCCTAGAAGCGATAAGTTGGATACACCTAACGTAATATACAAGATTGACTGTTTGGACTGTGACAACACATATATAGGACAAACGGGGCAATATTTAAAGAAAAGAATATACGAACATAAGTATAGCTTAAGAAAGGTTAGCGAAAATGCAACAGCATTAGCACAACATGCACAACAAAAGTTGCATGATTTTGATTTCGATAACACACAAATATTGATCAATGAGGAAAACTATAATAAGAGAAGAATGCATGAAATGATACAAATTAAGAAACATCAGAGTGCAATAAACTTCAGATCAGATACAGACAATCTTAGCTCTTTGTATTATGCGCTAATTAAATGATCGCATGCATGAATTGAATGGACCTGGTAAATAAAAATTAAACAGCAGATATTGAAGATTACAGAGGAATTCCAAGAATGCAAAGAAAAGGCGAAATATAAATAGATTTTTCGGGCACGCGCTCGATATCGAATAAAATAGGTAATTCAATATCCAACCAAATGTTAAGAAAGAAACATCTAAACATGTAAGTCAAATTTAGATCTCTAAACAATAGATTCGAGTCTTTTCACGAACATGTTTATCCCGACTCATCACCTGAGAACCAAGGTCCCAAATTGTACTTTTTAATATGTGTGTGATTTGAATTTTAATATGTTAATTTGTGAAAGTTTTTTTAATTGAATTGATAATAAATGTAAAATGGATATTTTAGACAAACTGATGATGGTGGATAAAGACACCGAAACGTATTTGTAACATTTTAAATAATAAACAGTAAAATTGACTGAAACCCAGGAATACATTGGAATGAATTAACAGATAGTTACAAGTAGATAGCCTTTGTCAATAATAACAAGTATTTGGCAATCTGTGACTTACTTTGAAGCTCCTTTCACAAAATGTACACTAACATCGAATTTGCGGATTTGTGATTGGTTTTGGGAAAATGCCACACTAACATAGCAGAAGGTGTAAGACTTTACACCAGCAAAGGGCTAGAGACACTGGACGACTGGCTCCAGGAATTGACACAGATTGCGGACGATATAGAGGTTCTCGGCTTCCAGGCACAAAGGCACAAGTATTGGAGATAATTGCAGCAGAGCCTTCCAGGAGTGCTTGGAGCATTGCACAACCACTGACACTGTTCCAGGCACCGGATAATTATACCTGTAACTCCTCAGAAGAAGGGCCACATTCCTACCATGTATGTAAGATATACCGGACATAAGAACACTTTACTCTCTGATCTTCCGAACACCGGTATAAATTGAGCAGGAATTAATTAACCGAATACGAGAAGCTGATCAAAAGGTGATTCCAGAATGCGGCGAAGAGTGCACAATAAAGTGATTGGGAAACAAACATACCTGGAGTTAAACGGACAGAACTTCGTCAACAGCTGGTGATTTAACAACTTAATTGTATTTTATTTGATTAATATTAATCCCTGATACATAACCTTACATAGGAGATGTTTGTTTACATGTGAGGCCAGTTTAGGTATATCACTCATCTGCCCCAAAAAGGATGGCAGCACTGACGGCAAATTTTTGTAACACTTTTGTAACACCCTGTATATACTTGATCTCACCTTTTTTTAATTATTATTATTATTTATGTTGTTCCATTTATTTGAATTGTAAATTTTATTTATTCTTCGTTATATGATCGGTTCGAAGAAAGATTTAGGATAATTGTTCATTAGTAGAATCTTTTTTATTTTTTCAAGATTTTTGCTTTATATTCATGTGTTAAAATATAATAAAATAAACTCTGCCGAAAGGCTTAGAGTTGCCCAAAGAGCGTTCTATGCTGGGAGCCAGCTTAAGCTTAAGAGCCAGAATACCAAATGAAATAACACGAAAAAGAACCAAAGTCGTAGGCGAAGTTGAAAGAATAGTTGATATGAAGTGGGCAGGTCAGTTGGACAGAGCATGGGATGAGAGATAGAGAAACAGAGTGATAGAATGGTGCCCGCGATACGAGGCGTTGAGAAGTAGGGGAATACCTCCAAATCGTAGGATAGATAATCTCAAGAGAGTGGAAAGATTGCTTGAGAGCAGCACGAGCCCGCACCAGACGGAACATGCTAAGGAATGCTTACCTCCAGCAGTGGACAAGATAAGATTAGTTATTTGATGATGATGAGAGGAAAAAGTACCGTATTCTGCAGAATCTCATGTAAGATAAAATCCAAGGTAGAAGAGGTCCAGGAAGAAGAGGCACATCCTGGCTAAGTAACTTTAGAGAGTGGTATGGTGTCAGTTCTGCAAGCATGTCTTGTGCTGTTGCCAGCCAAACAAAAATCATTATGATGATCGCCGACGTCCTCGGAGGACATGGTACGTAAAGAAGAATTTGAGTCACCTCGTTCAAAAAATCACTAAAGGTTTCAATGTGGAAGATCTCGAAAACGGTGAGAGATATCGACTTGTATCAAGTACAAATTTTTAATGTAAGAAATACCTGAGAATCAGACACTGCCAGCCGAGTTGCGATATTTGAGAACCTAAAAAAGTTCTGATATTCTAAATCGGTACATACTATAGCTGCAATACTATAGCTGCAATAGCGCACTCTCGAAACTACAAGCTAGGTAAAAGGAAATTTGGATTTGTCGATCTAAAATAACCCTACAGCACAATTTTTCTTTGGTAATAGTAAAACTTGTTAAAACTCTATTGAGAAATAAATTAAAAAAAAAAAATATATATATATATATATATATATATATATATATATATATATATATATATATATATATATATATATATATATATATATATATACAGCCCCATGAACAATTAAAACAAATAATCACAAACATAGACCCTTCAACATGAGACTACTTTACGCCAACATCAACGGACTGAACAGTAAAAAACCAATTATTTACAATTACATAGATCAAAACGACACAGACTGCTGCATATTTGTAGAGACTAAAACCAAACTAAGACAGGCACCAACGTACGGAAATTGGCAGTATATCTATAGGCATGGAAATACTATTAATCATGCCAGGGGCGCAGTCGCAGCTCTCCTAAAACCAAATTTAAACTTGGAAGAACAAATCCTCCTTTCCTCAACCACCCTCTGAACGACTGCATACATTTTACGATACTCTACCTAAATGATCTGATACAAATATTTTTGACATACCCACACTCCAACTTAGAACAAAACATATTGACCAAAGCAAGCATATTTAAATAAGCAATAATTATGGCCGACTTTAATTTGAACAAAAACAAAACGAAACAGCTTAAAACATTTTTACAAAATTTGGACTTTATAAAACAGCACACCCCACCAACTTTTCTGATGCCCGCAAACCCAGATTCAACACCAGACGTTCTATTGCACACAAGAAACTTAACAAACACCATCAACAACATAAACTTAACCAACGAACTTGGATCCGACCACCTGGCTATTACGTTTAACATAGACTTACAACATACGCAAGCTACCTCCAGTACACCTCCTATACAGAAAAAGTTTAACCTAACAAAGACTGACATAGACAAAGTGAAACAACATATACATGACTACATTCAATCGCAAGCACAGCCCATTTCAATAGGAACCATACAACAAGTTTCACTAGCAATAGGAAAATTTAGCCCGGAAATAAAAAATGCTTTCTACCGACATACACTACCCAAATTCATACTGAGACTCAGAAAACAATAGATATAACTGTACAGACTATATACAAACACTCAAAATAACGACCTAAAAAAGAAACTGAACCAACTCAACAGAAACATTAAAACCTTGATTGGACAATACCGACAAGACAAATGTCTAGAAACATGTAAAGAAATACAAAAAGACTAAGGCAAAACATACTGGCGAAAAATTAAGAAACTAGCACAATACAAAAAAACTAAGACTACTGACACAATTGACGAAAACGGAATAGAACGTTACACAAAGAGAAGGCTGACGCGTTCACCAGACTCTATCAAAGGGCGTTCAGCATATCGACAAACCCTAACTTCGACAATGACAATTGAAACTTGATCAACGACTGGTACTTGAATTATTTTAACAGCTCACCAAACTATACATCCAAACTGATCACAGACACAGAATACGATGAAGCCCTAGCACATATCAGAAACACAGCCCCGACAAAAGGTAAAATAAAGGCAAAACTCCTGAAAGGCCTAACTCAGGAAACACACTGGCTGGTCCAAGCTGAGTTGAAAAACTGCATCACAAAAAACAAAATCCCATAAACATGGAAGAACGGCTTAATAATCCCCATACCGAAAAATTGACTAGACAATACAAAACCGAGCAATTATAGACCAATTACATTACTCCCAGTACTTAGCAAAGTCTTTGAGTACATAATAAAACAGCGATTTGAAAAACTGATCGGAAAACATATCCCAACCTACCAATTTCATTTCAAACAACATCACTCGACTATTCATCCGATCTTTATTTTGGGCAACAATGTACAAACAACTCACATAACTGACAGAAAGTCGGCGTGTCTATTCATGGACATTAACAAGGCCTTTGAGAGTGTCTGGCATATGGGCTTACTCTACAAACTCCACACACCAACATATCTACTCCACATCATAAGAAACCTGAAAGGTAAGTTTTCGAGTCAGGACTCGAAAACAGACTCCTACATGTACGAATTGACAACACATTCTCTTTTTCTTTTTCCCCTGAACAAGGTTCCCCGCTCTCACCGTTTCTCTACAATATATACTGCCATGGCCTATACAATTACAACCTACCAGACAAAATTCAAATCGACATATCGACACACATATTTCAATCCGTAGACGACACGGCACTTATTGTACATGACAAAACTACTGAGAGAGCAGCTCAGAGACTCCAAACACTAACAAACTGGAGAAAAATGGAGACAACACCAAACCCTTCAAAAAACCAACTTCTGCTCACAAACCACAGACTCAGCGCTGACTCCCCTACGGTAACTGCAGACGGCCAAACGACACAATCAAAAAACGACGTAAAATACCTTGGAATCACAATTGACCACAAACTTAAAGTCACTAAATACATACGAAACATCAGGACAGAAACAATAAAGAGAACAAAACACTTCCGATCACTAACTTACAAAGACAGAGGAATTAGCACAAATACCGCCACCAAAATATATACAGCTATTTGTAGATCCTTGCTAGACTATGGACATATACTCATGACCAACAGAACAGAAAGGACAAAACGTTATATACAAACAACAGAACAAATTGCACTAAGACTAATAACTCGATTAATACACCCCCAAAACCCACTACACAACCCCTCCACCCAACTACTATACGAACGCACAAACATGACAAAGATTTCGGAAAGACTCATACATTTACAGAAACAGTGGACAAACAACCCCTACAACTGGACCATACTGAATCCCCTTTGTATTACAAGACCAACCAGACAATCCCGCTTCCGTTTTCCTACATCAACGCCACTCGAACGCTTAAAATAGCAACTGACCACCGGACAATAGCTGAAAGATCTCTATTTGACAGAATTAAAATTATTAAATTATTAACCTAGAATAAGATAACTTTTACCTTTATTTGTTTATCTAAATTAAGACTGCATGTACTAAACAAGGTCAGAATAACGGATAGGTCGATAGCCTTTTTTAGAAATAAAGATGTTTACTACTACTAAACAATAAAATTGACTGGAACCCAGGAATTTCATTTGAATTATATTTAATCTCGTTCCTTAAACATGTGGAAAGTGAGTTTGATTGATCTTTCAAACTTTTTAATTCATTGATTATTAGTTTTAGGTCGTAATTTTGGATAAAGTTTCAATTATTTGTAATAATTTTGGTGTTCCTAGTTTGAATGGTAGCATTCCCGGGTAGTTCTTTAGAGTAGTTAGGCTGTGAAATTTTACGTTGGTTGAGACGATGTTCCGGATACAGGCCCATCTGCAAAAACGGGGATAATTTTACTTTCATTAATGTGAATGATTTCCTGTTTTTTTTTTAAGGCCGCCCGATATACCTGCTCATGTGAACCTTCTTTTTTTTCTCATGTTAACTTGTCAATATTTAAAATTTAAATCAATAATTAAACAGTTTTCATTTAACGTTGCTTTTATTTTTCTTTCTATTTGCCTCTGTGGAATTTGTCGTGTTGCAATTTGGCCCCACGTTGGGCGGTCGTGTGGAAAACCCGAAGGGTGGATTCGTTGAAGCGCCATTAGCTTTAGCAGCAAAGCTAGAAGGCTCAGCGGTGGTATGCTGCCAAAATGCCGACTCAGGACCTTTTTCTGAAATTGTTCACGATAAAACTTAACAAGAACAGGAAGCACGTGGTTTGACGACCACAAATTACCGTCTGCTAACCGTTTGGCTAATTAAACTACTTAATTAACCTAATTAAACTACCTAATTAAATGGCAAATGACTATTAATTAATTTACCAATATATAATACAAATACTTAACATGCAACACCAAGACCGAGACCGTCTACTGGTTTGCAAGACCAAGACCATGTATGCAAGAACATGACCAAGACAAAGTCTTGGTTTTGATCTTGCAGCAAGAGTCTTGCAAGTCTTGCTTGTATTTAAGCCGTCAAATTTGACAAAATGTATTTAATAATAACAACAATAATAATTAAATCAAAAGATAATAATAATCAAATCGATACAATTAAGAAAATCTCAGACTCTTTGCTACTTTAATATGTTTAATTATTTCGTAAATCAAAATTTTTGATCCGTACTTTTTCATTAGCTATTAAGATCCAGAGGATCTTCATCCAGAGATATTCTAACGAAAGTACAACAACAATTAAATATCTACAGTAAGCTGTAGTAATATTTATATAGTGACACACACTATATACTGTGCAACGTTTTGCGTGGCCCGCCGAAACCCCAATATAATTTTAGGAAAACTTAATAGACTTAGGAGCGTGATCGTGCCGGTGACAAAAATGTGGGCTAACTATGCTTAATTTTCAAAGAATCTATAACGTATTCAAAGAATTTCATTTGCGTCGCAATTAAGATGTTTACTACTAAAAAAAAGCCTGTTTTTAGGCATAAATAAGGCCTTTGACAGTGTTGGATCGAGGGCTTACTGTACAAACTAGACAAACTTGCCACTCCAAGCTACTTAATACATATTATTAAACAACTACACGAAGACAGACAACTGGAGGTACGAATCAACGACGACTACTCTATCCACTTTTCACCTGAGCAAGGCTTACCTCAGGGTTCACCACTCTCACTCCTGCTTTACAACATATATTGCCATGACATATACAACCACAACAGACAAGACAAAGAAGGTATAGACCAAAACGCTTACCTGTTGCAATACGCTGACGATACTACCCTTATCCCGCATGACAGAACGACCACCAGAGCAGTGTACAAAACTCCAGACACTAACAGATACAATAACAGCATGGTACTACAAATGGAGACTCACACTAAATGCATCAAAAAACCGACTGCTCCTCTCAAACCACCGAATTAAACCAGACTATCCAAACATCACCACGTACGCTCAAATAACCAAACCCACCGACAATGTGAAATACCTAGGAATAACAATGGACAATTAACTAAAATTCACAAAACACGTAAAAAACATGAGAACAGATCTAACCAAGAGAGCAAAACACTTGGGATATAAGCACCAAGACAGTAACCATCATATATAAAGCGATCTGCAGACCTCTAATAGGCTACGCTAATATTTTATTCGCCAATGCTACTGACAAAACTAAACGGCATTTACAGACAACAGAACAGATAGCACTGAGACTGATAACGAAAGTGAATATTGTAAATATGAACGTCAATTCGGACAAAATAAAATTGATTCCTTACAAAAATCATGCACAACAAAACGTTTTAAAAAAATGTAAGTAACGAAGTCAAATTGGTCAAAACGTCCTTACATATTTCGAAATTAATTGCTGAACATAGCAAACCATTTACGTATGAAGAGTTCATTAAGAAATTTATTTTGGCAGCTGCCAAAAGAAAAAATACAAGTAGCGAATGGCATGGCATTTAATGTGGCAAATTTGGCCAGAAAAAATTAAAAATTTTGAAGATTTTAGTGTGTCTGCACGTACAGTAGTAACACATAGTAGTAACAGACATATTGGAAATATATTAACTAATATGTTTAATCAATTAAAAGAAAATTGAAACAAGTGGGTTTTTCGGGTTTTTAGGCCGTCGTTCGTTAGAATTTATTTTTGACGTTTCGCAAGCACGTGCGGGTTGCATCTTCAGAAGTGGTTTGCTTGAACGCTTACACTTTTCTGATGCGATTCCTCGGGCGCAGTCCGTATTTATGCACCGGTTGCGATGACGTGGTTTGTGATGCCGTGGCCTGTGTCATCGGATCCTGCGCATTCTGTTGGCTGTTGCTATCCTCCGGTGTACTGGATTCTCTCTCCTGTCCTGAGCTGTTGCTTTTTCTTGCTGTTTTTGCGTTGGTGAGTGTTGGAAACCATATCCTGTTCAACGCCATTGTCTCTTCTTTTCTGTTGAATTTATCGTAGTTTAATGAGACGATTCCATGTTCGATGTTTGTTATGACTTCATCAACCGGTTTGTATTGTTTTTTGTTAAGTGAAAATTTTGGACCAAGTGGTAAAATATATTTTTTATCCATTCTTCATTAGACTTATATTTGTTTTTATACCATGTTTCTTGGTTACCAGTGTTTCCAATTTGTTCTTTTGTTTTGCCTTGATCTTGTTGAACACAGTTTCGTACTTCTCCTCTTGTTGTTCATAAAACATTGTTAATTCATTGTGACTAATTTTTCTTCTAGATATCTTTTCACATTAATGGTTTCATTCTCTATACTTTTTAACTTTGAACAACAATCACTTAATACGATATTTAGGCAGTGAAGGTAAAACATGTCCAAAACTTTTAAATATTTTGTTTGATTCTGTCTGTTCCCAAAATTAAAAACCATTCTCCTCACCTGTATGAACTTTGGTATGATCGCCAAATTCTTGTATCTGGTTAGGAAGTTTTTCTTGTTCTTCTCTCTTGCCAATTTTGCCTGCAATCTCTCATATGTCCCCTTCAACCTTTCTCCATCCATCAGATCTATCCTGCTTTTGTTCCCAAGCATCTCAATATCGTTACGTATTTTTTCCTGTTTATTTGACTGAAACCCGGGAATATTTTGAAGTGAATTAGAGTACAGTCAGGAAAATATACGTAACTAAATATATTATAAAGAAATATCGATTGAATAAGAAAAAACACTAATAACTAACTTAAATAAAATTTAACCGTCACAAATCATATTCGCAAAAATCGTATGAACCATCGAACATTCCGGAGTTTCTTAATCGAAATTGACGCAGAATATGAAGATATCATTTATGTTTCTGAAGTAAGATGGCTCAGCCGTGGGAAAGTTTTAAAAATATTTTTTGAGTTGATAGACCAGATTGAAATGTTTTTCCAAACCAGACAATTTACAACTAGAGTTTTTTGATCTGCAATCTAACAATGTACATGAAAATAATTGTGAGGAAAATAATTTAATTGCATTTTATTCAAATCTACCAGAAAAAAAAAATTCCAATTTAAGAATGTTTGCAAAATCAATTATTTGTGTTTTTGAAACACCGATTTATGCGTCATTTGAGCCCCGCATATACAAGGGGCATGACTCATGAATAAGTTGTGCCTATAGAAAAAGTCTAGGAGAGATCCGTTGTTTTTTAAAACAGAAATAAATTCGGAATCAGTGACATCACAATTTTCACATCTAACAACACTGCACCCACTGCCATTGTAAGCGAACAAACACAGACTACATACAATGAATGAATTATTGAAAGAACCTGAGTTCATCCATAAGTTTACTCTTCAGTGGTGGCCCTTATAGACAGTATCATATTTATGTTTGTGTAATAAATTCATCAAAAGACTAAACAGTTTACTCTAGTATGAGTTATGCTACCCTTACGGGGTGACCCTTAGAGAGAGGAACTAACTAGTAACCTAATAATCTGTTAGTCATGAACGAAATTGGAAAATTTCAATAAGGCAGTTAAGTAAATTGCAATTTTAAACAAATATTTTCCAATAAAAAGAACAAAACACTTCCGAGCACTAACCTACAAAGACAGAGGAATTAGCACAAACACCGCCACTAAAATATATAAAGCTATTTGTACACCCTTGCTAGACTTGACATATACTCATGACCAACGGAACAGAAAGGACAAAAGTTATAACAAACGACAGAACAAATTGCACTAAGACTAATAACACGAATAAGACACCCCCAAAAGCTATTACGCAACCCCTCCACCCAACTACCATACGAACGCACAAACATGACAAAGATTTCGGAAAGACGGGTGTCCGCAAGGAGGAGTTTTGTCGCCTTCGCTGTGGAGCCTGGTGGTGGACCGTCTCTTGAGGGGAGGGGAAACCAGCCCATCCAAAGCATCTCTTCTCGCTTTCACAAAGACAAGACATATTAGAGCCCTGTTTGGGGACGGTGATGTGCCCAGTCATGTGGAGCAACGTTAGTGGACTGTATTCTATTAAATTCTCCACAGGCGCACTGGAGGCTTTAAAGTTGTTTGAATTAAGACAACACGGGATTCTATGAGCAATTTTATTGGGTTTTCGAAAGACAAGTTTGGTCTACAGTGCCAAAGACACTTAGTAACTATTACAACAACGAGAGCGAGACTTCTTACGAAACATGAGCAACTATGTTCTAGGGAATAAAACGGGAAAAATAATTTCTCTCACCCCGCGAAGACAACCGGAACCGTCGATGGTTCCTTTGCCAGTCCGGGCCGAAGGGTAGTTTTCGAATGCCATACAGCTGCAATGTTGCCGATGCTGATGGCATGCAGAAATTGATATTGCGATGTCTGAGGTTTCTCGAGCACGACCTTAGACTAATGTCTATATATTTTTTTTTTATTTAATTAAACTCCCCGTAGGACATTTACTAACATTACGATCTGATCAAAGTTGATCAATGAGTAATTCTGTTCTAACCTAACTTAACTATGGACAAATCTTAAAACTAAGGTCCTACTCACTAGTGTACCTTAGAGTCTGGTGGTCTAGTGACATAGCTACACTAATTACCGTGTAGCACAAAACCGCACATTGTTCTGCTTTTGCACTGACATAGTCACTTACATAGCTCAAAAGGCTTTACCCTCTTGAGTCTTCTTGTCAGGTTGGTATTGTCGAGGAGCTGAATCGCCTCGACATTCACATGTTGATGAAGCCGTTGTTCATGACTCCTTGCAAATCTCGTGATAGTCTGGTCAACAGTATCCATCTGAAGGTCTCGATGAATATCACTATTCCTGATGTACCAAGGCGCATTAAGAATGTTTCTCAGTACTTTATTCTGGAATCTCTGAATAATTAGGATGTTACTCTTGCTGGCACAACCCCAGAGCTGTAAGCCGTAAGTCCACACTGGTTTGAGGATTTGTTTATACAGAAGTACTTTGTTGTAGATTGATAGTCTAGAGTGCCTACCCAGTAGCCAGTACATTTTCCTATATCTTATATCGAGCTCTTCCTTTTTTTTCTTAACATGGACTTTCCAGCGCAGTCTTGCATCTAATGTTATGCCCAGATACTTTGCTGAATTTGCATAAGGGATCTGAGTATTATTTAAGTGAATTGGTACCTGCTGGTTAGTTTTATTTGTGAAGTTAATGTGTACAGACTTGGTCTCGTTTAGTTTGATACGCCATCTTTTGGTCCAATCATATATTTGTGAAACTGATGTTTGCAGTTTAATTGCGGCTTCCTCATGGGTTTTCCCTACCGCTAATATAGCGGTATCGTCTGCAAAGGTAGCTATAGTATTAAGATCTGAGTAGTGTAAATCACTGGTGTACATCAGGTACAGGAGAGGTCCTAGGACACTTCCCTGTGGCACCCCTGCTCTGATTTTTTTTATTTCAGTGAATGCTTCTTCTTGTTTTACTCTGAAGGCTCTGTCCGAAATGTAGGATTCCAATAGTTTCCAGTAATTTTGTGGGAGTAGCATATTTAACTTATGTTTCAGCCCATTATGCCATACTCTGTCAAAGGCCTGCGATACATCAAGGAAGATGGCTGAGCATACTTCCTTACTTTCCAGTGCTCTTTCAATAACATCTGAAATTCTGTGTACTTGGTCTATCGTTGAGTGGTTTTCTCTGAACCCAAACTGTTGATTTGGTATTATATTCCTTTCTTCGATGATGGGTTTCAGCCTTGTCAGGAGTATTTTTTCGAACAGTTTCGATATCATAGGCAGTAGAGAGATTGGCCTATATGATGAAACATCGTGAGAGGCTTTGCCTGGTTTATGAATCATAATGATTTCAGCTACTTTCCCCATCCTAGGAACATACCTTAATCTGAATGAGGCATTAAAAAGATGTGTAAGTTTGGTTATACCTTTTTTGGGGAGCTGTTTTAGCACTTCACCAGTAATTAAATCAAAACCAGGAGCTTTCTTAGGATTAATGTTTGTTCTTATTTCCTTTGCTACTTCTTTTGTGGAAGTTGGTCTAATGTTCGTGCTATCTCCGTCAGAGAAGTCCCAGTTCGGTAATTCTTCGCCATCGTTTGGTTGGAAGATTTTTTCAAGATGATCTGCAAACCTGTTGGCTTTCTGAGTATTGTTTCTAGCCCAGCTGCCATCTGCATTCCTGATTGGTGCGTTCTGTAGTGTCGGACTTTTTAATATCCTAGTGGCTTTCCAGACTGAGTAGTCAGTGCTTTTGTCATTTGTCAACTCACTCAGATAGTCACTAATAGATTCATTTTTTATTCTTTCTATTTCTCTCTTTAACTGTTGAGTGGCATTATTGAGTATAGTTTTATCTGCTGGAGCTCTGGTCTGGTGCCATTTCCTCCTAAGTCTTCTTTTCTCTGAGATCAAGTGTCTTACTTCCATGGGGTATTTGTTTCCTTTTGTCCTCTGAACAATGGATGGAGTGTTATTCCATGCTGCTTGTTGAATTAGGGTAACAAGATTTTCCACTTCATCATCCAACTGTTCTATTGTTCTTAATGGAACAGTTAAATTAATAGCATTTTGAAGTTCTAATCTGAAACTTTGCCAATCTGTTCGCCTGTTTGTTAGTCTAGGAGAATTTTGTTTTTGGATAATAGAATCGCTAAGAGTGAGGAGAATGGGAGAGTGGTCTGAGTTCATGTCCCACGCCTCATCAACTTGAATATAGTTTGCTGATATATTCCGCACAACAAAAAAATCTATTAGGTCAGGTATTTTATTTCTATCTGTGGGCCAATAAGTTGGTTTCCCAGTTGAGTGTGCTTCGCATTTTATCTGTCTTATTGCTTCCATCAATTGTTTGCCTTTGGTTGTGGTTAACCTAGATCCCCAATGGGTGTGCTTAGCATTGAAGTCGCCTCCAATGATAAATCTAATTCCTTGGCTATTAAAGAAATCCATGTACTGCTCATGCTGTATGGCATGTCTTGGAGGACAGTATACGGATGTGACCATGACATCCTGAGTTTTGGTTTTGATCATTACCGAAATTGCCTGAAATTCTTCAGTCCTGTATCCCATCTCTTAATGATGCATAATCGCTTCTCTTACTATCACTGCACTACCTCCTCTGGCTGAATTCTGGGGATGAGTGGTGTGGTACACTTTGTATCCCTTGAAACTGATAAAGGACTCATTGGTGAAGTGAGTCTCTGAGATCAGACATATGTCTATTTTTTCTATGTCCAGGACTGCTTGCAATTCTTGTTTGTGTTGCAAGAGTCCATTGGCATTCCACTCTATAATCTTGAGGCTACTTAGCATTAAAAATTATTTGAGATAGCTCCTTTGGCCCTATATTCAAGTCTGCTAATCCGTTCATCCATTTTTATTAATTTCTCCATTATTTGTTGAAGAGAGTTTTGGATGGAAACGTTTCGGTCTTGTTGTTGTGTTTGATTTGTACTAATAATCAATTCAGGCTTACCAGTAACTGCTTGACTGTAGGTGTTTTGTCCTGCACTTATGTTGCCTTTCTGCACTTGTACGTTATTCCTCTGTGGCTGCTTAGGAGGAACTGGTTTCTTGTTGCGTTTTTCTTTTAATTTTTGCATTTCTTTTGCAACCATGCATCCTCTGTAGTTGGCTGGATGCCCTTCACCACAATGAACACATTTCGGTTTTTCATCCTTTGGTTTTTCACACTCCATTGTTAGGTGCTTACCAGTACATCTGACGCAGCGTGGCTCCATGGCACAGTATTTTTGTGTATGTCCATAAGCTTGGCATTTTTTGCACTGTGGTACAAGCCTGGACTTTATTAATGGAGTGATTTCAACTCTGACCCCTAATATGTCAGTTATTCCGTAAATTTTATCAATACTCTCGTCATGCCTGAATGAAAGCATGAACATGTTTAGAGGTTGTTTTGTTTTATATTTTAATTTAGGAGTGACTTCGATAAGTTTGTAGCCGCGTTTTCTAACTTCATGCAATATTTTTTCTGGATCAATGGAATGATACAGTTTTTTGGCCATAACTTTAATTGGCCTATTCTGCTTATTCTCATAGGAATGCCAAGAGTATCCTTTTTCAGTTAGCGTTGCAGTAAGCATTTTATAGTTGGTCTCATCCTGTACATTAATTTTTATATTTTATCATGAATTACTTTAATCTGGGCACCGGGAAGTTGGGTCACGATAGCATGGAGTTCATTAAAATTTATAATATTGTCCAGTATGATAGGCGGCGGTGCTTGAATTTTTTTAGGCTTTTCTACATTCGGCCTATTGGTTTGTTGTTGTGGTGGTGTAAGCGAAGTATCCATTTTCCTTTTCTTCCAATTTTTTGAACGAATCCATTCTGTCTCCCTTGCTAACTCCTCTTCATCGGTATGATATTCACCTGTCCCCCTTTCTTCGGCGTTGCTAGACAGTTTCTTTTCTAAATTTGAATATTTTGTGTTCAATTCTGCATACATTTTATGTATTTTTATCCAACTGGGATAGTAGTTGTTCCACCTTGTATGTAGCATTCATTTTTTCTTGCTCAGCTGATTTCCAGCTATTGTATAAAATTTCCTCATTTTGGGTACGTTGATATTTTTCTAATAATATCTGGCTTGTTTGCATTGCTGGGGACTAATAAAATGCATTCCCTATATCAGTGTTTTTTAAATATCTTGCGATAACTTAAACGACCTTGGCACGGTCGCCGGACACCACTCGCCGAGGATGATATCCTTTAATATCAATTTTATTCACGATAAGAGAGCGAACGAATCACTTGTTCACTGTTCAAACGTCGAGAACGAACTATAATGTCTATATATGGGAACACAATAAATATGTCCGACACTGTTAAATATCTTGGGGTAAGCCTGGATAAGAAACTGCTGATTTAAGAACATGTGGAACAGAAATCAAACAAGGCGTTCAGGGTTTTATGGACCTGCAAACACACTTTTGGAAAAATATGGGGAATTTCACCGAAGATGGCGTACTGGACGTACGTCACCATTGTGAAGCCTATAATCACATATGCCGCCGTAATATGGTGGCTTAGAACTAAATTCAGTACATATCGACAGTCTCTGAGCAAAGTTCCGAGGCTAGCAGAGCTTCCAGAGCGCCTGAACATCAGCTCTGGATGTGCGTAAGAGAACATTTCCCAAGAGAGAAGTTCCTCAAAAGCAGTTGCGAAAATGAGTCTTCACGAATCACTTCAAAAAATTGGACAGTCAAAGGTCATACTGCCCAGCCCAGTCGCCCAAATTTGCAAAACAAACGTTTTTTACCAGTGCTGGTTAGGCACATACCACATAGCCAGATTTTTATTATGCCTGCAGCTGCTCCCAACTTTACCCACCGAACAGGTAGGGTGTTTTATTTCTAACAGATATTAACAGTTGAAAATCGAATTTGAACTTTGTTATTAAGTATTATTTTAAAATAGGCCCATGTTTGATTGGTAGCCTATTGGATTACTTAACCATTCGAAAAGAAAAATTACGATCTTTGCTTCAAATTATGAAAATTTTAAATGTAAAAAAGTACTCCTCTAAAATTTTTTGATGAAAAGTCAAATAGGCAAGGATATTTGAAGCTCTTTTGCGGATATGCGATTAGTAATGAAGAAATGCCACAGTAACATGAGTAACATGGCAGAAGACGTAAGAACTCACACCAGGGCTAGAGACACTAGACGATTGACCCCAGGAATTGATTCAGATAGTGGACGATTTAAAGGTGCTCGAGTTCCAGACCTAAAGGAACGTCAAATATCTATTGGAGATAATTGTAGCTGAACCTTCTCGGAGTACTCGAAGCATTGCACAACAACTGATCCTTTCGCATGCACCAGATAATTGTCCCGATAAATCCTCCGAGGACGGGCTACATTCCTAAAATATATGTAAGATACACGATACATATATATGAAGGGCACAAGGACACATTCAATCTCTGTTATTCCGAACACCGATTCAAATTGAGCACGAGTTAAGTAACCGAATACGAGAAGCTGCTCAAAATGTTTTCATAATGCTGCGAAGAGTGCCCAATAAAGTGATTACGCGGACACAAACATGTTTGGATTTACACCGGCTGAACTTCGAACACATCCTGTGATTTAACAACTTAATTGTATTTTAGTTGTTGTGTTGTTTTTGCTGTTGTGGCTCTGTTCAAAGTGAGGTTTTTGTTGACATCTGTGGCGGATTCAGGTATATCACTCATTTGCTCCAAAAGGGTGGCTACACTGACGGCAAAGTGGCAACGTCATCCTAACCTCGAAATATTTAATTGCCACTTTCACTTTTCTTGTTTTGTGTTTAGCTATGGTTAATAATTAAGAAGCAACAAGTATTTGCTAAATGTTAATTAGGCAGATTGCCTTGAAAAACATTATTGCCGTCCTTCTGATCTAGTATTTTTGCAAATATCTCAGTTTTTAATAGAAATACATTGTTTTACTATTTCTCCTGTCAAAATCGTGGTAAGAAAAAAATTGATTTGGTTTTAAGCCACTTATTGAAAATACATTTTAGCAAATGGACCGAATCAAACAAGTAAAATAATGGCCTAACTGGTTCAATAGCATGTGGATAATGTATTTTCAATAATTATGTAATTTCTAAAATGTATTTTCAATAAGTGGCTTTAAACCAAATCAATTTTTTTTCTTACCACGATTTTGACAGGAGAAATAGTATACAGTGTGATTCAAAATTCGCGTCATTCCTCTCAGGGTGTTGTCTGGGGGTGTTTTGGGAGTAGAGGAAAAATAGTAAAAAAATACATTCCTATTAAAAACTGAAATATTTGCAGAAAATAGATCAGAAGAACGGCAATAATGTTTTTCAAGGCAATCTGCCTAATTAACATTACGCAAATACTTGTTGCTTCTTAATTATTAACCATGGGTAAACACAAAACAAGAAAAGTGAAAGTGGCAATTAAATATTTCGAGGTTAGGATAAAGTTGTCACTTTTTCGTCAGTGCTGCCAACCTTTTTGTGGCAAAAGAGTGATATACCTGAATCCGCCACAGATCTCAACAAAAACCTCAATTGGAACAGAGCCACAACACAACAAATAAAATGCAATTAAGTTGTTAAATCACATGATGTGATCGAAGTTCAGCCCGTGTAAATCCAAACATGTTTGTTTCCGCGAAATCACTTTATTGTGCACTCTTGGCAGCATCCTGAATCGCATTTTGAGCAGCTTCCCCTAGTAGATTAACTAACTCGTGCTCAATTTGTACTGGTGTTGAGTAAACCATCCTAAAGTATCCTGTGTATTTTACATAGATGGTAGGAATATAGCCATTCATCGGGGGAGTTTCCGGAACAATTACCCGGTGCCTGGAAAAGTGTCAGTTGTTGTACAATGCTCCTTCATCTCGAGGTCTGGAATCCGATCATCCCTATCGTCCACTATCTGCGTCAATTCCTGGAGCTAGGTTCAGTGTCTCTAGCGTTCTTACAGCTTCTGCTATGTTACTGTGGCATTTCCTCCTAACTAATTTCATATCTGCAAATTCAATGTTGGTGCACATTTGAAAGAAAAGAGTGAAAAGAGTTTCAAAGTAGGTCACAGTTTGACAAATGCTTGTTTTTATTGACAAAGGCTATCTACCTGTAACTATCTGTTAATCACAAAAAACATCATTGCCGGTTTGACTTTTCATCAAAAAATTGTGGAAGAGTACTTTTCTAACATGAAAACTTTTTGTAATTTGAAATTAAGATGGTAATTTTTCTTTTCGGTTGCTTAAGTATTTCAATAAGCTACCAAACAAAAATGGGACCATTTATAAATAATACTTAACAACAAAGTTGAAATTTGATTTTCATATGTTAATATCTCTTAGAAATAAAAAAAAATATTTTCAATATTTTTCTCCTACTCTCCAAGTGAGCCCTTAAAAGAACTGACGCCAATTTTGAATCACCCTGTATATTATATACCTAGGTCGAGAAGTAAGCTATTATGCCGGTTGTCAGTTTTTGCAGTTCAAGTATGGTGACCTCTGTAACCATATAAGATATGAGATTGGTTAAATTGGGGCAAAGTTGCGCAATCTAGAGTTAAGCAAAATGCTCTTTGAAAATAACATTGAAAATATTACTCATTGATCCATGATCAGGGTTTAATATCAGAAATTCCATTAAATTCTGAGTATTTGTTTGTCAAAAAATCAAATCATCATCAAATTATCAAGTTACATAGGATGAAATTAAACTTTGAGTTTGATTTACTGAAGTCGCAATATATGCCTTTCTTGCAAAGACTAGTTGTCACATAAGCGAATTTTCGGAGAAAAGATCCGAATATTTGGATGATTTAACAGGTGTCGGAAATCGTTGAAATAATATTTTCAAAGTTATTTTTATACTTAGAGCACTAAACAGTAAACTTTCCTTGTAAAACTAAACAACAAACTTCCGCTGCAAAACTAAATTGCAAAGTTTCGCAGCATCCGGTAGTATGCACATTGTCTAGTCAATGGGAAGATTAAACATGTGACACTCAGATTGACTAACGCGTGCGGCATTATGCAGATTGTCTGAAATACCGTAGTCAATTTTCAGCTTGCCCAAACGAGTGCCAAGGTATTTCACACATTGGCGGATTTGGTACATTGCCGATAACATATTTTTAACACGTAATGAGGGTTTGGAAATAAAATAAAACGTGGGACTCTCTGTTGCTTCGAAATTCTACTATCGCACGGGCGGCTTTATAATTACGTAACACGTAATATAATCTCTGCCGACAATGCCAGGAATCATATGGTGATAACCAGACCTTCACGAACTTGCAATCCGAAGTCTGCCATCTTTAATGAGGTCAATTGTTGCAACCAGGGTTAGTGCTTCCACCTGTAGGTGTGTGGATGAACTCCGCCACAAGCGTAATAAAATGTGCGGCGCTGTCAGACGGGATGAGTTATAACTTATCAACTCACAGATAGGCAACAACACAAAAGCCCAACTCAACTCAGTGTTACCCATGCCCATGGTGAACCTTAAAGTTACAGTGATTTAGTGTTGTGGAAATAGATGGAATCTCACTTGAACTTAGAGAGGTAGACAAAGAAAAAATAATGATAAACTTCAATCATCTTTCAATATGGTAATAATTCGGCGGTAATAATTCGCCGAAAGCTTGGTAGCTGAAAATTTTTTTCTTTTTTCACTACTGCCTAGATCGAATTCCCAAGAAATAAAACCATCTTTCAAGTATTAGAACATCGGTCAAGGATAATAAAAAATATCTTATCTAATGTGATGGGGTTTTATCAAACCACTCATCTAGAGTTTGGAGCGAGAGGAGTTGCACTTCTCAAGCAATGGGCAAACATACACATTAAAATAGGAACACTTAAGAACAGAAGAATCTTCCTGTTGCGATGCAGGAGAATCAACAGTACACCCAAACACATTGCCGAAGGCACCTCTAACATCGATACTTTGATCAATTTTCACAGTGGCACAGCGGAACAGTTAGTTAATAATTTTAAACACACGGTCAACAAAAAAATAATTAATCTTGAAATCAGAATAATCATCGTAAATTTAAGGTAACTGGAAAAGGGCCGAACAACAATATACAATCAATTAACAAACATGTTTCAGGGCAAGGGCGCCGAGATGCGATTTGGGTTGATCAGGGATAAAAAGAAAAGAAAATTTCTCAAACTCAAGAACAACATTGACCAAACCACATCCATCCTGCGCATGAATGGATTAAAAACCTAACAAACGTTGTGATCCCAGATGATGTGACTCGCTTCCTGGCGCTCGGCTCAAACTTCGGAATTCCTCCAACCAAAAACAATATTTCCAGCAAAATACTTTGAACAGATTTTAAATACAATCTCAAAAAAGAAACAATCGCTCAAGACCTAATCAGAGCACGTTTTGCAAACATCATAACGAATTTCTTTAACAGCAGCAATAAAGATGGCTACTATTTGCGTTTATTACTTTAGTATTAGCATTTTTAATTACCATTGCTATTTATTTTAGCGATACCTATTTACTCTGTCCATCTGAGACGAATCTATTCGCCTAGATGGCGCCCTTTTCAATTACTGTCATCCCCGAGAATGCCTCGTCTTGAGGTCGTGCCATTCTGGAACTCTCTTTCAAATCGTCAAGGGGGTCGGACTTACTTTGTAGTGGTAACGCTTGTGAAATACACAATTAAAGCAGCTTACCAGAGTTTCAATCAACATACAGTCCACTTTTCAAAGGCAATCCAGTACGCGTGTTTTAACAACCGACTATAATAACAAAAGTAATAACAAAAGCGCATCATCAGCAAAAGCTAATACCAAGAGAAATCTCTGCAGATTCTCTTAGATGTCTCTCACTACAAATTGCTTGATTGCGATCCAACCAACAAATATCAGACAAAATGTAACAAATTAATATCCAGATTCAAAAACCAAGGCCCCATATCAGAGACAGAAGCAGGTAAGCTTAAAATTTACAATTATTGCCCAACAAAATTTTACGCTCTCCCTAAAATACACAAACCGGAACTAGCCCTCAGAACCATTGTGATGTCTATTAATGCACCTAACAGTAAAATAGCATCTTTTCTCACCCACCTCCTCACACAAGCGTACAACAAGAACAACTCTTACTACATAAAAGATAGCTTCGAGTTCGCAGATTTTACAAAAGGCGTTATGTTGCCCCCAGATTATGTGCTGGTTAGCTTTGATGTGGTGTCGTCATACAGTAACACCCCTTACGACCTGGTGGTAACACCCTAGAAATGCTGGAGCTAACTTGGAACATCACCTATTGTCCGTTCTAATGCCATTTCGACAAGCAGGTGTTTGGCACTCCAATAGAAGCAACACTCTCCCCCTTTTTATCCCAATACATAATGGACGATCGGTTGAGTAGATTGAATTTCCAGGTTCCTTTTCTTAAAAAGTATGTGGACGACATCATTACAGCTGCACCTAAAGGCAAAATGGATAAACCTTTACATTTTTAACAAACATTTAACATTACACTTAATCAATATACCCGTCACATACAATTTATTGTCGAAAAAGAGTCCAACAACAGCATTCCCTTTCTAGACACCTTAACAATTAGAACTCCCACACAAGAAATCATCCTAGATTGGTATAGCAAGCCAACTAACACTGGAAGGTACCTAAACTACTTATCAAATCACAACCAAAAAACCAGAATCAACCTAGTGAAAGGGTAGAAAGCCCGGATAGGGTTGATCTCACATGAACACAGAAAACAAAAAACCTTAAAAAGTTAAGAACCATCCTTAAGTCCAACTCCTATCCGGTCAAGCTTCTTAACAAAATAATTTTCAACACGTACCAAAGTACCATCAACCCTAACATAATGGCACCAGGTAACCTCAATCCCATCGAAACATCGATGCAAATGGCCGTCATAAATATAGACACACACCTACGAAAGGCTAATAAACGACCGTGCGGTTCATTTTTTGGGCCGCATTTTCAAAATCACCGAAAGCAAACCACCAGCACCCGTGCCTGCGCCGTGTAGCAAATGTAACCTATTCAGTCACAAAACTGCAAGACTGCAAGCAATCACCAAGATGCAACAAGTGCCAGGGACCCCATCTAACTTCCAAATGCGAGTCACCACTGCCAACCAAATGCGCAGCATGCAACTCCGAAGACCACGCAGCATGGAGCATGAAGTGCCCAAAACGACCGACAGCCCCAATCGACGGAATACCAAACGTCAAGATAAAATGTCTGAACAAACTGACGACCGAGATTGCGGAGACGACGACAGTGGCAAGTAGAATACACACACCCATTACAACACATGATCACATCATAAACAAGTACAAACATCAACTTAACATGACAAACAATACCAACAGAGACGAACTACTAAAAAACTTCGAAAACAATTTATAGAAGAGTTCGACATTGACACCTCCGTTGTTTTCTACGGAAACCATATTTACATCTTAATGTTTGACATGCTCCTGCCAGAGGGACGCTCTCCAACTGAATCCTACGAACAATTGAGACAGACAGTAACAAACATACAAGATTCAATTTGAAATTACTTTACGCGAACATCAACGGACTAAATCATAAAAAGCCAGTAATTTACAATTACATTGAACAAAATGACATGGACTGCTGCATGTTTATAGAGACTAAAACTAAAATAGGACATACTTCAACATACAGGGACTGGCAATACATCTGTAGAAATGGCAATTCCACCAACCACGCCAGGGGCGGGGCCTCAGTTCTTCTCAAACCTGTAACAAAACTAGGCAAAGCAAACCCTCCCCACCTCAACAACCCTTTGAACGACTGCCTACATTTTACCATACCCTACTTAAACGACCTGATACACATACTTCTGACATACATACACCCACACTCCAACCTAGAACAAAACATATTGACCAAGGCAAGCATCTATAAATATGCAGTAATTATAGGCGACTTTAATTTGAACAGAAACAAAACGAAACAGCTTAAAAGATTTTTACAAAATTCCGACTTTTCTGATGCCCGCAAACCCAGATTCAACACCAGACGTTCTACTGCACACAAAAAACTTGACAAACACCATCAACAACATAAACTTAACCAACGAGCTGGGATCCGACCACCTGGCTATTACGTTTAATATAGACTTACAACATACGCAACCTACCTCCAATACACCTCCTATAGAGAAAAAGCTAAACCTAACAAAGGCTGACATAGACAAAGTGAAACAACATATACATGACTACATTCAATCGCAAGCACAGCCCATTTCAATAGAAACCATTCAACAACAACTTTCACTAGCCAGAGGAAAATTTAGCCCGGAAATAAAAAATGCTTTCTAGCGACATACACTGCCCAAATACATACTGAGACTCATAAAACATAAGAGAGAACTGTACAGACTATATACATACACTCAAAATAACGGCCTAAAAAAGACACTGAACCAACTTAACAGAAACATTAAAACTTTGAATGGACAATACCGACAAGACAAATGGCTAGAAATATGTAAAGAAATACAAAAAGACAAAGGCGAAACATACTGGCAAAAAATTAAGAAACTAGCGCAATACAAAAAAACCAGCACTACTGACACAATTGACGAAAACGGAATAGAACGTTACACAGACAAAGAGAAAGCGGACGCGTTCGCCAGACACTATCAAAGGGCCTTCAGCATATCGACAAACCCTAACTTCGACAATGACAACTGGAACTTGATCAACGACTGGTACTTGAACTATTTTAACAGCTCACCAAACTATACCTACAAACTGATCACAGACACAGAGTACGATGAAGCCCCAGAGCATAACAAAAACACAACAACGGGAAAATATAAAATTAAGGCAAAACTCTTGAGAAGCCTAACTCAAGAAACACACAAACTGATCCTAACTGAATTGAACAACTGCATCACAAATAACAAAATCCCAAAAACATGGAAAAAACGGCTTAATAATCCCTATACCCAAAAATAGACTGGACAATACACAACCGAGCAACTACAGACTAATCACACTACTTCCAGTACTAAGCAAAGTTTTTGAATACATAATAAAGCAGCGACTTGAAAAACTGATAGGAAAATATATACCTACCTACCAGTTTGGTTTCAAACAACATCACCCGACTATTCGTCCGCTCTTTATTTTGGCTAACATTATGCAAACGACTCACCTAACTGACAGAAAGTCGGCGTGTCTATTCATGGACATTAACAAGGCCTTTGACAGTGTCTGGCATATGGGCTTACTCTACAAATTTCACAAACTCCACACACCAACATATCTACTTCACATCATAAAAAACTTACTTAAAAACAGACTACTACAAGTACGAATTGGCAACACATTATTTTTTCTTTTTCCCCCTGAACAAGGAGTCCCGCAAGGATCCCCGCTCTCACCATTCCTATATAATATATACTTGTTGTGTATATTTTCCTGACTCTACTTTAATTTATTTTAAAATATTCCTGGGTTTCAGTCAATTTTATTGTTTATTATTTAAAATGTTTCAAATACGTTTCGGTGTCTTTCTCCACCATCATCAGTTTGTCTAAAATATATATTTACAGTTATTATTAATTTAAATAAAAAACTTTCACCAAAATTCACATATTAAAATACAAATCACACACACATTAAAAAGTACATTATGAACAATGGTTTTCAGGTGATGAGTCAGGACAAACATGTCTGGGAAAAGACTAGAATCTATTGTTTAGAGATTTAAATATAACTTACGTGTTTAGTTGTTCCTAGCTTCACATTTGACTGGTTATTGAATTCCCTATTTTATTCGATTCGAGCGAGAGGACAAAAAAACTGTTTATACTTCGCCTTTTCTTTGCATTCTAGGAATTGCTCTGCAATTCCTCAATATCAGGTGTTTATATTTCACTTACCAGGTCCAATCAGTTCATGCATGCGTTCATTTAATTAGTGTGTGATACACAGAGCTAAGATTGTCTGTGTGCAGCATGCACAACAAAAGTTGCATGATTTTGATTTCGATAACACACAAATATTAATCAATGAAAACAACTATAATAAGAGGAGAATCCATGAAATGATACAAATTAAAAAACATCAGAATGCAATGAATTTCAGATCAGACACAGACAATCTTAGCTCTGTGTATCATACACTAATTTAATGATCGCATGCGTGAACTGATTGGACCAAGTAAATGAAATAAATACACCTGATTTTGAGGAATTGTCAAGCAATTCCTAGAATGCAAAGAAAATGCGAAAGTTAAACAGTTTTTTTTTGCTTCGCTCGCCTGATATCGAGAAGAATATGGAAAATTCAGTGACCAGTTGAATGTTAAGGTAGAAACAACTATACGCGTAAGTTAAAATTAAATTTAAATCTCTAAATAATAGATTCTAGTCTTTTCCCAGATATGTTTGTCCTGACTCATCACCTGAAAACCAATGTTCTTGATGTACTTTTTAATATGTGTGTGATTTGTATTTTAATGTGTGAATTTTGATGGGAAATTTTTATATAAATTAATAATAACTGTAAAAGTATATTTTAGACAAACTGATGATGGTGGAGAAAGACACCGAAACGTATCTGTAACATTTTAAATAATTCATTGTTGTGTATATTTTCCTGACTGTACTTCAATTTATTTCAAAATTTCCAGGGTTTCAGTCAATTTTATTGTTTATTAATTAAAATGTTACAAATACGTTTCGGTGTCTTTCTCCACCATCATCAGTTTGTCTAAAATATACATTTTACATTTATTATCAATTTAATTAAATTTAATTAAAAATAAAAAACACATTCACAAAATTAACTTATTAAAATTCAAATCACACACATATTAAAAAGTACAAGTTGGGACCTTTGTTCTCATGTGATGAGTCGGGATAAACATGTTCGGGAAAAGACTAGAATCTATTGTTTAGAGATCTAAATTTGACTTACCTATATAGTTGCTACCAACTTCACATTTGACTGGTCACTGAATTTTCCATATTTTATTCGATATCAAGCGAGCGAAACAAAAAAACTGTTTATCTTTCGTCTTTTCTTTGCATTCTAGGAATTGCTTGGCAATTTTTCAATATCAGCTGTTTACATTTCATTTACCTGGTCCAATCAGTTCATACATGCGATCATCTAATTAGCGTATGATACACAGAGCTAAGATTGTCTGTATCTGATCTGAAATTTATTGCATTCTGATGTTTCTTAATTTGTATCATTTCATGGATTCTTCTCTTATTATAGTTGTCCTCATTGATCAATATTTGTGTGTTATCGAAATCAAAATCATGCAACTTTTGTTGTGCATGTTGTGCTAATGCTGTTGCATTTTCGCTAACCTTTCTTAAGCTATACTTATGTTCGTATATTCTTTTCTTTAAATATTGCCCTGTTTGTCCTATATAAGTGTTGTCACAGTCCAAACAGTCAATCTTGTATATTACGTTAGGTGTGTCCAACTTATCGCTTCTAGGCTTAAATTTTGTAAAACACTCTTTTGCCAAGTTGTTTTTAGTTTTTTCCGCTATAGTAATATTATGCAGTTTTAAAACATTTTTTATTTTTGTGTTGATTTCTGGTATGTGTGGTAATGATACATACTTGATTTCACCCTCTTTTTTCTTTTTTATATTATTTATGTTGTTCCATTTATTTGCATTGTATATTTTATTGATTCTTTGTGTTATAATTGTTTCGAAGAATTCTTTGGGATAGTTGTTCATTATTAGTACCCTTTTTAATTTTTCAAGATTTTTTGAGCTATATCTACAATGTGCCAATTTAATCGCTCTATCAGTAAGAGCTGTTACAACACTTTTTTTTATATTGTATAGGTGCATATGATTGGTAATTCAAGTATCTACCCGACCACACATCCTGTGTGTACCAGTTTGTTTTTATTTCCCCATTACCGTCATATATAACAGTCATATCCAAAAAGTTTATCGATTTGTTTTTGTCTTCCTCAATGGTGAATTTAATGGTCTCATGGAATGCATTAAGTTTATCTAATGTGTATTGAACTTTTTGGTTTGACAGGCACATTATGCAGTCATCCACGTATCTTTTAAAGAATGCTCACTCAAAATTCAATTCCGGTATTAGTTTTTCTTCCAGACTTTCCATCACGAGGTTTGCAATTGTTGCAGCTATGGGAGACCCCATAGCTACTCCATATATTTGTGAATAGATATTGCCATCGTACTGGAAGTAAGTGGACTTAAGGCACAGCTCTACCGCCCCAATAAATTCATTTTCGGGTAATGATGTGTGCTCCATTATTTCAGACCATCTACCCCTTATGCACTGTATTGAGCAATCTACCGAGATGTTTGTGTATAAAGATACCACATCAAGTGATATTATGCGATGGTTCTCAGTTATTTTCTGCTTTCTTATAAATTCACAGAAACTCCATGAGTCCCTAACGTGATATTGCGACTTTCCCAATATATTACTCAGCACAGATGACAGATATTTAGATAATTGTTAAGTTGGGGCATTTATGTTGCTAACTATCGGTCTCAATGGGTGGCCTGCTTTGTGAAGCTTTGGCAGGCCATATATATATGGTGCTCGGCCGTTGTTGCAAGACAGTGTTCGTTTCAAATTATCCGTTATGAATTTATTTTTATGCCATGAATTTATTATTTTATTTAGTTTTGTTTGAATATTTGTAGTAAGATCTTTTTTTCCCGTTTATATGTTGTCAAATCATTTATCAAGGTTAACATTTTTGTTTTATATTCATTTTTCATCATAACAACTGTCTTGCTACATTTATCAGCCGTTAGTACACAGATGTTTGTGTTTTCATTTAAAAAAGTTTTGGTTTCACATATAAGCCTATTGATATCACTGGGCACACCCTTGTTCGACGTGCCACTCTTAAAATTTGTTAATATATTACATATCTTACTTCTCATTTCGTTTTTTTTTATCGCTATTTAAAGAGAAGATTCCATGTTCGATGTTTGCTATGACTTCATGAACCGGTTTGTATTGTTTTTTGTTAATGGAAAAGTTTGGACCAAGTGATAGAACATATTTGAACTTGTTTCGTATGTTTATAGACTTCAAATTTTCTATCCATCCCTCATTAGTCTTATATTTGTTTTTTATATCATGTTTCTTTGTTACCAGTGTTTCGAGTTTGTTCCTTTGTTTTGCCTTGATACTGTTGAACACAGTTTCGTATTTCTGCTCTTGTTGTTCATAAAACTTTGTTAATTCATTGTGATTAATTTTTTCTTGTAGATATCTTTTCACCTTAATGGTTTCATTTTCTATACTTTTTAACTTTGAACAACAATCACTTAATACGATATTTAGGCAGTGAAGGTAAAACATGTCCAAAACTTTTAAATATTTTGTTTGATTCTGTCTGTTCCCAAAATTAACACGACGAACACTGTCTTGCAACAACGGCCGAGCACCATATATATATGGCCTGCCGAAGCTTCACAAAGCAGGTCACCCATTGAGACCGATAGTTAGCAACATGAATGCCCCAACTTACCAATTATCTAAATATCTGTCATCTGTGCTGAGTAATATATTGGGAAAGTCGCAATATCACGTTAGGGACTCATGGAGTTTCTGTGAATTTATAAGAAAGCAGCAAATACCTGACAACCATCGCATAATATCACTTGATGTGGTATCTTTATACACAAACATCCCGGTAGATTGCTCAATACAGTGCATAAGGGGTAGGTGGTCTGAAATAATGGAGCACACATCATTACCCGAAAATGAATTGATTGGGGCGGTAGAGCTGTGCCTTAAGTCCACTTACTTCCAGTACGATGGCAATATCTATTCACAAATATATGGAGTAGCTATGGGGTCTCCCATAGCTGCAACAATTGCAAACCTCGTGATGGAAAGTCGGGATGAAAAACTAATACCGGAATTGAATTTTGAGTGTGCATTCTTTAAAAGATACGTGGATGACTGCATAATGTGCCTGCCAAACCAAAAAGTTCAATACACATTAGATAAATTTAATGCATTCCATGCGACCATTAAATTCACCATTGAGGAAGACAAAAACAGATCGATAAACTTTTTGGATATGACTGTTATATATGACGGTAATGGGGAAATAAAAACAAACTGGTACACAAAGGATGTGTGGTCGGGTAGATACTTGAATTACCAATCATATGCACGTATACAATATAAAAAAGTGTTCTAACAGCTCTTACTGATAGAGCGATTAAATTGGCACATTGTAGATATAGATCAAAAAATCTTGAAAAAATAAAAAGGGTACTAATAATGAGCAACCATCCCAAAGCTTTCTTTGAACCAATAATAAAACAAAGAATTAATAAAATCTACAATTCAAATAAATGGAACAGCATGAATGGTGTAAATAAGATAAAAGAATGTGAAGTCAGGTATGTATCATTATCGTACATGCCGGAGATAAACACAAAAATAAAGAATATTCTGAAGCCACATAATATTACTGTGGCGGAAAGAACTAAAAACAACTTGGTAAGGGAATGTTTCACAAAATTTAAGCCTAGAAGCGATAAGTTGGACACACCTAACGTAATAAACAAGATTGACTGTTTGGACTGTGACAACATTTATATAGGACAAACAGGGCAATATTTAAAGAAAAGAATATACGAACATAAGTATAGCTTAAGAAAGGTTAGAGAAAATGCAACAGAATTAGCACAACATGCACAATAAAAGTTGCATGATTTTGATTTCGATAACACACAAATATTGATCAATGAGGACAACTATAATAAGAGAAGAATCCATGAAATGATACAAATTAAGAAACATCAGAGTGCAATAAATTTCAGATCAGATACAGACAATCTTAGCTCTGTGTATCATACGTTAATTAGATGATCGCAGGTATGAACTGATTGGACCAGGTAAAAGAAATGTAAACAGCTTATATTGAAAAATTGCCAAGCAATTCCTAGAATGCAAAGAAAAGTCGAAAGATAAACAGTTTTTTTGTTTCGCTCGCTTGATATCGAATAAAATATGGAAAATTCAGTGACCAGTCAAATGTGAAGTTGGTAGCAACTATATACGTAAGTCAAATTTAAATCTCTAAACAATAGATTCTAGTCTTTTCCCGAACATGTTTATCCCGACTCATCACCTGAGAACAAAGGTCCCAAATTGTACTTTTTAATATGTGTGTGATTTGAATTTTAATAGGTTAATTTTGTGAATGTGTTTTTGTATTTTTAATTAAATTGATAATAAATGTAAAATGTATATTTTAGACAAACTGATGATGGTGGAGAAAGACACCGAAACGTATTTGTAACATTTTAAATAATAAACAATAAACTTGACTGAAACCCAGGAAATTTTGAAATAAATTAAAGTACAGTCAGGAAAATATACACAACAATGAATGGGATGCTTGGGAACAAAAGCAAGATAAGTCAGATGGATGGAGAAGAATTAAGACGGACATATGGGAGATTGCATGCAAAACTGGCAAGAGAGAGGAACAGAAAAAACTTCCTAACAAGATGCAAGAATTTGGCGATCATACCAAAGTTTATACAGGTGAGGAGAAAGGATTTTAATTTTGGGAACAGACAGAATCAAACAAAATATTTGAAAGTTTTGGACATGTTTTACCTTCACTGCCTAAATATCGTATTAAGTGATTGTTGTTCAAAGTTAAAAAGTATAGAAAATGAAACCATTAAGGTGAAAAGATATCTACAAGAAAAAATTAATCACAATGAATTAACAAAGTTTTGTGAACAACAAGAGCAGAAATACGAAACTGTGTTCAACAGTATCAAGGCAAAACAAAGGAACAAACTCGAAACACTGGTAACAAAGAAACATGACATAAACAACAAATATAAGACTAGTGAGGGATGAATAGAAAATTTGACGTCTATAAACATACCAAACAATGTCAAATATGTTCTATCACTTGGTCCAAAATTTTCTATTAACAAAAAACAATACAAACCGATTCATGAAGTCATAGCAAACATCGAACATGGAATCTTCTCTTTAAACAGCGATAAAAAAAACGAAATAAGAAGTAAGTTGTGTAATATATTAACAAATTTCAAGAGTGGTACGTCGAACAAGGGTGTGCCCAGTGATATCAATAGGCTTATATGTGAAACCAAAACTTTTTTAAATGAAAACACAAACATCTGTGTACAAACGGCTGATAAATGTAGCAAGACAGTTGTTATGATGAAAAATGAATATAAAACAAAAATGTTAACCTTAATAAATGATTTGAAAACATATAAACGGGAAAAAAAGATCTTACTACAAATATTCAAACAAAACTAAATAAAATAATAAATTCATGGCATAAAAATAAATTCATAACGGATAATTTGAAACGAACACTGTCTTGCAACAACGGCCGAGCACCATATATATATGGCCTTCCAAAGCTTCACAAAGCAGGCCACCCATTGAGACCGATAGTTAGCAACATAAATGACCCAACTTACCAATTATCTAAATATCTGTCATCCGTGCTGAGTAATATATTGGGAAAGTCGCAATATCACGTTAGGGACTCATGGAGTTTCTGTGAATTTATAAGAAAGCAGAAAATACCTGAGAACCATCGCATAATATCACTTGATGTGGTATCTTTATACACAAACATCCCGGTAGATTGCTCAATACAGTGCATAAGGGGTAGATGGTCTGAAATAATGGAGCACACATCATTACCCGAAAATGAATTTAGGGGGGCGGTAGAGCTGTGCCTTAAGTCCACTTACTTCCAGTACGATGGCAATTTCTATTCACAAATATATGGAGTAGCTATGGGGTCTCCCATAGCTGCAACAATTGCAAACCTCGTGATGGAAAGTCTGGAAGAAAAACTAATACCGGAATTGAATTTTGAGTGTGGATTCTTTAAAAGATACGTGGATGACTCCATAATGTGCCTGCCAAACCAAAAAGTTCAATACACATTAGATAAATTGAATGCATTCCATGAGCCCATTAAATTCACCATTGAGGAAGACAAAAACAAATCGATAAACTTTTTGGATATGACTGTTATATATGACGGTAATGGGGAAATAAAAACAAACTGGTACACAAAGGATGTGTGGTTCACCTATACAATATAAAAAAAGTGTTGTAACAGCTCTTACTGATAGAGCGATTAAATTGGCACATTGTAGATATAGATCAAAAAATCTTGAAAAAATAAAAAGGGTACTAATAATGAACAACTATCCCAAAGAATTCTTCGAACCAATTATAAAACAAAGAATCAATAAAATATACAATGCAAATAAATGGAACAACCTAAATAATATAAAAAAGAAAAAAGAGGGTGAAATCAAGTATGTATCATTACCACACATACCAGAAATCAACACAAAAATAAAAAATGTTTTAAAACCGCATAATATTACTATAGCGGAAAAAACTAAAAACCACTTGGCAAAAGAGTGTTTTAAAAAATTTAAGCCTAGAAGCGATAAGTTGGACACACCTAACGTAATATACAAGATTGACTGTTTGAACTGTGACAACACATACATAGGACAAACAGAGCAATATTTAAAGAAAAGAATATACGAACATAAGTATAGCTTAAGAAAGGTTAACGAAAATGCAACAGCATTAGCACAACATGCACAACAAAAGTTGCATGATTTTGATTTCGATAACACACAAATATTGATCAATGAGGACAACTATAATAAGAGAAGAATCCATGAAATGATACAAATTAAGAAACATCAGAATGCCATAAATTTCAGATCAGATACAGACAATCTTAGCTCTGTGTATCATACGCTAATTAGATGATCGCATGTATGAACTGATTGGACCAGGTAAATGAAATGTAAACAGCTGATATTGAAAAATTGCCAAGTAATTCCTAGAATGCAAAGAAAAGACGAAAGATAAACAGTTTTTTTGTTTCGCTCGCTTGATATCGAATAAAATATGGAAAATTCAGTGACCAGTCAAATGTGAAGTTGGTAGCAACTATATACGTAAGTCAAATTTAGATCTCTAAACAATAGAATCTAGTCTTTTCCCGAACATGTTTATCCCGACTCATCACCTGAGAACAAAGGTCCCAAATTGTACTTTTTAATATGTGTGTGATTTGAATTTTAATAGGTTAATTTTGTGAATGTGTTTTTTTATTTTTAAATAAATTGATAATAAATGTAAAATGTATATTTTAGACAAACTGATGATGGTGGAGAAAGACACCGAAACGTATTTGTAACATTTTAAATAATAAACAATAAAATTGACTGAAACCCAGGAAATTTTGAAATAAATTTGAAATAATAAACAATAAAATTGACTGAAACCCAGGAGTTTATTGGAGTGAATTGAAGTACAGTCAGGAAAATATACGAAACGAAAACTCTTTAAAGACATACCCTCAGTGAGGCTGGCGTTCAGGAATGTAATGCCGGTAGGTGAACTTAACACCCGTATAAAAAATAGGGACAATTTATTGGTACGCTGGCCCTGAACGTTCTTCACAGGAACGGGAGTAAGATGTCTTGGCTCGACTGCAGCAATTTTGGAATGATCCCGTCTGGACCGGCGGCTTTCTATGCACAAAATTGCGAAACCGATCGTTTGATAGCGTAATCACTAACAACTCTTTTGTGAAGTGTTTCGCTAGGAGAAGTTGTAGGGTCTCCTTTTTCGTTTCTGTCCAAGTGCCATCTTCATCTTAAGGGTCCCTATATCATTTTCTGATTTACCTGTTCTGAGGATCTTCAGAAGCCGATCTGAATCCGTCAGCGATTCGACCTCGCCGGAGAACTTGTCAGAAATTCTCTTTTGGCTCTTCACAATTCCTTCTTAAAGTCTCTGCTTGCTTTGAGGTAAAGGTCCCAGTTTTCGTCATGGTTTCCCTTGCTGGATCGGTGAAAAGACCTTCCAGCTTCCACTCTCAGGCGCTGAAGGGCCTTATTCCACCACCAAACCGTAGAGGGTCCAACCGCCCTGAGTTTGCACGATTTCTGGAAGACTGATGTTATGCCGTCATTTAGACTTTTTACCTAGAGAACCAGCTCCTCTCTGGAGGTTATGTGACCTTCATAGAAACCCATGGACTGACTAAGGTTTTGGACCAATCAGCTTTCCTCGGGACCCCCTTTTCAGGTATGACGTCTTGCTGGTCCGACTCCATTTCGAATCGGCTCATACTATGATTTGACATCTATATGTTACCTGACAGTCTCCAGTTTTTCACCATGTCAATGACTTCCTGTCAGACTTGATTAGCAAGCTACGGTTCCGCGCTTCTTTTCAGCACTTCTGCGTTTTCAGTAAAGAGGTACTCCAACAGAGCAGCACCCCTGGCGTTTGTATCGGAACTTCCCTAGATCACGTAAAGCGCGCTGGCATCGCAACCGATAATCTCTTTAAAACACGACCTTGTTGCAAATGATATAACCTTAAGCTTATCTAACGTGGGGGGAAGTTGCTCAACGTCCTACGGAAGATACGCACCACTTATTACTTTTACGATTATTGCCTTTTTCCGTATGTTCTAGAAGGATTGCAGTGATATCCCGGGTTCCTAACTACGCCACATGGGTGACGCGTAGATCCTTAATTATCAGGCAGCGTCAAGGCCTCTCGTCGGTTTGCGATCCGACTATGGTTTTATAGCCCGCCAGGTTGAGGCCTCTGATTTGGTCTCTGTTGGCATAAGATTCTTGTATTAGTACCACCTGCCTCTCCTTTCCTGCTAAAACGCTGGCCAATTCGGCTCTCGCGTCCCTGATGTGCTGAAGAATGATCTGACTGACCCAAAGTGTCATGGCGGGTTCTACTGAGGAACAGTGGATCTTGCTTTCCTTCCTCTCCGTTCATTTGAGGAACAGGGGGGCAACCGCTTCATGTGATGCGTCACCCTAAAAACTTTTATGGAGTTACGCCATCAGCCCAACACACCTTCCCACGGATACAGCCAAGTCAGCAGCCAATTCTGGAGAAACCCATATTTTCGTTCTCACGGAATCCGGGAAGATTTCATAAGCACTTTTGTCTTCTTTATGACATACCATAATTATTAAATGATTCTCTATTCATAAGCCGTACTATTAGACTTGATTTGTAGAACTTGCGAATAAATCGTTTTTAAAAAACCATATCTTCAAAACGAAATATATAAGTGGCGCAGTCGGTAGGATTGTGCAGCGCGACAAATATCGAACGAATATCGGTAATATCGCGGCGTGTGGTTTCAACCCTTAAGCACAATCTGAAGAATCTCGGAAGTTCCATCATCTTGTCCAACTGGGCGCAGAGAATCGGGAAAAGACCAAGCCTGGACGACCCTGAACTGTAAGTGCTAATCCTTTTCGCCCCTCCTAAACCCTCTGTTTACGTATTTTTGGTTAGGGATAATTTTGGTTTCTGCGTATTGATTATGCAACCATTTTTGAGAATCCCTGAATAGGAATTTCGAAAATTCAACTTATTATTTAACCCAGTACATTGAGTACACTAATTTTAAGTAAAAATTTCACCAATTTTTTTCTGTATTCTCTGCAATCGTATGAATAACATACAAGATTTATTAGAAAGCAATACAGAAATTTCAAAGCAAGTAGAAACAAATAAAATGGCAATTAATGAATCGATTGGTCAATCCAAAGTATTTAGGGATTTACTTAAGAGTAAACTTGAAAATATTAAACTTTACGACGGGGATGTCAATACCCTCAACAAATTCGTCAAAAGATGCGACGATCTTGCAGCCAAATATGCTTCATTTAAGGATTCTGATTTAGATCAGCATATTTTTGAATGTATCCAGGAAAAACTAACCGGCCGCGCAGAAAGCATGGTTGGTAATAGATCAGAATTAGACAATTGGCAAAAATTGAAACAAGCTCTTTTGCAGTGCTTTCCTGATCGAAGGAATGTCGATTGCTTAGTACAAGAATTAACAAGAGCGAGGCCCTATAGAGGCGAAAATTTAATTAATTTTGCTACAAGGTTACAGCTAATAAGGAGTAACGTAGCACAAAGAATCAGTAACGATCAAAGTCTACATGCAAGCGAAAAATTATGCCATCTCCTATTTCGACAAAACGGCATTAAACACATTTATTGCGGGATGTACTGGTGCCCTCAAAAATAATATGCACATTAAGCAACCCGAATCTCTGGAGGACGCTATGGTTTACGTCAGCGAATTCGAAAACTTTCAACGATTATAAGGTAATTTTTCCGAATCAAGAACACCTCCCCGCGGAATGAGTAATCAAAGACCAATACTGTTCAAACCCCCTCCGAGGCAACAGTATTCGCAACAGCCATTTTATACCCAAAATTCAAATTTCTCATTTCCAAACCAGCCAGAAAATGTGCGTCCGATGCAATTACCACCCAGAACATACCCCACAAATCAGCAAGTCTTTGGCCCCTCCCAAAATGTATTTCGAACAAAGCAAACCCCACCCCACCAATTGCCGAAACTTGAACCAATGGATATCTCAGGAGTGTTCAGAAACCCCACTTTACGAACTGGTCGATCACATTTCTCAAACCAGAGCAATTATTTCAAACGCCAGCCAAACCAAAAATCCAATTTTGTTTTCCAAGAACTTCACGCAAATGAAGCAATGGCAGAACGCCCATTCATTCATTCATAATGATAATTCTAATTATCCGAGCTATTAGTCTTATCATGCGTGAAGCCATTATAATGCCTACCACGATCAGCATTTGGATACGTCAGCCGAACAGACCAATTACGAATGTCAAAGTGAGGAAACTCAATATAACGATGAAATTGAAGATACACAAAATTTTATCGAAACAAGCCCGGACGAAATTTCACCTTTCAAACGAAATAAACGTTTCTTCTAGCAACGCACTCCCTTATGTGCAAATCAGTCATCCCAAATTAAAGCTGCTAATAGATACAGGTAGTTCTCGATCAATCCTAAAACCGTCTATTGCAATATCAGCAAAACAACTAGGTTCGAGGCCGCTATACCCGCTTTCCGGAATTTCAAACAGAATGTATGATTCACTTTATACTTTTCGATTTCCACGATTTCTTCGACGGCGTGTTAGGTTTAACGGACTTAATGAACATGACACTAAACATAGATCTAGTAAATCAGAAACTCGTCGGAATTAATGTTGATATTCCCTTTAAATATAAGTCACCCACTGACCAGTTTTTCATTTTGTTTAAACTCACGCGAGCGAATTATCAAAAGGATGCCAGTAAATGTACTTGAAGGCGATGTGTTAACCAGATCGGGCCAAATAAACGGACTTTTTATTCCCCAAATATTAACACATTCTTCAAATGGATTCGCGCATGTAGAAATTCAAAACAATTCAAATAACTCAATATCTGCAACTATAACTGAACCTATTTCAGTAGACAGTTTTGAACCCTCTTCTTGCGAAACTTTGACTTTCGAAACAGTCGCTCAAGCTTATCAAAACCTAAAACCCAACGAAAAGGCAATTATAGACGATCTCCGTCGAACTGAACATATGAACACCGAAGAAAGAACTGCCATTTTACGATTGTGCAAGGAATTTTCAGACAACTTCTACCAAATCGGTGATCCGTTGACATTTACATCCAAAGTTAAACACGTCATAACGACTGTCAATGACGTCCCGTATGTGCACAAAGCTGAAGTTCAACTGCAGATCAACGAAATGCTAGAACAAAACATAATACGACCATCAAGCAGCCCTTGGTTATCTCCGATATGGATAGTACCAAAGAAGAAAAACGCGTCCGGCAAAGAAAAATGGAGGCCGGTAGTAGATTATAGAAAAGTTAACCAACTATGCAAAGACGACCGCTACCCCATACCTAACATAACGGACATCTTAGCAAAGTTAGGACGAGCCCAATCCTTTTCCACTCTCGACCTGGCGAGTGGTTTTCACCAAATCGAAATGAACGAAGATTCTATAGAAAAAAACCTCTTTTAACGTGAACAACGGACACTATGAGTATCTGCGGATGCCCTTCGGTTTGAAGAATACCCCAGCCACATTTCAGCGCGTCATGGACGAAGTCCTAAAAGAATTGCAAAACAAAATCTGCATGGTGTTCATGGACGATATCATAATTTTCAGCACTAGACTACATGAACATGTGCAAAACTTGAAACTGGTGTGTGGAAAATGAAGGGAGGATAACCTAAAGATACAACTAGAGAAATGTCAACTGTTGCACAAGGAAGTCAAATTTCTAGGCCATGCGGTAACGCCAGACGGAATTAAACCTAATTCGCGGAAAATTGAGGCCATTCAAAAATACCCAATACCTAAAACTCAACAGAACATCAAGGCATTTCTCATCAAGGCATTTCTGGGACTATTAGGGTACTATCCGAAATTTATCAGAAAATTTGCCCATATTACTAAGCCATTGACCCAATGCTTAAAGAAAACTCAAAAGGTTCTCCACACGACCGAATTCGTATAATGCTTCAATACTTGCAGTAATCTCCGCATTTCAGAACCGGTTTTAGCACACCCCGACTTCGCTAAACCGTTCGAGCTGACTACCGACACATCGAATTTTGCCATTTCCGGAATAATATCACAAAATAACCACCCAGTATGTTAAGCATCTCGGACTTTTAATCCTGCAGAAACGAACTATTCGACGATCACGAGCGAATTTCTGGCAATCGTATGGAGCTGCAAATATAATAGACCTTACTTATTAGGGCGTAAGTTTATAATATACACGGACCACAAACCACTACAATGGTTGATGTCGCTAAAGGAACCGCATTCCAGACTCGTACGCTGGAGATAGAAACTCGAGGAATTTGAATATGAGATCAGTTATAAGAACGGAAAGACAAACCAAGCAGCTGACGCTCTTTCAAGGAACCCCACAGACGTCAATGCATTTGAAACCGCCTCAGTGTGCAACAACCCAGGTGACGCGGAGTACATTATCGAAGAATATTTAAGACACTCAGAAACATTCAAACAGCCCCGAAGGTCCAAAAATCAACATAATCTCGGATATTCAAATTGTGCTACCTCGCAGGCTAAAGGAGAAGGAGTCGGATATGGACACAGTGCACTTATCGGCCGAAAATCCCATCCTTGAAATCCCTATTTCTGAACGACCACTCAATCAGTACAAAAATCAAATAATGGTTGCAGACGGCCACCTAGAAAAAAGTATCATCAAGCAAGAAAACGTATTCAATAACAACCGAATTTACATCACTATTTCAACAAGAGACCCGATCCCACACATTATAGACTATCTCAAAGAATATATTAACCCTAATAATTTATACGGAATATACTTCAGGGACCCGGAAATTGGCAGACTTTTTGTTTTAACGGCACAAAATTTGTTTAAAATACTCTACAAACTTCACAAACAAAAAAACACAAACAAAATAACCACACACCAACATATCTACTTCACATCATAAAAAAGTTACTTGAAAACAGACTACTACAAGTACGAATTGACAACACATTATCTTTTTCTTTTTCCCCTGAACAAGGACTCCCGCAAGGATCCCCGCTCTCACCATTCCTATATAATATATACTGCCATGATATCTATAATTACTACTTACCAGACAAAAGCCAAATAGACAAATCAGCGTACATATTACTATACGCCGACGATACTGCACTAATAGTACACGACAAAACCACTGAAAAAGCGACTGAAAGACTCCAAACACTAACGAACAATATAATGTGATGGTTCTTTAAATGGAGACTAAAACCAAACGCGTCAAAAAATCAACTACTACTCACAAACCACCGACTCAACGCTGACTCCCCTACAATAATTATAGACGGCCAAACGACAGATCCAAAGAATGACATAAAATACCTAGGAACCACGATTGACCACAAACTTAATTTCACTAAACACATACGAAACATGAGGACAGAAACAATAAAGAGAACAAAACACTTCGGATCACTAACCTACAAAGACAGAGGAATTAGCACAAACACCGCCACAAAATATATAAAGCTATTTGTAGACCCTTGCTAGACTATGGACATATACTCATGACCAACGGAACAAAAAGGACAAAACCGTATATACAAACAACAGAACAAATTGCACTAAGACTAATAACACGAATAAGACACCCCCAAAAACCACTACACAACCCCTCCACCCAACTACTATACGAACGCACAAACATGACAAAGATTTCGGAAAGACTCATACATCTACAGACAAAATGGACAAACAACCCCTACAACTGGACCATACTGAATCCCCTTTGTCTTACAAGACCAACCAGACAATCCCGCTTCCGTTTCCCTACATCAACGCCACTCGAACACTTACAAACGCAACTCACTACTGGACAATAAAATAATTTTTTCTTGTCATTAGAATTGGAAAGTTTATATAATAAGATTGTTAACCTAGAATAAGAGAATTTTCATATTTATTTTTTATTTAGATTAAGATAACATGTATTAAACAAGGGCAGAAAGACCGATAGGTCGATAGCCTTTTTTAGAAATAAAGATGTTTACTACTACTTTGTTTCAAAATTCGTCATACAAATTGACCCATTGCCCAACTATATTACAAGAAATCGAGAATCGTGAAGAGCAAAAGGAGAAATTATTAATGTACCACACAATTAAAAGCTGCCATCGAGGCATGAATGAAATGAAGAACTCTCTGGGACAATTGCTCTACTGGCCAAAATTATCCGAAGAAATACAAACATTTATTAACAACTGTGAAATCTGCCAAAGGAACAAGTACGATCGAAGTCCACCGATAATTAAATTCAATCTCACACCAACATCATCCAAACCATTCGAACACATTCACGTAGACACATTCAGGATGAACTATAATGCTTTCGTTACCATTATAGATTCCTTCTCTAGGTACGGACAAGCATACCCTCAAGAGCATAACCGGGTCAGAAGTAGTCGAAAACATCTATAATTTTATAACTCATCACGGAATCCCTCTCAAGATAACAGCTGACCAAGGCACAGAATTTAAAAACAAGGATTTGGAGGACTTCTCCAAATTATATAAAATAGAATTGCACTATGCCACATCCACGAATAGTAATTCAAATTCACCCGTCGAAAGATTCCACTCATCCATAACAGAAAGTTATCGATGCCTAAAAGAGGAAAACAGCCAATTTACTACCAGCCGATTAATGAAGAGAGCAGTTCTAGGCTACAACAATTCCATTCATAGCGTTACTAGGTTTACGCCGTTCCAAATAATAACAGGACATGTGAGACCCATAAATCCATTCGACCTAAACGATAACGCTATTATCTCCAGTTACATACAGAGTCATAAGGAAAATTCCCAAAAATTGTATGACAAAATCAAGGCAACTAATGCAGCCAAAAAGGAGCAAATAATAACAAAGAGGAATGAAAAACGATTCGACCCCCCCGATTTCAACGCACAAGATGCAGCTTACATTCGAACTAAAGCGCCTGCTAAGGATAGACCAAAATTTAAAAAGATTAATAAAATAGGGCAAACAGGCATTAAATTGCAAACTAAAAACACCAGTAATCATAAACGTTCTGCCCGAAAACCAAAATCTAATAAAGAAACGTCTTTTCAGAGCGGCAATGAACTGGATTTTGCTGATCCTGCTGTTCCCGGTACACCGGACTCGCCAGGCGACCGAATCGGATATTGAGATAACAAAGTTAAATAACCTTATCCTTCCCACATAGTTAGGTAAAGCGAGAATAGTTTATACCAAACACACATTTTTGCATTACGTAGATTTAGAGTATTTAGTTAGTGAAGTAGAAAACATAAAATCGTATTTTCAAGCTATTCAGGATTATTCAAGCGAACTAAGCATTATGAATCAAAATATTCTGTCAAAAACTGAGTATTTAGTCCAAACAACGTCTGACACACTTCACAATTTGCACCCCGATATCCGGAAAAAACGAGGCTTAATAATATCATAGGCAAACTCGACAAATGGCTTTTTGGTACGTTAGACTCCGAAGACGGTGAAAGATATGATAAGGCAATCAAAACCCTAGAGACAAACCAGAAAAGCATTGCTACTGAGCTAAATCTGCAGCTTTCCCTCTCACGCGAATTAATCAATAATTACAATGAAACAATTACTACCCTCAATAGTAATCACAGGAAAATGCAACTTGCTCTAGAACATCTCCAGCATTCTCTTCAAAAACTGTCAATAACTTGCAAGACGACTTTATCTTTAACCATTGTTGTGTATATTTTCCTGACTGTACTTTAATTTATTTTAAAATATTCCTGGGTTTCAGTCAATTTTATTGTTTATTATTTAAAATGTTACAAATACGTTTCGGTGTCTTTCTGCACCATCATCAGTTTGTCTAAAATATATATTTACAGTTATCATCAATTTAAATAAAAAACTGTCACCAAAATTCACGTATTAAAATACAAATCACACACATATTAAAAAGTACATTAAGAACATTGGTTTTCAGGTGATGAGTTTATCTTTAACGGGGTCATAACCCAGTTAGATTTGGATTGCCAAAATTTAATCAGGTTTCTCGACAATTTGGAAAACGCTATAATGTTTGCGAAAGTAAACGCACTGCATAACAGTATCCTTTCTCACTCAGAACTCAGTACTGTTTTAAACCATCTAAATCAGATTTACGAGAGTTCTAACATCCCTCATTTTGCCAACCCACTATCGTACTACCAGTTTTTCGATACTCAAGCCAGCTTTTCTGAGACAAAAATAATCTTCGCAATACACGTTCCTATTCTGAATTCTGATACCCTTACCTTTAATCAAATCTACCCAACTATCCAAAACCAAACTTTATTGATCCCAAAATCCCCTTATATGGCACAAGGACAATCAGGGCGACAGTTCATGACGGAAACTTGTCCCATCGTTGAAGAAACCTTCTACTGCCCAGAAGAATTCCACCCTCATGACAGCTGTATTAATAACCTATTGGACAGTACAGAAGTGGGACACTGTCCAATCATCAAAGTCAATATCGATGAACCGATCACGGAGCAAATCACTCGATACCTAATTCTGATCCTGCCACATCAACCCAGGAGACTAACAGCAAAGTGTCAATACCTCGAAGATCAATACCTCGAAATCAAACAATCAGTTTTGATCAGGATACCAGAAGGGTGCCACATTCAGTTAAACCATAAAACCTTCGTAAACGATGTCAGGATTCACAAAGGAAAGCCGATTATTTTGCCGAAAATTGAAATAACTCCATTAAACGTCACTCGCATTTTGGAAACTCAAAATATCACCGAAATTAATCTGGAAGAGATTTACCGACTAAGCGACATTGCTAATCATCTGCTACCCGTCAATACCGATACCAAGGCGGGCCACACTCAAAGCTTGTGGACATGGATCATACCAGTAGGCTGCTTAACTGCCGTATTCTTGATACTCTTCATAAAAAAAGAGTAAAATTGCACTCATTTTGGGATCCTGCAAACCAACGGAAACCGACAAACCCCCAGAAGGAAACCCCCCCGACGAAGCCATTGATTCGAAAGCACAATCAATTCATTTCGAATCTTAAGGCGGGAGGAGTTACGCCATCAGCCCAACACACCTTCCCACGAATACAGCCTAGTCATCAGCCAATTCCGGAGAAGCCCAGATTTCCGTTCTCACGGAATCCGGGAAGACACTTTTGTATTCTTTATGACATACCATAATTATTAAAAGATTCTTTATTCATAACCCGTACCATTAGACTTGATTTGTTGAACTTGAGAATAAACGTTTTTAAAAAACCATATCTTCAAAACGAAATATATAAGTATGGTGACCAATTCTTACCCCAAACCTTGGCAGTATTTTGTTGTCGCGTTGCACTAAAGAAATGAAAGTGTGCTTTCGGCAAGGAAAAATTAGTGCTTGACAACGAATTTGTTGTGGAAGATCTCTTTGATTTAATTAATCAAGAAGTAATAAACATGGTGCTATTCACTTACATAATTTAAAAAAAAGTTGTTCAGGATTTTGAAGATATATTTTTAGAAGCTTTTAATTTATTCCAATGTATTCCTGGGTTTCAGTCAATTTTTTTTTTCACAATTATGGTGTTATGTGATGGAGTCCTGCGTTTTCATCCCGGGTCTATCTATTGGACTCGTCAGTAGGGCTTAGATAGACCCTGCCCTATAACGCTTCCTACGTTCTTTGATGTCTGTCAGCCTTCTAGCAGGCCTCTGGTCTCGACATCTGGTTCCATGCGTGTACTCATATATATCCTAATTCGGTCTAGGTGTGTTCGGCGAGATGTTATCAGCCGTTCTTGTCAATACTGTAACCCATTTTTGCTCCCTGAGAAGAACGGCTGATAACATCTCGCCGAACACACCTAGACCGAATTAGGATATATGAGTTTTTGAGGAGTAAATAATGGATGCCGTCTGGCCCGGGGGCTTTTCGGCTAGGGCGGCGCTGAAGACACGATTGTATCTCCGACGGGGTTGTTATATAGGAATGTAAAATCGAGGGTGGTATAGGATACTTCCGTTCTACGAAAACAGCGGTCTGTCTTTCCATTTCGTTATCCTGAAGGGCTGGTTGGACGTTGTGTACTTCTGCCAAAAAGTCGGCGAGCAGCTCGCATTTGTCGCTGATGGTAATGTAACTCCGCCCCTCTTTTTCAAGAGCGGGGACTTGCTCGTAGCCTTTTCGTAGGCTTTTCGACAGTTTACACAAAGAATTGTCACGGGGAGATAAGTTTCGCAATTTTTCCGCCCATGTAAAATTCGTGTATGCGGAAATTTCGCTCTGGATGTCCCGTGCAAGTTCTGCTGCCCTTATGCGATCGGCAGATTGCCTGAATCGTTGCCAACGCTTCCTGATTCTAGTAGTAGTAGTAGTAGTAGTAAACATCTTTATTTCTAAAAAAAGGCTATCGACCTATTGGTCTTTCTGCCCTTGTTTAATACATGTAGTCTTAATCTAAATAAAAAACAAATATGAAAATTCTCTTATTCTAGGTTAGCAATATTATTAAATAAAATTCCAATGACAAGAAAAAAATATTTTATTGTCCACTAGTCAGTTGCGTTTGGAAGTGTTCGAGTAGCGTTGATGTAGGGAAACGGAAGCGGGATTGTCTGGTTGGTCTTGTAAGACAAAGGGGATTCAGTATGGTCCAATTGTAGGGGTTGTTTGTCCATTTTATCTGTAGATGTATGAGTCTTTCCGAGATCTTTGTCATGTTTGTGCGTTCGTATAATAGTAGGGTGGGGGGGTTGTGCAGTGGGTTTTGGGGGTGTCTTATTCGTGTTATTAGTCTTAGTGCAATTTGTTCTGTTGTTTATGTATAACGTATTGTCTTTTCTGTTCCGTTGGTCATGAGTATATGTCCAAAGTCTAGCAAGGGTCTACAAATCGCTTTATATATTTTGGTGGCGGTGTTTGTGCTAATTCCTCTGTCTTTGTAGGTTAGTGATCGGAAGTGTTTTGTTCTCTTTATTGTTTCTGACCTGATGTTTCGTATGTGTTTAGTGAATTTAAGTTTGTGGTCAATTGTCGTTCCTAGGTATTTTATGTCATTCTTTGGTTCTGTCGTTTGGCCGTCTGCAGTTATTGTAGGGGAGTCAGCGTTAAGTCTGTGGTTTGTGAGCAGGAGTTGATTTTTTGACGCGTTTGGTGTTAGTCTCCATTTATAAAACAATGTCATTGTGTTGTTTGTTAGTGTTTGGAGTCTTTGAGCTGCTCTCTCAGTAGTTTTGTCATGTACAATAAGTGCCGTGTCGTCTGCGTATTGTAATATGTATGCCGATCTGTCGATTTGATTTTTGTCTGGTAAGTTGTAATTGTATATGTCATGGCAGTATATATTGTAGAGAAACGGTGAGAGCGGGGATCCTTGAGGGAGCCCTTGTTCAGGGGAAAAAGAAAATGACAGTGTTTTGTCAATTCGTACTTGCAGTTGTCTGTTTTCTAGTAAGTTCTTTATGGTGTGTAGTAGATATGTTGGTGTGTGTAGTTTGAATAGTTTGTATAGTAAGCCTCTATGCCAGACACTATCGAAAGCCTTGTTAATGTCCATAAACAGGCAAGCTGTCTTTCTGTCAGTTAGGTGGGTAGTTTATATATTGTTGGCCAAAATAAAGAGCGGAAGAACAGTCGAGTGATGTTGTTTGAATCCAAATTGGTAGGTAGGTATATATTTTCCACTCACTTTTTCAAGCCGCTGCTTTATTATGTATTCCAAAATTTTGCTTAGTACTGGAAGTAGTGTAATTGGTCTGTAGTTGCTCGGTTGTGTATTGTCCAGTCCATTGTTGGGTATAGGGATTATTAAGCCGTTTTTCCATGTTTCTGGGATTCTGCCATTTGTGATGCAGTTGTTCAATTCAGTTAGGATCAGTTTGTGTGTTTCTTGAGTTAGGCGTTTCAAGAGTTTTGCCTTAATTTTATCTTTCCCCGGTGCAGTGTTTTTGGTGTGCGCTAGGGCTTCATCGCACTCTGCGTCTGTGATCAGTTTGTAGGTGTAGTTTGGTGAGCTGTTAAAATAGTTCAAGTACCAGTCGTTGATCAAGTTCCAGTTGTCATTGTCGAAGTTAAGGTTTGTCGATATGCTGAAGGCCCTTTGATAGTGTCTGGCGAATGCGTCCGCTTTCTCTTTGTCTGTGTAGCGTTCTATTCCGTTTTCGTCAATTGTGTCAGTAGTGCCAGTCTTCCTGTATTGCGCTAGTTTCTTAATTTTTCGCCAGTATGTTTTGCCTTTGTCCTTCTGTATTTCTTTACAACTTTCTAGCCATTTGTCTTGTCGGTATTGTCCAATCAGAGTTTTAATGTTTCTGTTAAGTTGGTTCAGTGTCTTTTTTAGGTCGTTATTTTGAGTGTTTGTATATAGCATGTACAGTTCTCTCTTATGTTTTATTAGTCTCAGTATGTATTTGGGCAGTGTATGTCGGTAGAAAGCATTTTTTATTTCCGGGCTAAATTTTTGTATGGCTAGTGTAAGTTGTTGTTGTATGGTTTCTATTCAAATGTGCTGTGCTTGTGATTGAATGGAGTCATGTATATGTTGTTTCACTTTATCTATGTCAGTCTTTGTTAGGTTTAAGTTTTTCTCTATAGGAGGTGTATTGGAGGTAGGTTGCGTATGTTGTAAGTCTATGTTAAACGTAATAGCCAGGTGGTCGGATCCAAGTTCGTTGATTAAGTTTATGTTGTTGATGGTGTTTGTCAAGTTTCTTGTGTGCAGTAGAACGTCTGGTGTTGAGTCTGGGTTTGCGGGCATCAGAAAAGTTGGTGGGGTGTGTTGTTCTATAAAGTCGGAATTTTGCAAAAATCTTTTAAGTTGTTTCATTTTGTTTCTATTGAAGTTAAAGTCGCCTATAATTATTGCATATTTATAGATACTCGCCTTAGTAAGTATGTTTTGTTCTAGTTTGGAGTGTGGGTGTATGTATGTCAGAAATATGTGTATTAGGTCATTTAAGTAGGGTATGGTAAAATGTACACAGTCGTTCAAAGGGTTGTTGAGGGTCCTGATTCTATTTTTCGCCTTAATAAGATTCAAAATTTCCTCAGGAAGGTTGTAGCGCCGCGGTCTTTTCGGAACTTTTTTGGACAAAGCTTGCTGTGTCCGTTGTATATTCCTGGTCAGACCTTTGACCGCATGCTCTAGATCTTTGACAGTATCGATCTGGCCCGCAATACACATCAGGTCTGGTCGTCGTTTCCGATATTCGCGAAAATCGAAATTTTTGTATGGTCACTGCTGAGGGCGTCTATAACCACCATCTCCGTGAGATTGGCGAGTCCTTTGGCTACTGCGAAACCAAGGAAAGCTCGGTTCATTCCACTGTTTGGATAATGCGTTGGAAATGAAGTGGGCATAACTAGTAGGCCATTTTCGTCAAAGTAACTGGCTAGGCAATTGCCAGCTGCGTTTTTCCGTCCAGGGTTATTAAATAGTGGATGGCGGGCGTTGAAATCTCCCATAAGCAACACCCTATTGGTATTTGAAAAAAATGGATCAACGTCTGTAGACCGGGCCTATCGGCACGCTCGAGCCTGTACCCCCGGATTGTGATTCTGTCTCCGGGGCGCATCCATGTTTCCACGATTAACGCCACATCAACGTTCTCAGACCCGAAGAACTGCTCGAACTCGCCGAGACGACTCCGGATTCCAATTGAGTTCTATTCCCCAATCCTCCAATGGCACAATTGATAATATCAATACTTAAAAATCGAAGCTGTTAATATTTTCATTGAAGAACTGCGCTGAGACTAGGAATTCGTATGTCTTCGAGACACAACCACTCAATGCAGCGCTGTCAAATCTTACCGCCTTGATCACCTCCTCCAAGTTGACCTGCGACGACAGCTCGGCGAATTCCCGCTGGACACTTCCCAGCATGGCCACCGCGTTCCCTTTTATACCGTGGGCTGGGTGGGCGGAGCTCGTCGGGACAGCTTCGTGCTGCCTCAGCGGAGGAAACTCCGCTAATGAAGGCAGTGGCGGGGGCAGGATGGTCCTGTTGGCGTGACTTGGCGCCATGGTCCTGCTCCTTATCGGTGAAGGGTGGATCGGGCCAAGGGCTCGGCTGGTTTGATTGGCTGGCCCCAGGCTGGCCTCGTTGGAAGAGGAGCAGGGACGAAACGCTGCCTCTCCGCCGGGACTTGCACCTGTTTGAATATATAGACTGGGCAGGCCTCGTCAAAGCTACAATGGGGCCCACCCCAGTTAGCGCATTTTAAGGTAGCTGCAAAGGGGCAGGCGGTGATTTCATGTCCCCCGGCGCAGCGGGATCATTTAAAGTCCCGGTGGCAATTCCCGGAGACATGGCCCCAATCCTGTCATCGACCACACTGTGTAAGGGTCTTCCGGTTTTTGCAGGTTTCCCACGAAACCCTGACACTGCACACCACCTTGGCCTCGGCGTTCAGTTTTCGGAGGGTTGCCTTGTCGCTAGTGACAACCAGGTAGAGCGGCCTGAAGAGTGTCTTCATTTTGAAGACACTTCTCACCTCCAGTCCTTGGTCTGCCAGGTCCTCCTTAATGGCAGTCGGATCGACATTCCCCTCCAGGCCCCTCAGGGCGAACGCGTGCGTTTTTTCCGACGAAGTGGCGTAGGTGTGGAACTGGCTTTTGTCCTCTTTGAGGGATCGATTTACCGCCGCACAGTCCATAATGCTGACGCAGTACACGATCAACGAAGCTTTCGTGTGCTTCAGCGTGAAAGGCTGACACCCTAACCCTTTTCGTGGTCCTGGGCCTAAGAAAATAGCTCCCTTGAGAGCCCTGATCCGACTCGGATTCTAGTGAGCTTCCGGAATTCATCACACTTATCGCGCAAACCCGGTAGTTGTCCGATAAGGAATATTTTAAATGTTATTTAAAAAAAAACCAGAATACAGATAACGAACACAATCTTAACTGGATTTTAACTCGCACGATTTCGCTTCGTAGCACGTCCACACTCTGCAAACAACGATGCGAGACATACTTTGTCACAGTAGCATGTGTCACAGTAGCATGCAGGGTGTAATATTTTTGGTCCAGTAGTTAAGTATCAAGGTGGATAAGTCCTGTGAAAAATCTATGAATGTCATAAAAACCAACCAGTAACAACAGTGGTGTGTATCATTTGTGAGAATGTGTGGCATTGTAACAAACTAAAGCAGAAGGAAGGAGCAATTTTCTTGAATGGGAACTTAGCAATCGGCCCAGACTACATGAATCTGAAACTAATCTCAAAAATTGACGAAAAGGGACTCGATCAATCTGCGATAATAGTCATAGCCCAAATAAAGCTATACCAGAGAGAACATGTAAAGAAAGAAATATAGAGGGAATTTAATCGGGATAATGAAGATCGACTCTATGGACCAGAATATGTAGAAGAACATGAGCACGAGAAACTTTTCAAAGAAAACATCTTGCTTAAAGAGTTGAATGGATAACTGAAAAACAAGTTATTAAAGGATGTGCTTCATAATGAATTGCATCAAAATGACTTACGAGAAACGAATAAGATAACTTATGCTAAAGCATTTAGTGCTCCAAGGCCTCAGCCGAAAAAAAATCCTAAGATTACTGTGAAAATGCTTTATAAGTTAGACGGAAATAACTTAAAAGATTTCATGACACACTATCTAATTAAAGAAAAAAACAAACAAACTATATTAAGTCATTAAAGAATTGATTAAGAGATAAGGATTAAATATTAAGAGATAAGGAAAAAATCTTGAAAAAATAAAAAAGGTACTAAAAATGAACAACTATCCCAAAGAATTCTTCGAACCAATTATAAAACAAAGAATTAATAAAATATACAATGCAAATAAATGGAACAACATAAATAATATAGAAAAGAAAAAAGAAGGTGAAATCAAATATGTATCATTACCACAGTTACCAGAAATCAACACAAAAATAAAAAATGTTTTAAAACCGCATAATATTACTATAGCGGAAAAAACTAATAACAACTTGACAAGGGAGTGTTTCACAAAATTTAAACCTATAAGCGATAAGTTGGACACACCTAACGTAATATACAAGATTAACTGTTTGAACTGTGACAAAACATACATAGGTCAAACAGGGCAATATTTAAAAAAAAAGAATATACGAACATAAGTATAGCTTAAGAAAGATTAACGAGAATGCAACAGCATTAGCACAACATACACAACAAAAGTTGCATGATTTTGATTTCGCTAACACACAAATATTGATCAATGGGGACAACTATAATAAGGGAAGAATCCATGAAATGATACAAATTAAAAAACATCAAAATGCAATGAATTTCAGATCAGACACAGACGATCTTAGCTCTGTGTATCATACACTAATTAGATGATCGCATGCATGAACCATCGCATGCATTGGACCAGGTAAATGAAATGTAAACATCTGATATTGAGAAATTGCCAAGCAATTCCTAGAATGCAAAGAAAAGGCGAAATATAAACAGTTTTTTTGTTTCGCCCGCTCGATGTCGAGTAAAATATGGAAAATTCAGTGACCAGTCAAATGTGAAGGTTGAAACAATTATATACGTAAGTTAAATTTAGAGCTCTAAACAATAGATTCTAGTCTTTTCCCAGACATGTTTGTCCTGAGTCATCACCTGAAAACCAATCTTCTTGATGTACTTTTTAATATGTGTGTGATTTGTATTTTAATGTGTGAATTGTGATGGAAAATTTTATATAAATTAAAAATAACTGTAAATGTATATTTTAGACCAACTGATGATGGTGGAGAAAGACACCGAAACGTATTTGTAACATTTTAAATAATAAACAATAAAATTGACTGAAACCTAGGAATACATTGGAATAAAATAAGGATTAAATGCATTAACGAGGAAAGTGCTGATGCTGCAGAGAAAGTATTGAATAGAAAGTTATCTACTTTTGTAAAGTTGAAAACGAGCAGCTGCTTTAACCTAAATTAACAATAATGGGCAAATATAGCAGAATTCAAATGACTATAAAAAATGTGGAACATGATATCAATTCTTTTGGAGATATTGGTTCATGAGCTTTGATTTTTTAAGCGATAATCAAAAATACTTAATACAAACAGAAAAAAGTTTCACTAGTATACATAATTTTAATAAGACTATTACCAACAAAAATTATCATATTTTGCACGTAAATATAAGAAGTATGTTTGCAAATTTTGTACTGAAACATTTACTCAAGTTAATTATAAAATGCATAGGATCGAAGGTCACAAAACTTATTATAATGATAGTTATAATGCTTTCGTCGTTATCGTTACATACTCCCCATTTGGTCCACTTAGTCGTCGCGAGTGGAGCAATGCAGCATGGAACCTAACAGCAGGGGCTCGTCCTTCTTAGAGGTTAGCGTTGACCTCGGCTTTCGCGAGCTGTGTACGGCGAGATCGTCGCATCTCCAGACATCGGCACCTCACGTGTCAGATCGCGCTCAGTTGAATTGACTGAGTGAGTAGAAGAGATTGCGCCAGCCGGCGAGATGAGAAAATTTTCTGGATGTCTATTACGTCGTCCTGGGGACGTCCTCTCTTGCGAATTGGCGAAATCGGGGAAGCGTCCTCAACTGTGGGCTCCTTATAAGGGGTCAATGCGGAAGTATGGTATTTACCTATGGGAGTGTCCAGTTGATCAGTCGATGACAACACATAGGTAGTCGACGATACCATCTTCTGGATACGATAGGGACCATATCGTTTAGAGGCGAACTTCGACGTGAATCGCTGGCTGGCTTCGGACAGGAGATGAGTGTCGATTAAGACTCTATCGCCTTCATTGAAAATCCTGTCAAGCCTGCCTTTATTTTTGAGTTTGGTGCGTCGGTCTTGACTCTTCTCGTGTGCTTCAGGGGCCTCTTGGAGGACGGTCTGCATGGTCATCAGGTAAGAAGAAACCTGTGGGAAAAAATTATAATTTTGTATTATTGCTCGTAAGTCTTGTTGGCCGTCATCGGGACATCGCAGCTCTCTGCCGAAGGTCAAATGGGCAGGGAAGTACCCTGTCGATTCACATCTTGCTATATTCATCGCAAATCGTATGGATGTCAATTTCGCGGCCCAGGAGAGGCCTGTCGTGAGCATGGCAAGCTGCGCCGTCATGTCCCAGTTTTTCGTTCAACCGGTTGTGCTTCAGGGGTGTTAAGCATTGTTTAAAGACAAGCAAGCACGTGCGCCACTTGCTGGATGACACCAGTTAAAAATTGCACGCCATTATCACTAATGACCTTACGGGGGACGCCGTAACGTAGGATAACCTCGTCAATTAGACATCGAGCACGCGCCTAATCTGCAGTGGCTACGAGAAGGAAAATTTCGATCCACCGACTGGCGGTGTCTTCAACTATAAAAATACAATGCTGAGCACTGTGGGTTTCGGGAAGCGGTCCATACAGGTCGACGGTGATAACTTTAATCCGTTGGGACTGCACTGGAGTTTCAAGCAATCCCGCGGGCTTCAGGTTCCTGACTTTAAGTCGTGGTCATTCGACTCATCGGCCAACATATTTTGTAATAGCCTTTCTCATTCCGGGCCAATAGAACATTTGGTTTGAACCAGTCCTTCAGTTGGAGATTCGTGATGCTCGTGAAGAATGCCTGATATTTCAGAAGCAGCTATGACTAGTTGGGGTTTTTCTTCGTCTATGTCGGGCTTATATCTGTAAAGAATACCATTTGACTTGAGGTATTCCCGGTCTGCCCATTTCATGAAATCAACGCTAATTGGTATTGTCTGCAGTTCCCGGACAATTTTTTTGGGTATCACGGTCAGCCATCTGTTGTCCTCTGATGTCCTTTGCTGATTTAGTGGGAAGATCCACGCCAACTAGGTTCCTGGTTGCTTTTGTTTGCTCTCCGGGCGGTCTCGATCATGTATCGGCAATAACGTTTTTCTCCACACTGCCGTAGTCAATCCTAAAATCTTGGGCTCGCAATATCTAAGCCCATCGGGCTAGGCGTCCGGTTGGAGTTGTGAGAGAGAGCAGCCACTTTTGTTGGTTGGTGGTCACTCTGAACGGTAGCCGTTGAGTTCTCGATGTCACCTCTAAATTTCTGGATGAACTTTACTACTGCAAGATCCTCGCGTTCTGTAGAACTGTAGTTTTGTTCTGCCGGGGTCAGCAATCTGGAAGCTTACTCAACTCGGCGTTCATCCTCACCCTCCCCCTGGAGTAAATATGCTACCAACGCGTGGCTACTGGAGTCTGTTCTGAGAATATATGGGAGGCGAGGGTCAGCTTGACATCATATTGGAGCCGTGCTCAGCAGTGTCTGCAACTTCTGGACAGCTTTGGCTTGCGGCTCCTCCCATCCCCACTTGGCAATTTTCTTAGTTAAAGAAGTAATAGGCTTGGAAACTTGGGCAAAACCCTCTATTAAACGGAGGATCCCAGAACAAGTCTGAAGAAAACTGAGAAGTTGTTTCACATTAGTTGGTGCAGGCATATCCAGTATGGCTGCTACTTTGGTTTTATCGTGGTGGATGCCTTTCAGCGATATAATGTGTCCAAGGAATTTGATTGAATCGAGGCAAAAGTGACACTTGACACGATTCAGTTTTAACTTGAACAAGCTAAATGGTGTAAATACTCTTTCCAAGTCACTGAGGTGTTGTGAAAAAGTGGACGACAGATCTATTAATTCGTCTAAATAGAAGGGCTACATCGCGCAGTCCCGATCGGAAACGCTCCATTAATCGTTGAAAGGTCGAGGGGCTGTTACAAGTCCAAACGGCATTCTCGTATACCTACGCAAAAGGCGTAACAAAAGCAGTTTTGTCTCGATCGAATGGTTTGACATTGTATATTGTGTTTGACCTGATGTATCCACTTGTAACCTTCAAGAAGATTAGACGTTGTTTCTTTGCCTTCATACTGGAGCAGTGCTTTTACACAAGCTTCTCAAATATACTACCGAAGCAAACCACAGTGTTTCTCTATTTTTTACTCATATACAGTCCACTTCTTCAAAGCGTATTTTCACCCCAGACAGCGTTTTTCTAGGTCAAAAAGGATGAATACGCACAACATATGCAAAGCCCGAAGGGTGGATTGGTTGAAGCGCCACTAGCTTTTGTTGTGGGAGTTGTTTGTCCATTTTGTCTGTAAATGTTTGAGTCTTTCCGAAATCTTTGTCATTTTTGTGCGTTTGTATAGTAGTTGGGTGGAGGGGTTGTGTTTTGGGTTTTAGGGGTGTCTTATTGGTGTTATTAGTCTTAATGCAATTTGTTCTGTTGTTTGTATATAACGTTTTGTCCTTTCTGTTCCGTTGGTCATCAGTATATGTCCATAGTCTAGCAAGGGTCTACAAATAGCTTTATATATTTTGGTGACGGTATTTGTGCTAATTCCTCTGTCTTTGTAGGTTAGTGATTGGAAGTTTTTTGTTCTCTTTATTGTTTCTGCCTTGATGTTTCGTATGTGTTTAGTGAATTTAAGTTTGTGGCCAATTGTGGTTCCTAGGTATTTTATGTCATTCTTTGGTTCTGTCGTTTGGCTATCTGCAATTATTGTAGGGGCGTCATCGCTGAGTCTGTGGTTTGTGACTAGAAGTTGATTTTTTGAAGCGTTTGGTGTTAGTCTCCATTTATAGAACCATGACATTTTATTGTTCGTTATTGTTTTGAGTCGTTCAGTTGCTTTTTCAGTGGTTTTGTCGTGTACTATTAGTGCAGTATCATCGGCCTATAGTAAGTGTTTAGTGTAAGTAAGCATTTGGTTTTTGTATCGTAATTTGGTAATAATCTGGTTTAAGTGGTAATTGTAAATATAATGGCAGTATATATTATATAGGAATGGTGAGAGCGGGGATCCTTGCGGGAGTCCTTGTTCAGGGGAAACAGAAAAAGATAATGTGTTGTCAATTCGTACTTGTAGTAGTCTGTTTTCAAGTATATTTTTTATGATGTGGAGTAGATATGTTGGTGTGTGGAGTTTGTGAAGTTTGTAGAGTAAGCCTATATGCCAGACATTGGCAAAGGCTTTGTTAATGTCCAAGAATAGACACGCCGACTTTCTGTCAGTTAGGTGAGTTGTTTGTACATTGTTGTCCAAAATAAAAAGCAGATGAATAGTAGAGTGATGTTGCTTAAAACCAAATTGTGAGGAGGAATATATTTTCCGATCAGTTTTTTAAGTCGCTGCTTGATTATGTACTCAAAACTTTGCTGAGTACTGGGAGTAATGTAATTGATCTGTAATTGCTCCGTTGTGTATTGTCCAGTCCATTTTCGGGTATAGGGATTATTAAGCCGTTTTTCCATGTTTTTGGAATTTTGTTATTTTTGATGCAGTTGTTCAGTTCAGTTAGGATCAGTTTGTGTGTTTCCTGAGTTAGGCTTTTCAAGAGTTTTGCCTTTATTTTATCTTTTCCCGGTGCTGTGTTTTTGATATGCGCTAGGGCTTCATCGTACTCTGTGTCTGTTATCAGTTTGTAGGTCTGGTTGGTTAGGTAGGTCTGTAGGTTTGATAGTGTCTGGCGAACGCCTCCGCTTTCTCTTTTTCTGTGTAACGATCTATTCGGTTTTCGTCAATTGTGTCAGTAGTGTTAGTTTCTTTGTATTGCGGTAGTTTCTTAATTTTTCGCCAATATGTTTTGCCTTTGTCTTTTTGTATTTTTTTACATGTTTCTAGCCATTTGTCTTGTCGGTATTGTCCAATCAAGGTTCTAATGTTTCTGTTGTTGGTTCAGTGTCTTTTTTAGGTCTTTATTTTGAGTATTTGTATAAAGTCCGTACAGTTATCGCTTTTGTTTTATGAGTCTCAGTATGAATTTGGGTAGTGTATGTCGGTAGAAAGCTTTTTTTATTTCCGCGCTAAATTTTCCTATCGCTAGTGAAAGTTGTTGTTGTATGCTTTCTATTGAAATGGGCTGTGCTTGCAATTGAATGTACTCATGCATAGTGCGTGAGCTTCTAATTGTTATAAATAAACATCAACTACTTTTATGATCAGATAATTGCACTTACAACACACTTACATTACGTAAACCAATACTTTTCTAATGACAGTTGGTCGATCGAGATAATACATCTGAAACAACTTTGAAAAAGTAACCAGTTCAACAAGAAAAGGGATATTATTGATAATTATAGAAACTTGTAAATATATCAGGTTCAGCTTCAAGCATCAAACATGCCTCAACAAGATATGACAAAATCCAGAGTCCCCACTTGAAGCCAACAGTTATCTACCCATAACTCTTATGGAAACTTTAATTGATGTTCTCTTTCAATATCTCTGAACCCCGCAAAACTACAACCGAAGTTGCATTAACACACGCACGAAATACGTCCTCAGGAAAAGCCTCTAACCACCGCTACTCCTGAGTTGTTAAGAGGTATTAAGGGGACAGCGCACGAAATACCTCCTCCGGAGAGCCTTACTAGTCATCGGAGTTTATCATGATAAATAGTCCCAACATTGGCCATACTAAGTACTGCTGGAATCAGCACACAGGCAGCACTCACCTCTAGGGTTTTCTCTTTCAATGGGTTCAGAGCCCAGGTACTGCGGGGAAACCATACAGCCACTACCCGTCAGTAACATAATTACTCAAACTGTATTGCTGTAAAAGTATTGCGGGACCTCCACAGCCAGTACTCGGTCCTTTGCATCTTAACGAGTTGCACTCGTTTTCTCTTTAAGGTTTTATACGAAGCGTTAACAGTATTTAACTTTAAATAGATATCGAAGAGAAACAGTTTGTGCGGGCTATTCAACCTTTGTAGACCCAAAATAATTTGTAGTCGGTTGTTAAAACACGCGCACTGGATTGTTTTGGAAAGTGGACTGTATGTTGATTGAAACTCTGGTAAGCTGCTTTAATTGTGTATTTCACAAGCGTTACCACTACAAAGTAAGACCGAACCCCTTGACGATTTGAAAGAGAGTGCCACAATGGCACGACCTCAAGACGAGGCGTTCTCGGGGGTGAAAGAAATTGAAAAGGGCGCCATCTAGGCGAATAGATTCGTCTCAGATGGACAGAGTAAATAGGTGTCGCTAATATAAATAGCAATTCCAATGTATTCCTGGGTTTTCAGTCAATTTTATTGTCACTAATTATGGTGTTATGTGATGAGCCCTGCGTTTCGTCCCGGGTCTACATATTGGACTCGTCAGTAAGGCTTAGGTAGACCCTGCCTTATACGCCAGACATCGGTTATACGCGTTCGGACTTAAATGAACCGAGCCGGTGTAGATCTTCTGCGGTGAGATGTTGGCAACACGTGTTGCCGATGCTGCCACTCGTTCCATTCTGCTTTTTTTCCCAAGCATCTATATCTTTTTGTATATTCTTTTTCCTGACTGTACTTTAATTCATTCCAATGTATTCCTGGGTTTTCAGTCAATTTTATTGTCACTAATTATGGTGTTATGTGATGAGCCCTGCGTTTCGTCCCGGGTCTACCTATTGGAATAGATTATAGAATAGAATTAAAAGATATAGATGCTTGGGAAAAAAAGCAGAATGGAACGAGTGGCAGCATCGGCAACACGGGTTGCCAACATCTCACCGCAGAAGATCTACACCGGCTCGGTTCATTTACGTCCGAACGCGTATAACCGATGTCTGACGTATAAGGCAGGGTCTACCTAAGCCTTACTGACGAGTCCAATAGGTAGACCCGGGACGAAACGCAGGGCTCATCACATAACACCATAATTAGTGACAATAAAATTGACTGAAAACCCAGGAATACATTGGAATGAATTAAAGTACAGTCAGGAAAAAGAATATACAAAAAGATATAGATGCTTGGGAAAAAAAGCAGAATGGAACGAGTGGCAGCATCGGCAACACGGGTTGTCAACATCTCACCGCAGAAGATCTACTCCGGCTCGGTTCATTCACGTCCGAACGCGTATAACCGATGTCTGGCGTATAAGGCAGGGTCTACCAAAGCCTTACTGACGAGTCCAATAGGTAGACCCGGGACGAAACGCAGGGCTCATCACATAACACCATAATTAGTGACAATAAAATTAACTGAAAACCCAGGAATACATTGGAATGAATTAAAGTACAGTCAGGAAAAAGAATATACAAAAAGATAAATAGCAATGGTAATTAAAAATGGTAATACTAAAGTAATAAGCGCAAACATGCCCCTGGCCTTGAAAACACAGGATTTCAAAACACAAGCTTGAACATACAGAAATAAACATAAAGAAATAAAGATATACAGGTACATATATGAAAAATAATTTTACACATATAACATCTAATACACCTCAAAACAGAGTTCACTGAGTTTGTTCACTGTTCACTTACTGCGGATCAACTGGAACTGGCAGTGGACAAAGCTTCGGAAAGGACCGACGCACAACGCCATGCTGAGTGCGTACAGAGACTACCCTCGCATAACCATCACTGCCAGGATGAATAGCGACAATTCTACCTAACTTCCAATGAAGGGGACGTTGATTGTAGTCCTTGAGCAAAACAAGGGTCCCTGGTTTCAAATCGGAATGGTGCAAGCGCCACATGGTACGTTGCTGTAACTCGGATATGTACTCTTTGCTCCATCGTCTCCATATGCGTTGATGATATTGTTGAACGCGTTGGAATCCTGACAATCGAGGTTCCGCAATGTCCGTTACATCCGGATCTGGTAGCGACGTAAGATGCCTCCCAATCAGAAAGTGAGCTAGAGTTAATGGTTGGAGGTCGTTTGAATCAGAAGAGAGTGGGGATAGAGGTCGGGAATTCAATGTAGCCTCCACTTGAATTAGCAAGGTGCAAAACTCTTCATATGTGACAATTGAGGTACCCAACACGCGCCTCAAATGGTGCTTAGAAGATTTAATTCCGTCTTCCCATAGCCCACCACAGTGGGGACTAGTTGTTAAAAAATGAAAAAAAAAATTAACTAAAATGCCAACTAGTTCCATCGTTAGCGACTGTTTCGCTAAATTTGGAACTATGATCAATTATAAATTTAGACAGCTCTATTAGCTCCGACTTCGCGCCAACAAATTTTGTGCCGTTGTCTGAATATACTTGTGCAGGTTTACCGCGGCGAGAAACAAATCGACGAAAGGCGAGGAGAAAGGTCTCCATGGATAGATCAGTAACCAACTCAAGGTGAACCGCTTTTGTCGAAAAGCACACGAATAAGCACAAGTACGCCTTAGAGGTCTTGGCACCGCGCCCTTTTTGGTTCTTTACAAAAAAAGGCCCGGAGTAATCAACTCCTGTTTTGTAAAATGGAGGAGAAGGAGTAACGCGAGGCAATGGGAGGTTTCCCATGAGGGGTTTGGTGGATCTTGGAGAAAGTCGAACACAACGAACGCATGAACGAACAATCTTTCTTGACAGGTTTCTAGCAGATGTGATCCAAAATTGCTCTCTTAGAGACGCTAAAAGTAGCTGAGGACCAGCATGAAGTAGTCGAATGTGGGCATCGAGAGCAATGAGTGAAGACAAGTGATCTTTACCAGACAGAATTATGGGGTACATCTTCTCATAGGAAAAATTGGATTGGAGTAGCCGACCGCCAACTCTAATAATACCATCTGCGCCGATGAAAGGATTAACACTTAGAAGTGCTGAAGAAACTTTTACAGAACACTTCCCTTTCAACCGGGCAAACTCTTCGGGAAAATATTTATGTTGAGACATTTTAACTAGACACATAAGAGCATCGTATAGATTTGAGGGAGTTAAACCTCCAAGGCAACGCCTTTCCTTGGGAGTCAAACAATTGTGCCGAAATCGCAAGCACCAGGCGCTTTAGATATCCACACCCAACTCGCTTTAGATATTTCAGGCTTGAAAAATTTGAGGTTGGGAAACACGGGATGACAGACGCAGAAAGGCAAGTTACTTCTTTTTTCAGTTCTGGAAGGCTCAAGTCAGAAACTGACGAACAGGGCCATGAAGATTCTTCGTCTACCAGAAAAGAGGGGCCGTGCGACCAAAGTGCGGAGTCCTTGAGACAATGAGGAGAAACTCCCCTTGACAAAAGGTCGGCTGGATTCATTTTGGTGGGCACGTTTTTCCAAGTGGCATGCGACGTAAGTTGTTGAATTTCTGCCACTCGATTGCTAACGAACGTTTTAAGAAGATTCGGGCTAATTTTCAGCCATCCAAGAATTATGGTCGAATCTGACCACAGAAAGACATAGGAGATTCTTAGATTGAGAGATTTCTCTACTTGACAGGAAAGCTTAGCGAGAAGAATTGCTCCGCAAAGCTCGTGCTTGGGAATAGTAATAGGTTTAAGAGGGGCAACCTTGGCCTTTGCGCACAACAAATGAGCACGAGACAAATTCTGCTGATCGACGCTACGAAGATAAATACAGGCTCCATAGCCTTGAAGGGATGCATCGGAAAAACCATGCAACTGAACACCTTTAGGTTCATTGCAAAGCACATGACGAGGAATCTGTAGCTCATTGAGGTCAACCAACTCTTTGCGATACGATTTCCAACTGCGTTGCATCTTAAGAGGAATGGGATCGTCCCAAGACAGCTTTTCCATCCAGAGTTGCTGAAGCATAATTTTGGCACCCAAGGTGCACGCGCTTAACAACCCTAAAGGGTCAAAAATTTGCGAAATTTCGGATAGAATAGATCTTTTCGTATACGTATTTACCCAAGACTTTGAAATAGAGTACATTAAATAGTCGAACTGGAAAGACAAAATCAAACCTAATGTACTGGTATGCTCATTCACTCCAAACTGCCGTACACTCGAATGAATATCGGAAACAGGGACATCCTTTAGAACCCTGGAGTCATTAGAAACCGAATTTCGCAGATTAAAACAACCAGCCTTAAGAATATTAGAAAGTTCAGAGCATATGCGTTGAGATTCGGACAGATTGTCAGAGCCAGTTAGGAGGTCGTCAACATAAAAATCAGACTTGATAATCAAAGAGATTTCTGGAAATGATGTATCACAAGCAATGCCTAGCTGACATAAAGCTCGAATTGTTAGAAAAGACGCACAAGCGGTGCCATAAGTCACAGTATTAAGATTGTAACAATTAAGAGAATCAGCGGGTGAGGAGCGCCAGAGAATCCGTTGTAATGCTCTTTGCGAAGGTTCTACCAGGACTTGGCGATACATTTTCTCGATATCAGCGGATATAGCATATCGATGTTGACGGAACCGAATTAAAATAGAGAACAAGTCCTGTTGCACGACAGGGCCAACCATCTGCAGACTGTTGATAGAATGGCCAGAAGTGGAGGGCATAGACCCATTTAAAACAACACAAAGCTTTGTAGTCAGACTTTCTTCCTTTAAGACTCCATGATGAGGAAGATAGTAAGAAATTTCAGAAGGATGTGGAACAATGGCAGTCATGTGTTGCAATTCTTCATACTCTTTCATGAAGCTAGAATATCGTTCATATACCTGAGGATTTGATTGGAATCGTTTTTCAAGGGAAAGGAATCGCTTCTCGGCTGTTTTGTAAGAATCGCCAAGCAACTCGACAGAAGCTTTGAAGGGAATAGAAACGATGAAACGACCATGCACATGAAAGTGGTCTTCGCACGCCTTTTCTTCCGAAGAAAGTGCTCTGCTCTCCGGATAATGTTCGAGCTCCCAGAACCTATTCAGCTGATAAGGCAGATCATTAAGGCGGCTTAGATGACACCGAACTTGGAGATCAGATTGAAAACCAATGGAGCCTGAAACTACCCAGCCGAAACGTGTTTCTTGTAGAATTGGAAGATTTGGACCCAAACGAATTTGTCCAATGCACATAATGTTGAAGAAAGCTGAAGCGCCTATTAGAAGGTCAATGTCACCGGGTTTATAGAAAGATGGGTCTGATAACTTCAAGTTTTCCGGAATCTTGAATTTATCTATATCAATCTGGATACCAGGAATACTGCCTGTAATTTCATCAAGAACAAGACAAGAGAGATGAACCTTAAAAGAAGATTGATGAGCATGCACTTCAACTGCACATTTAGCATTCGCCAGGGATGCGGCTTGTGCCAGTCCATAGATATGTTGACTGACTCAACGGGCAAATTCAGCCTTTTACATAGACTGGATTTAATGAAATTTGAGTGCGAGACTGAATCCAGAAGTATTCTGATTGTATGAGGTTTTCCAAAAGAGTCAATGATCTGCGCAGACGCGGTAGGCAGAGGCGATAGAACTTGGGCCGTATTCGAAGAAAATGCAGAAATAGTTGAGGAGCGCTCCGGTTCCTCTACGGATGCGGAAACAGGAAAAGTTTGAGCTATTGATTGAATTGAATTCAGGTGTAAGCTAGTGTGATGTTTTGATTTGCAAAGACGACAGGTAAATGTAGAACGACACTGAGTTACAAAATGTCCCTTAGATAAGCAATTTAGACAAACCTTTAAATTCTTTGCTTTGGCCAATCTCTCTTGAGGAGTTAGTTGGTGGAACCGGTCACATTTTGATAAATAATGCTGCTGTTTGCATAAAGGACACACAGGATTGCTAGAAACAAAAGCTTTTGAATGTATTCTAGGTTTTTCGTCAGCCGGTTTCGATTGTTTGCACTCCAAAAATTCTAATAGATTCGCTATATTTTTAATAAACCCTTTAAATTGATCGAGATTTGGCAACTGAGATCCTAAATTATTTTTGAAGGTTTCCCATTCGCGGGCAGTAGTAGGGTCCAGTTTCTTTGAAACTACGTGAATTATAAAGGCATCCAGAAGCTCAGCTTCTGTAGCTAATGATTTTAGTGCTGAAACGTGCTTAAAAAGTGAATCGTTCATTTTCCTTAATTTGGTAGCTGATTCCCTTGATGAGGTTTCAATTTCAAGTATTGACTTAAGGTGATTGTGTACAAGCATTCTGGGGTTGTTGTACCTTTCGCATATAGAATTGAACGCTACAATATAGTTATCGCTAGTAAATTCTAAAGATTTGATTATTTCCGCCGCTTCGCCGAAAAGAGATGCTTTGAGGTAGTGCAGCTTTTGAATATTATTTATTTCGGCGTTTTCATGGATTAAATTACTGAATATTTCTCTGAACTCGATCCAATTATCAAGATCACCATGAAACTTCGGTAAATTGATGGTAGGCAATTTTATGAAAGAGTTAGCACTTGAATGCCCCGAAAAACCGTTTGAGCTCTTTAATGTCGAATTTGTTAGATCTTGATTTGGATTAATAGCTGTAAGCATGCTTAGTAACACCTCCGCTTGTGCAATGGCTTCAAAGTACTGACTTTCAAAAATCTCTAACTGCTCATTGTCTTGATCTGAATCTGTGCTAAGCTCGAGTATTTCCAAATGAAGTTCCTCAAAATCGGACAAATAGGTTATAGCAGAATCGAGCTGCTTTCGTAATTGCATTGTTTGAACAGAACTAACTACCTGCTCGGGATTTTCATGCGCATCCTGAATCTTAATTACAAATGCCCTAAACCGGGTCAATTTCCCTTTGAGTGCGCCTCTTTTGCGATTAAGATTGTCCATGATATTAAGTAAAGAAATAACGGCACTAGTTAATGTTAGACAATCGGGACAAATCCTGCAGTTGCAAGTGAAACGTAAAAGCTATTGATTAAACGAAAGAAGGTATACGGAAATTAATTCAGAGATCAATTAGCTTAGAAAAATGTGGCAACAAATACGTGCATGAATCACGTATGTAGGTACCTCAAATTAAATAGCAGTTTAAGTGAGTTTGCAAATTGCATTCAGTAAAAACTTACACTGAATGTGAACAAGAAATTATGGAAAAGGTAAACGGGATTGACTCACTCTGACTGTCCAAGATGTCTGCTGCTCCTCTTCTGTGAACGTGGTTCGGATACGGCTCGAAGGCCAAAATGTGAGGGCTATGCAACCTTTGTAGACCCAAAATAATTTGTAGTCGGTTGTTAAAACACGCGTACTGGATTGCTTTCGAAAGTTCGGATACGGCTCGAAGGCCAAAATGTGAGGGCTATGCAACCTTTGTAGACCGAAAATAATTTGTAGTCGGTTGTTAAAACACGCGTACTGGATTGCTTTCGAAAGTGGACTGTATGTTGATTGAAACTCTGGTAAGCTGCTTTAATTGTGTATTTCACAAGCGTTACCACTACAAAGTAAGTCCGAACCCCTTGACGATTTGAATGAGAGTGCCCGAGTGGCACGACCTCAAGACGAGGCGTTCTCGGGATGACAGTAATTGAAAAGGGCGCCATCTAGGCGAATAGATTCGTCTCAGATGGACAGAATAAATAGGTATCGCTAATATAAATAGCAATGGTAATTAAAAATGATAATACTAAAGTAATAAGCGCAAACACAGTTAAATATGATGAAAGGTAAATAAATAAAAAAGAAAGAATGAATATTGAACTATAGTTGAAGAGCTTACTATCTTTAATGTTTAACCAATGGTAAATAAGCTGAAGAGGCTACTCTGTGAGAAACACTCACTAATCAACGTTATCTTTAATGGTTCACCAAATGGAAATATGCTCAAGAGGCAACTCTGTGAGAAAAACTCACTACTCAACATTATCGTTAATTTATTTCAAAATTTCCTGGGTTTCAGTCAATTTTATTGTTTATTAAATTTAAAATTATATTTAAAATGTTACAAATACGTTTCGGTGTCTTTCTCCACCATCATCAGTTTGTCTAATATATACATTCACAGTTATTATTAATTTATATAAAATTTTCCATCAAAATTCACAAATTAAAATACAAACCACACACACATTAAAAAGTACATCAAGAACATTGGTTTTCAGGTGATGAGTCAGGACAAACATATCTGAGAAAAGACTAGAATCTATTATTCAGAGATTTAAATTTAATTTTAACTTACGTGTATAGTTGTTTATACCTTAACATTCAACTGGTCACTGAATTTTCCATATATAGGAAGTGAATTATTTTATATATAATATAAGTGAATTTTTTTATATATGATATATATGAATATAAGTGAATTATTTTTTTTTTTATAACTGGACTTATTAACGTTTAATAGTTAACTGCTTGTGCTGAAACATTCAACTTCGACTGCATTCAGTTCATTTTGTTTTTGACTTTAATTGCGATTCACATTCGAACCTGATTGATTTCCTTATATATTTTGGTACCCCTTTACTGTGGATTTTTTTTGTTTATGATCGTTTCGTATATTTTACTGACTGTACTTTAATTCATTCCAATATATTCCTGGGTTTCAGTCAATTTTATTGTTTATTATTTAAAATGTTACAAATACGTTTCGGTGTCTTTCTCCACCATCATCAGTTTGTCTAAAATATACATTTACAGTTATTATTAATTTATATAAAATTTTCCATCAAAATTCACACATTAAAATACAAATCACAGACATAATAAAAAGTACATCAAGAACATTGGTTTTCAGGTGATGAGTCAGGACAAACATGTCTGGGAAAAGACTAGAATCTATTGTTTAGAGATCTAAATTTAACTTACGTATATAGTTGTTTCAACCTTCACATTTGACTGGTCACTGAATTTTCCATATTTTACTCGATATCGAGCGAGCGAAACAAAAAAAACCTGTTTATCTTTCGCCTTTTCTTTGCATTCTAGGAATTGCTTGGCAATTTCTCAAGATCAGATGTTTACATTTCATTTACCTGGTCCAATCAGTTCATGCATGCCATCATCTGCTTGTGCTGAAATTAGTGTATGATACACAGAGCTAAGATTGTCTGTGTCTGATTTGAAATTCATTTCATTTTGATGTTTTTTAATTTGTATCATTTCATGGATTCTTCTCTTAATATAGTTGTCCTCATTGATCAATATTTGTGTGTTAGCGAAATCAAAATCATGCAACTTTTGTTGTGCATGTTGTGCTAATGCTGTTGCATTCTCGTTAATCTTTCTTAAGAAATACTTATGTTAGTATATTCAAAAATAAAAAATAAAAAATGTTTTAAAACCGCATAATATTACTATAGCGGAAAAAACTAATAACAACTTGACAAGGGAGTGTTTCACAAAATTTAAACCTATAAGCGATAAGTTGGACACACCCAACGTAATATACAAGATTAACTGTTTGAACTGTGACAAAACATACATAGGTCAAACAGGGCAATATTTAAAAAAAAAGAATATACGAACATAAGTATAGCTTAAGAAAGATTAACGAGAATGCAACAGCATTAGCACAACATGCACAAAAAAAGTTGCATGATTTTGATTTCGCTAACACACAAATATTGATCAATGAGGACAACTATAATAAGAGAAGAATCCATGAAATGATACAAATTAAAAAACATCAAAATGCAATGAATTTCAGATCAGACACAGACAATCTTAGCTCTGTGTATCATACACTAATTAGATGATCGCATGCATGAACTGATTGGAGCAGGTAAATGAAATGGAAACATCTGATATTGAGAAATTGGCAAGCAATTCCTATAATGCAAAGAAAAGGCGAAAGATAAACAGTTTTTTTTGTTTCGCTCTCTCGATATCGAGTAAAATATGGAAAATTCAGTGACCAGTCAAATGTGAAAGTTGAAACAACTATATACGTAAGTTAAATTTAGATCTCTAAATAATAGATTCTAGTCTTTTCCCAGACATGTTTGTCCTGACTCATCACCTGAAAACCAATGTTCCTGATGTTCTTTTTAATATGTGTGTGATTTGTATTTTAATGTGTGAATTTTGATGGAAAATTTTATATAAATTAATAATATCGTAGAACCGATGTCTGGCGTATAAGGCAGGGTCTACCTAAGCCTTACTGACGAGTCCAATAGGTAGACCCGGGACGAAACGCAGGGCTCATCACATAACACCATAATTAGTGACAATAAAATTGACTGAAAACTCAGGAATATATTGGAATGAATTAAAGTACAGTCAGGAAAAAGAAATATACAAAAATGATATAGATGCTTGGGAAAAAAAGCAGAATGGAACGAGTGGCTTTCAATCTAATGCTAATCGGCAACACGGGTTGCCAACATCTCACCGCAGAAGATCTATACCGGCTCGGTTCATTTACGTCCGAACACGTAGAACCGATGTCTGGCGTAAAAGGCAGGGTCTACCTAAGCCTTACTGACGAGTCCAATAGGTAGACCCGGGACGAAACGCAGGGCTCATCACATAACACCATAATTAGTGACAATAAAATTGACTGAAAACCCAGGAATATATTGGAATGAATTAAAGTACAGTCAGGAAAAAGAAATATACAAAAATGATATAGATGCTTGGGAAAAAAAGCAGAATGGAACGAGTGGCTTTCAATCTAATGCTAATCGGCAACACGGGTTGCCAACATCTCACCGCAGAAGATCTATACCGGCTCGGTTCATTTACGTCCGAACACGTAGAACCGATGTCTGGCGTATAAGGCAGGGTCTACCTAAGCCTTACTGACGAGTCCAATAGGTAGACCCGGGACGAAACGCAGGGCTCATCACATAACACCATAATTAGTGACAATAAAATTGACTGAAAACCCAGGAATATATTGGAATGAATTAAAGTACAGTCAGGAAAAAGAAATATACAAAAATGATATAGATGCTTGGGAAAAAAAGCAGAATGGAACGAGTGGCTTTCAATCTAATGCTAATCGGCAACACGGGTTGCCAACATCTCACCGCAGAAGATCTATACCGGCTCGGTTCATTTACGTCCGAACACGTAGAACCGATGTCTGGCGTATAAGGCAGGGTCTACCTAAGCCTTACTGACGAGTCCAATAGGTAGACCCGGGACGAAACGCAGGGCTCATCACATAACACCATAATTAGTGACAATAAAATTGACTGAAAACCCAGGAATTCATTGGAATGAATTAAAGTACAGTCAGGAAAAAGAAATATACAAAAATGATATAGATGCTTGGGAAAAAAAGCAGAATGGAACGAGTGGCTTTCAATCTAATGCTAATCGGCAACACGGGTTGCCAACATCTCACCGCAGAAGATCTATACCGGCTCGGTTCATTTACGTCCGAACACGTAGAACCGATGTCTGGCGTATAAGGCAGGGTCTACCTAAGCCTTACTGACGAGTCCAATAGGTAGACCCGGGACGAAACGCAGGGCTCATCACATAACACCATAATTAGTGACAATAAAATTGACTGAAAACCCAGGAATATATTGGAATGAATTAAAGTACAGTCAGGAAAAAGAAATATACAAAAATGATATAGATGCTTGGGAAAAAAAGCAGAATGGAACGAGTGGCTTTCAATCTAATGCTAATCGGCAACACGGGTTGCCAACATCTCACCGCAGAAGATCTATACCGGCTCGGTTCATTTACGTCCGAACACGTAGAACCGATGTCTGGCGTATAAGGCAGGGTCTACCTAAGCGTTACTGACGAGTCCAATAGGTAGACCCGGGACGAAACGCAGGGCTCATCACATAACACCATAATTAGTGACATTAAAATTGACTGAAAACCCAGAAATTCATTGGAATGAATTAAAGTACAGTCAGGAAAAAGAAATATACAAAAATGATATAGATGCTTGGGAAAAAAAGCAGAATGGAACGAGTGGCTTTCAATCTAATGCTAATCGGCAACACGGGTTGCCAACATCTCACCGCAGAAGATCTATACCGGCTCGGTTCATTTACGTCCGAACACGTAGAACCGATGTCTGGCGTATAAGGCAGGGTCTACCTAAGCCTTACTGACGAGTCCAATAGGTAGACCAGGGACGAAACGCAGAGCTCATCACATAACACCATAATTAGTGACAATAAAATTGACTGAAAACCCAGGAATACATTGGAATGATATAAATTAATAATAACTGTAAATGTATATTTTAGACAAACTGATGATGGTGGAGAAAGACACCGAAACGTATTTGTAACATTTTAAATAATTTTCGTTTTGTTTATTCTTTTCCTGACTGTACTTTAATTCATTCCAATATATTCCTGGGTTTCAGTCAATTTAATTGTTTATTATTTAAAATGTTACAAATACGTTTCGGTGTCTTTATCCACCATCATCAGTTTGTCTAAAATATATATTTACAGTTATCATCAAATTAAATAGAAAACTTTCACCAAAATTCACATATTAAAATACAAATCACACACATATTAAAAAGTACATCCAGAACATTGGTTTTCAGGTGATGAGTCAGGACAAACATGTCTGGGAAAAGACTAGAATCTATTGTTTTAGAGATCTAAATTCAACTTACGTATATAGTTGCTACCAACATCACATTTGACTGGTCACTGAATTTTCCATATTTTATTCGATATCAAGCGAGCGAAACAAAAAAACTGTTTATCTTTAGTCTTTCCTTTGCATTCTAGGAATGCTTGGCAATTCTTCAATATCAGATGTTTACATTTCATTTACCTGGTCCAATCAGTTCATACATGCGATCGTCTAATTAGCGTATGATACACAGAGCTAAGATTGTCTGTATCTGATCTGAAATTTATTGCATTCTGATGTTTCTTAATTTGTATCATTTCATGGATTCTTCTCTTATTATAGTTTTAGAGATCTAAATTCAACTTACGTATATAGTTGCTACCAACTTCACATTTGACTTGACCAGTCAAATGTGAAGTTGCTAGCAACTATATACGTAAGTTGAATTTAGATCTCTAAAACAATAGATTCTAGTCTTTTCCCAGACATGTTTGTCCTGACTCATCACCTGAAAACCAATGTTCTTGGTGTACTTTTTAATATCTGTGTGATTTGTATTTTAATGTGTGAATTTTGGTGAAAGTTTTCTATTTAATTTGATGATAACTGTAAATATATATTTTAGACAAACTGATGATGGTGGATAAAGACACCGAAACGTATTTGTAACATTTTAAATAATAAACAATAACATTGACTGAAACCCAGGAATACATTGGAATGAATTTTAAATAATAAACAATAAAATTGACTGAAACCCAGGAATACATTGGAATTTTTTTATGATCACGACCGATCCCCATTGGAAGACCTGCGAGGCCACTCCAAGTGATCACTCCAGCCGGTCCCCCCCAGGATCCTTCCCCTTTACCATCCAGGCTTGATTGAAGTTAAGGTATCCATAGATTAAGGGTGCTACCAAAAGTATCCGAGTGATACACTCTCAGTAAATTTACATATTTTGTAATTTTCTTTCTTATCCTATAAATTTGTTAACTTATTTAAATACATCAGTTGTGCAGTTGAATTTGAGTGTGCGTATTTTTGTATTGTCCATTGAGCGTTCCAAATATGGTTCACTAGCCGCAAAGTACTAGCTCTTGCTCTAACTCACGCTCGATATAAAATAATTATAGTTAGAAGTAAAATTCATAACAAGGTTGGAGTGTGGGTGTGTGGATGTCAGAAATATGTGAATCAGGTCGTTTAAGTAGGGTATGGTGAAATGAACACAGTCGTTCAAAGGGTTGTTGAGGTGGGGAGGGTTTGCTTTGCCTAGTTTTGTTACAGGTTTGAGACGAACTGAGGCCCCGCCCCTGGCGTGGTTGGTGGAATTGCTATGTCTACAGATGTATTGCCAGTCCCTGTATGTCAAAGTCTGTCCTATTTTAGTTTTAGTCTCTACAAACATGCAGCAGTCCATGTCGTTTTGTTCTATGTAATTGTAAATTAGTGGCGTTTTATGGTTTAGTCCGTTGATGTTCGCGTAAAGTACTTTCAAACTGAATCTTGTATTTTTGTAACTGTCTGTCTCAATTGTTCGTGGTGTTCAGTTGGAAAGCGTCTTTCGGGCAGGAGCATGTCAAACATTAAGGCCCGGTTCCACCATCTCTGATTAAAATGTTAATCATTGATTAAAACTATTTAATCAACACTTTGCGTTCCACCATAATTTTAACCACGATTATGGTCACTTAATCAGTGATTAACTTAACCGACGAAAATGGCTGATTATTGACGATAATCACGATTAGTATGATAACCTCAAATAATTTTTCAACATAAACACAATATGGATTTATTTTACGACGATATTTTGTCATCGTCTGATGAGGAAAATGACATTCAGATTGCTAGAAGGCCCCGAATATTTAAACCGCGTGTCAATTATTTTGAAATAATGGACAACTTGAGTTTTTTTACGCGATTTCGATTATCAAAAACCACTGTCCAAAAATTACTGCTGGAAATAGAAATAGACCTGCAACATACTACAGAAAGGTATGAAAAATGTATAATAATAAATTTGCCACATGTTAATTAAATGGATCTTTTAGAAATAACGCTATTCAACCCATGACACAACTTTTACTCGCGTTGAGGTACTATGCAACTGGATCACATCTTATTGCTGCTGGCGACTTTTCTGGAGTAAGCAAAACTAGTGCACATCGTATTGTACATCGAGTAACTGCTGCAATTGCCAAATTAGCTCGAAATGACATTAAACTCCCATCTACAGAAAGGGAAATAAGTGCAGCACAAGTAAATTTTTATGCAATAGCTCGTTTTCCCAAAGTTATTTCAGTGCTGGATTGTACTCACATTAAAGTACAATCCTTTGGGGGAGACAGCGCAGAGGTATTTCGCAATAGGAAAGGATATTTCTCAATTAATGTTCAAGCGACATGTGATAGTTCTTCAAAATTTACCAGCATTGTGGCACGATGGCCAGGATCCGCACATGACTCCACGATTTTTAGAAGCTCTAGATTGTGTGCCAGATTGGAATCAGGTGAATTTGGAAATGCTGTTATTCTAGGAGATGGAGGCTATGCATTGAAAAACTATTTAATTACACCCCTGAACCAACCTGTAACTGATGCAGAAAAATTATTTAATGAGTCTCAAATTAGAACTCGGAATAAAATTGAGTGCACATTTGGCATTTGGAAGCGTAGATTTCCTTGTTTGGCTATAGGCATGCGTTTTACAATGGACCATGTACTTCCTGTGATAGTAGCAACTGCAGTTCTACATAACAGAGCACGGTTAGCTATGGAAGATATGCCTCCAGATGACCCTGATCTAAATATTCACTGGGATGTTATTTTAACAGAGCATCCACATAATTCTGATAACTTGCATGGTAATGATGGAATTGGACGTAAAAATATTATCGCATATTTTCAAAGTCTGCTAGATGAGCAATAATAAAATAGTTCATGAAGCAGGTACTTTTTTTTTAGATTGTTAATTAGTATAATGTGCTATATTTTATGTTAAAAAATATATAATAATGCATATGATATAATATTGTAAAAAATAAAGTCCCTTACGTTTGATAGTTTTATTTTTAAGCATTTGTAATCTGCATTAAAAATATAATTTTAATAATCAAACTTTTAATTAAACAACACACAGTTTATAATATGTTTATTTCATTAATTGTTTTTGCAAAACCTCAATTTTTAATTTTTGCTCAATCAACGTGTTCTCTAAAACCTGTTTCTCCAACTCAAATTTTTCAATGGCAATTTTTTTTAAAGTGTTAATATAATCTATTTTTGTTTGCACTAGGAGAGATGGTCCTAGTCCGGTTTTAATTGAAGGCTTCTTGTTGTTTTTTTCTGTCAGCCGTCGTTCGATAGGTTCTAATCCATCGTTTGCACTTGCCTGTGATGTGGAAGGAGTGCTCATAAAAATCTTTGGTGGTATTTTTAAAAGAGGATTCTTTTTCCTCTTGAGGCTCACTGGATTCCAACTAGCCCAATCATGATCATCATCACTTATTGCCTACAATTAAATGTAATTCAAAAAAGCGTTAGTAAAGTGATTAGTCACAAGATAAGCATAGCCTGAACAACCAACTCCAGAAGATCGGATACTAGAGAATGACAGTAAACAAACCTCAGTTTCTGCCAAATTTTCTTGGAAATGAACTAAAGAAATATCTGGATCTGGCGTTGTGTTGCTGTTGATTTCCTTGTTATCATCCATGCTGCTTGCAAACTTCACCTCTGTATCTTGTATAGTTGTAGCTGTTTACATAAAAGGAAATATTTTATATAAAAATTATATTGTAATAAGAAATTGAAATACCTTCCATAGCATCATCGTCGTAATCATTGGTCATAGGCTCAATTAGTTTCCCAATCACATTTTTGACTTGAAGACTCAAAGGATCTTCTTTTATTATCGAAGGTCCGCCACCTAATAAAAATGTGACAATAAATAATTAAAACTTTCTTTCATTTCAACTGAGTGTATTATCTTACCTGTTTGAAACATTTCCTTGCGTAAATCGCTCATATTTTTTCTGGCGTTCCGCTTTAAATTGTCCCACAAAAATTTTAATTTTTCAGCAGAACGATGCTCTGGGGATATGCCTTGTGCATTGAATTTATTGCAAATTTTGAGCCATGTTATATTTTTTTGTTTGATGCTCACACTGTCAGTTTTCTTACATTCTATTATATTTTTATATTTCTCAATTATCTCTATTAGAGCAGATTTTTCACTGCTTATAAAGTTTGGGCATCTTTTCCTTTTCTTGTGCTAAAACAATCAAAATTTATTTGTGTGAAATTGAAATAAATTAGCAAACTGAAAGCACTTCACACGTGATTGCTCAGAGAGAGTGAATAAAAAAGAAAGAATACTTAAAAATTGCTGATATATGGAGACTTTTACAGACTGTACGTACCTCTAATAATGTCACTCTTGATTCATCTGCCATCTTGATCTTCTATTTTTATTTGAAATTCAATGTATATTAGAAAAAACGATGTACTGGTACCACACGTGGACACTGCAAATGGCTAGACGCATAGATAAATGGAAGACGAAATAACGAACATAACCTTGCCAGTTGTTTGAACCAATCGGAATCGTTGATTCAAAGGAATTCCGATCGTACCCGATGAGACTGACGATTACCTAACCAGCGTTAAAATGTTTGTTGTGGAACGCATGACAATTTAATCATGATTAAAGTGGTGATTAAGAAATGATCGTGATTAGTTAATCAAGAATTTAATCACTCTTGGTGGAACCGGGCCTAAGATGTAAATATGGTTTCCGAAGAAAACAACGGAGGTGTCAATGTCGAAGTCTTCTATAAATTGTTTTCGTAGTTTTTCAGTAGTTCGTCTCTGTTGGTATTGTTTGTCTTGTTAAGTTGATGTTTGTATTTGTTTATGATATGAGCATGTGTTGTAATGGGTGTGTGTATTCTACTTGCCGCTGTCGTCGTCTTCGCAATAGCGGTCGTCCGTTTGTTTAGACACTTTATCTTGACTTTTGGTATTCCGTCAATTGGGGCTATCGGTCGTTTTGGGCACTTCATGCTCCATGCTGCGTGGTCCTCAGAGTTGCATGCTGCGCATTTGGTTGGCAGTGATGACTCGCATTTGAAAGTTGGATGTGGTCCCTGGCACTTGTTGCATCTTGGAGATTGTTTGCAGTCTTCATTTTTGTGGTTGAATAGGTTGCATTTGCCACACGGCGCAGGCACGGGTGCTGGTGGTTTGCTTTCGGTGATTTTGAAAATGCGGCTCAAAAAATGAACCGCACGGTCGTTTATTAACCTTTCGTAGGTGGATATATCGTCGGTTATTAGCCTTATCATTATTATCATCATTATCTTATTCTCTTGCAGAATCTTATTCTGAAGTTTTGCTGTTCCAGGTGTTTGAGAAACATGTTGTCTTCAATATCTTGGTCGACCCCAGTGGCGACGACTGAATATGATGGTGTGATATGGGGTTTGCTAACAGGCTGTCGGATTTGTGTTGTAGGTGCTACTTGCTTGTTTGAAAGATTTTACTATCTTTCTCTCTATCAGTGTTTGCTGAGATTTTGTGGCATTTTCGGGGCTGTTGGTTTTGATGAGGAAGTTGTTTTCTTGTTTTATTACGATGTCTTTGTTGTTTACAGCACTTTCTACCCATTTTAGGGCCAGTTGGACTCTCGTAATTGCTGTGGTTGTATACACAATAAATGCGGATGTGAATGTGGGGCGTTTATCGTGTGTTGTAACTGCCTTGAATGATGGTGGTGATGGGTTGATATCCATGGCTGAAGTTGATGGTCGCTCCAGTGTGGTTCTTTTGACCTCTTGTGTTGTGGTTGTAGGGTTGGTTACGGTTGCCTTTGTTGGTTTTCTACCTCCTTTTTCAAATTTCGGTTCAATAAAGCCGCCATCCTGGGAGGCCCTGCCCACTTCGGATCCTAGGGAGCTCCCAATATCAATGTTTCGTTGATTCGTCAAACTATCCTTTTATTCAGTTCGATTCACAGTAGTAGGGCACTGAATGTAAGATTCTTTAGCTTTTTTGGCTTCGCTCAAGCGCGAGATTCTGCGGATACTTTCGCACTCGACACGTCTTATCGCTACCAGGGTTGCTACGAGACTGAATATATATATTTTTTATATATTTTTTTTTGTGTTAATTTCTGGAATATACGGTAATGATATATACTTGATCTCATTTTCTTTTTTATTATTATTATTATTTATGTTGTTCCATTTATTGGAATTGTAAATTTTATTTATTCTTCGTTTTATGATCGGTTTGAAGAATGATTTTGGATAGTTGTTAGTGGATTAGAATCTTTGTTTATTTTTTGGAAATTTTTCTGCATTTTATTATATTAGATTATAGAGCAAATCATAATGTGCCAATTTAATCGTTCTAGCAGAAACGCCTCTGTGACTGCTTCTAAGTCTGTAGGTGGAAGAAGATTTCTATCTCTAATGACCATCTGCGATAAGTAAATGCGTCGGATGATCTGAAGTTGCTGAGGAGCACTATTCCACTAAAACAATTAAACATATTAGATCTAAGAATGTTTGTGATATTCCACTAAAGACTTTAATAGTGTTGATTATTTAATTGTAAATTACTAAACAATGTCATCACATCTGAGAATTTGGCAGTACTCGACATAAATTGGTTCGACTCCAACTGAATTGCCAAATACAGCAAAAAATATTTTCCACTCTTTTTGCGAAACAGTAAAGTTTTTTGTTTCTTTCCATTGAGCCCCAAGAAGTTATAGCAGTCACCTTAATTTGAACATCATTTGTAAAATAGTGCTTTCTAATTCGTATTTTAGATTGATCGTTAACCCTTACTTACAAACTGCCTTTTTAAAGTCACACATACATTTATTTTTTCTGAGTAACAGTCAGTGACGTTAGCCATATGCGAAATATGACGTCATCAATAAGTCTACAGGGTGTTTAAAGAAAAGTTGCATAACCCAAGTTGAAATGTGGCGTAAATATAACACCTTTTATACAGGTGGATTCGAAAGTGGCGTCATTACTTGGGGGTGTTGCCGTCTACCGGTGTAATAAGTAATCATAGATAACCAAAGTAAGTGAGGTTGACGTGCAAGTCATGAGTATGAGCAGCTCGCCCTGTTTGCAGCTTTTCGGCATACCCCAACATCCACTTTGTGCGTTAAGCAAACCCACTATCAAGTCGAAACCGCTGTCCAAGGGGACACCAAGCCGTGTTCCGTGGACCTCCACCCTCCAATTAGCGGGGGGAAGGGAAGGGACAGCACAACATCAATTACATTTATTCCACATATTACAACTTTCTCCCCTTTTTCAAATCGCCATTTCCACTCGTGTCCAGCCTGTACCAACTCTTGCTCTGATTGTCTTCATTCTATAGCTTTAATATCTCATCGTCATAAAAATGCCAGACGTGCAGCTTGCTCCTCCAGTCCATTTTCGCTTTTCTCTTCTGTTTTCCAGTTTCTTTCACACCATCCTCACCGGGTTTCCGACCTCATTTCAGCGGTTGTACCCGTCTCTGTCCCTTGGTCTCAACCGCATTGTTTCTTTCCATGTTCATTTCCATTTAGTTCCTCATTTCCTTATCATTTACTCCATTAATATTTTTTTCCATTAATCAACTCATTATCCATATTCATCTCCGGTTGCCATCGAACATCAATTAATTGAGAAATTAATTCGCTATTTCGACTCATGTTCTGTCTATTCCGATTCTTTGCACTTTTGTCTTCATTCTCCAACCGTTAATTTCGCCTTCCATATATACCATCATCAGCAAGTTGCACTTCCGGATACAGTCCATTTTCGCTTTCCCCTCTGTTTTCCGCTTTTCCAATTTTAAACTTTCTTCCACTCCATCCCCACCGGGTATCCGACCTCGTTTCAGCGGTTGCACCCGTCTCCAGCCCTTTGTCTCCATTCCTTTTTCATCTTGCATGCTCGTTTCCAGTTTCATTGCCTTGTTGTCATATATCAATAGCTCCAGTTCATATATATTATAATCATTATGCACAATCATATAGTAATGATCATTTATGCCGTTATCCATATCAACCACGGTTCGGCATCAACGCCAGATTGGTTTCTACTTTTTCCCCGCACGGTGTTCCGACTGTGTGGGAGAGGGTGTGCAGACCCCCCTGCTCGTTTTGGTCCACACTGGGTATTTAATTTAGCCAGTGCACCCAGTTAAGTAAGCTTTCCCGTTCGGCAGGCGGTAAGCCACTATTAGCCCAACCAGCAACGGCCACAGCTGGGTTCATTTAGTCGTCCTGCCAGCAGAACTTCAGCTCCGGCCCCACGACAAAGTGGACCCCGATCAAGGAGGTTGGTGTAGTAAACGAATGTCAACCATTAAAGCTGTTCGAAGTTCCCGTTTAACTCCAACCATGTTTGTGCCCTTGTAGTCACGTTATTCAGTTAATTAACTCGTATTCAATTTTTAACGGTGTTTAGTGGACCTGAAATTTATTGTGTCCTGTGTATCGTACATACATGGTAGGGTTGTAGCCCTTCCTCGGTAATTATCGGGTTCATAGTTGCTTGGGAAAGTGTCAGTTGTTGCTCAATGCTCCGAGTACTCCTGGCAGGTTCTTCTGCAATTATCGCCAATACATGTTCTTCTATGTACTAAGTCACAATTTGAAAAGTGCTTGTTACTCTTGACGAAAGCTATCAACTTATCATCGTTGCCGTTTTCTATTTTCATCAAAAATTTGGAAAACGGTACTTTTTTAACATTTTTTGTTAACAAACGGAAATTTTCGAAAAAAATGTTTTCAATATTTCCTCCAAGTAGTACTCTTCAAGTGAGCTCCTATAACATCTTAAAAGGAATGACACCAATTTTGAAGCACCCAGTAGTATTGCATATTCTGGGTAAACGAGTAAATCTCACATACAACTACACAAACTTACCATAAGTAACATCTTTGATATTTGGATATTTTTTCCTTACCTAACCGTTTTGAATATTTACGTTAAAAATTTAAACGAAGTAGCTACCATTAATTAGTATTTTGAGCAGTGCGTTAGTCGATTTTCTAAGTAGGTGTTGATTTAAGTTATTTTTGTCGTTATTTTGCGATTATGCGTTTAAATGAGAGATAAAACCCGCTCACAACAAGTAAGTGAAATGTTTAACAACAATTTTTCGACCACATCGACCATTTGTCAATCAGTTTGTCAGTCAACAATACTGGCTATTTTAATCTACAACAAATTTCTTTAAATAAATAATTGGCCTCCGTGGAAAGCCTGATTTGTCCAAGAATGATTATATGGCAATCCAGATCGCAAAACAAATTCTCAGAAATTATGTTCGAAAAGGGCAACATTAATAATTTGTTTACGAAAAAATATGCTGAACTGGGATAGAGAAAAAACCAGTATTGCGGACTAAAAACGTTCACGTGTTTTAAATCGCTCCGCAAATATTTTTTTATTTTTGGCATATTTAAACCTGTGAGTTCGAAAGGAGAAAGTCAGGAGTAATAAAGGCGGTAAAGGGAAAGTGAAAGTTTTGCTCAATGCTCCGAGTACTCCTGGCATGTTCTTCTTCAATTATCTCCAATACATGTTCTTCGATGTCTGAAACCCGAACACCTCTTGGTCGTCCCCTATCTGCCTCATTTTTTTGATAGCGAGATACTTATAACTATCTGTTAATGACAAAGAACATCGTTGCGGTAATTATGAAACTTTAACGATATAATTCGTTTTTAAAAAGTTTTTATTATTACAACGACAATTTATTTAGCTACTTAATTCCACAACGTGGTTACAAAGAATGAGTTCTCATGCAAAACAGTCAAATGAGGAAAACACTTCTGCTGACTCGTGGAATGTTGGAGTATGGTGGTTTCCTAGTATTGTAGTTGCAGAGTCAGGTGGGTATGGCTATGTAACTCGGTTTTCTATTTTCATGAAAAAATTGGAAAACGGTACTTTTTTAACATTAAAAATTGTCATCATTTGAAGTAAAGATGGTAATTTTTCTTTTCGAATGCTTAATTAATTCAATAAGCTACCAGTCAAATTTGGCACCATTTCAAAATAATACTTAATAACAATGTTGAAATTCGACTTTCAACTGTTAATATCTTTATTATGGGGAGAAATAATGCCCGAACAAGTCAACATTAATATTTTGTTTACGAAAAAATATGCTGAACTGGGCTAGAGAAAAAACGAGCACTGCGGACTAAAAACGGTAACGTGTTTTAAATCGCTCCATAAATAATTGTTTGTTTTTGGCATATTTAAACCTGTAAGTTCGAAAGAAGAAAGTCAAGTAAAAAAGGTGACGAACATAAAATTGGCGTGAAAAGGAGAACGCGAATAGGTAGTGACCAGCGAGAAAGAGCTAGTTCAATAGGTGATTGGTTCTCGAATTTAGAATAGTCTCAAATCGAATCAACCGTCGCTGCAAATAGTGCCTCAGTGAAACATTTTGTAAATCTTGATATGACGAAGATAAGCCGGAATGGAATGTAAGCAAACAGATGCGACGTCTGCAAAGTACAACTGATCACATTTACAGTGAAACACATTGGAGTTGTAGTAAGAACTTTGATAAACAAGAATTACGAAAAAGTGTTTACCTTAAGAAAATCTTTATCAAGTACAGTGACAAAGTGTACATACACAGAGTAAAGTATCATACAAAAAGAACATGCTCAGGGACTAACACACCCACTGGCGGGTGCCCCGTTGCAAAACTACCCGTTTTACCACGAGTACATAGTTCGGTTTTAATAAAAAGTTACTTAAACGAAAAACAACTCGTTTGTGCATGTAACTTTTATAGATCAAAATTTCTGTTTTCACGATTGCGCGTAATTTCGGGGTCAGTACAACCACCAAAACACAACCCTTCTTCTCGTACCACGACGCTCCTTCAGAAGCAACAGTGAGTATGCTCACTTAGGCCCCGCCATCTGTATTCAGGATGTGCAGCATTATAGAAGCCTGTCTATCCATAGCTCTGACACCCACGACGCCTGATAGGCAAAACATGCCAAACTATTCTAAGTTTCTTTTAGGTACAGAGAAAAGTGAATAATTTATGACTAATGCATATCACCAGGAACAGTGGAACTAATTTTTAAAATAATACATGATTTCTCAGAAATATTTAATTTTGAAGAATATAAATTGGAAAGGAATGTTTTTAATTACGTGACGTAGTGACCAGATAGATAGATAGATAAAAATTTATTGAACATTCCCATTAATAAAATTCACAAACAAAGTTAAAAAAACATATCTCCCATGTCTAGCCAGATGTTCGGCCGGTTGCTCTTTGCCCATTATCTAAATAGGCGCGCTAAGTCGTCCATTATCTGGGCAGTGCCCTAACATGGACATTCCCGAGCTAGCCATACGCACGACAACGCCAGGAGATAGTCTTGAAGTGGCGGTTTTGGTTTTATTCGAGGGGCATTCATTAAGGAAAAAAAGTCTTCCTGAAGGGAAGCCAAAACCCCTTTTGCTTCGACCTTTAAGTTTGATACTGTCAGCCGTGGCGTTAACCGCCGGCAGTTTCAACTAGATGACCAAATCCATCCGCCCCCGCCCCGATCAGTGTAAGGACCAGCCAACACCAGCCAGAACGAGGCAGGACGAACCCGTAAAGTCTCGTTATGTTGGATTTGTGCGTTTCCAGCCTGCTAGAAACGACTGTCTGCAACTGGCAGGCAATGTTTGTTTGTCGTCACGTACTGTCAGGGACAAAATCCTCATAAAATATGGGAAGTCGCTTATACAGGGGACCAAGGGTTGGGCGATCGATTGCTCTTACTTGGGTGATATTTCGCGTGAGGACTGAGCCTTGCACTCCGCTATGATAACATTTTTTCAGCGATGGTATCTATATAGTCGGCTATATAGGCCATCCCTGTATATTCGTGCATTTCGGTTATTCTGGTGTATCTGTCAGCCGATAGGACGCCTCTTAGGAACCTATTTTGGGTCCTTTGAACACGTCGTCTCGTGGAATCACAGACAGAGTGCCAGACAGGGGAGCCGTAGGTCAGTATGAGTCTTATGGTGGAGGTGTAGAGCAGAAGTTTATTTCGAGGTGATAGGAAATAATTTGGCGCCAGAAGAGAGTACAACTTTCTTCGGGCCATGGCAGTCTTTTGTACAGCATAGTCAACATGCTTATTGAAATGGAGTCGGGCGTCTAGTTTGAATCCCAGGTATTTCACCTCTTTTGTTATTTTGATAGGAGTATTTTGGACCACGAGTGGTGATAAGATTTTGTTGTTAGTGAATTTGCGCGAAAAGATAAAAAGTTCCGTCTTCCTGGGATTCACTTTAAGTTTCCATTTTTCAAAATACGGCGTCAATAAACTCAGGTGATCTGCAATGCGAGATTTCGCAGCCTGAGCATAAAAAGACGATGCGTAGATAGCCGTATCATCAGCGTATAGTGCTATTTTTGTAGTGGGAAGTTTTGGAATGTCTGCTGTGTACAATGTATACAGCAGCGGCGAAATCACTGTACCTTGTGGTACTCCTGCCGCGATGCGTCTTTTGGCAGAAGTAGGAATTCTCCACTTTCACCTGGATGGTACGGTTTTTTAGGTAAGACGCTATAAGGGAAACTAGGTAGAGTGGCAGTGAATCTACGGCAAACAACTTATACAGCAGGCCTGTGTGCCAGACTGTGTCGAAGGCCCTTTCCATATCGAGAAGCAGCATTACCGTACTTTGAAGCTTATTAAATGCTTCATAGGCATCCGTTGCGATCCTAGCAGTCTGCAGCGTTGTGTTGTGTCTTCCTCGAAAGCCAAACTGCTCATCCGGGATTAAACTTCGAAGCTCGGCTGCTGCCTGTAGTATGGATAGGATAACCTTCTCGGTTAATTTGCCGAGGGAGTTTAGGAGGGAAATTGGCCTATAAGAGGCGGGATCAGTCGGGTTTTTGCCCGGCTTTAAGATAGGAATTATTACAGCGTTTTTAATGTCCTGTGGGAAGTGCTGCAATTTAAGGACTGCGTTGACTATTTGTACTATTAGCACTATAGTTTTCCGCGGTAAGTTTTTGAGGAGTAAATAAGGGATGCCGTCGTGCCCGGGGGCTTTTCGGCTAGGGAGGCGCTGAAGACACGATTGTATCTCCGACGGGGTTGTTATATATTATATAGTTGTTATATAGCAAAATCGAGGGTGGTATAGGATACTTCCGTTCTACGAAAACAGCGGTCTGTCTTTCTATTTCGATATCCTGAAGGGCTGGTTGGACTTTGTGTACTTCTGCCAAAAAGTCGGCGAGCAGCTGGCATTTGTCGCTGGTGATAATGTAACTCTGTCCCTCTTTTTCAAGAGCGGGGACTTGTTCGTAGCTTTTTCGTAGACTTCTCGACAGTTTCCACAAAGAATTGTCACGGGGAGATAAGTTTCGCAACTTTTCCGGACAGGTAAAATTCCTGTATGCGGAAATTTCGCTCTGGATGTCTCGTGCAAGTTCTGCTGCCCTCATGCGATCGGCAGATTGCCTGAATCGCTGCCAACGCTTCCTGATTCTATTTTTCGCCTTAATAAGGTTCAAGATTTCCTCAGGAAGGTTGTCGCGCCGCGGTCTGTTCGGAACTTTTTTGGTTAAAGCTTGCTGTGTCCGTTGTATATTCCTGGTCAGACCTTTTACCGCATGCTCTAGAGCTTCGACAGTATCAGTCTGGCCCGGAATACACAGCAGGTCTTGTAGTCGTTTCCGATATTCGCGAAAATCGAAATTTTCGTATGAATATCGAAAGTCTTTCGTTTGTGTGCGCTATAAATCCCTAATGTCGAGGTAAATGGGCAAATGGTCACTGCTGAGGGCGTCTATAACCACCATCTCCGTGAGATTGGCGAGTCCTTTGGCTATTCCGAAATCAAGGAAAGATGGGTTCATTCCACTGTTTGGATAATGCGTTGCAGATGAAGTGGGCATAATTAGTAGGCCATTGTCGCGAACGTAGCTGGCTAGGAAATTGCCAGCTGCGTTTTTCCTTCCAGGGTTATTAAATAGTGGATGGCCGGCGTTGAAATCTCCCATAAGCAACACCCTATTGGTGTTTGAAAAAAATGGATCAACGTCAGTGGCCTGTAAGCGAGTAGAAGTAGAGTACCCACAGTAGATCAAAACACCATCATGAAGCTCAACGCCAACGTTCTCTATTACTGACTGCCTGCATGGCAGTCTCCTGTATGGGATCGTTGCTTTGATCGCTATTGCCACTCCACCCCTTAGACCGGGCCTATCGGCACGCTCGAGCCTGTACCCCCATATTGTGATTCCGTCTCCGGGGCGCCACCATGTTTCCACGATTAACGCCACATCGACGTCCTCAAACCCGAGGAACTGCTCGAACTCACCGAGACGACTCCGGAGTCCACATGAGTTCCATTCCCCAATCCTCATAGGACACAGTTGACAATATCAATTCTAAAAATCGAAGCTGTTAATATCTTCATTGAAGAACTGCGCTGAGACTAGGAATTTGTCTGTCTTCGAGACGCAACCCCTCAATGCAGCGCTGTAAAATCTTACCGCCTTGATCACCTCCTCCAAGTTGATTTGAGACGACAGCTCGGCGAATTCCCGCTGGACACTGCCCAGCATGGCCACCGCGTTCCCATTTATACCATGGGCTGGGTGGGCGGAGCTCGTCGGGACAGCTTCGTGCTGCCTCAGCGGAGGAAACTCCGCTAATGAAGGCGTTGGCGGGGGCAGCGTGGTCCTGTTGGCGTGACTTGGCGCCATGGTCCTGCTGCTTAGGGGTGAAGGGTGGATCGGGCCAGGGTCTCGACTGGTTTGGCCCCAGGCTGGCATCGTTGGAAGAGGAGCAGGGACGAAACGCTGCTTCTCCGCCGGGACTTGCGCCTGTTTGTAAATGTAGACTGGGCAAGCCTCTTCAAAGCTACGATGAGGCCCACCGCAGTTAGCGCATTTTAATGTAGCTCCAACGGGGCAGGCGGTGATTTCATGCCCCTCAGCGCATCGGGAGCATTTAAAGTCCCGGTGGCAGTTCCCGGAGACATGGCCCCAGCCCTGGCATCGACGACACTGTGTCAGGATCTTCCGGTTTTTGCGAGTTTCCCACGAAACCCTGACACTACACACCACCCTGGCCTCGGCGTTAAGCCTTCGGAGGGTTGCCTTGTCGCTAGTGACGACCAGGTAGAGCGGCCTGAAGAGTGTCTTCATTTTGAAGACACTTCTCACATCCAGTCTTTTGTCTGTCAAATCCTCCTTGATGGCAGTCGGATAGACATTCCCCTCCAGGCCCCTCAGGACGAACGCGTGTGTTTTTTGCGACGAAGTAGTGACTAGACTTGCGTTTAAAGTGGAAATATTACAGAACTTATGTTCAATGCTAAATACACAATTTTGGGATGTCCCGAAGGGTTTACGCACAAACCCAACAATACTAATACAGAAAACAATATTTTGAAGGAGATCAAAATGTTTTAGATGATAAGAGAGCATCTGATGCTTTTAAGAATATCCAACGTTTACTACTGGAAATGTCATAGTGCCAAATAACATTGCAAGGGCCACTAGACACACGGAAAAATATTCAAATATACAAATTCAAATCAGAGGTCCAATGGTGATGTTAACGGGGTTTTAAACCTGATCTTTTTATAAAGAGACAATTTACAAATTAAAGATGTTTTTGGGGAGGAGGTTGAAACGAAAATGAATTTTATATTTAAGACATCTTGGTTTAGCTTTTGCGTCCCAATAGTAAGGTTAAGTTAAAAAGGTAGCAGGTGTGGAACAATAATGACAATGTCACTCTTTAATTATTTGCCGTCGTTTGGACCTATATTAAGATATTCTTCAAGGTTAAAAAAACAAACAACAATACAGTCAATGAAGGCGAAATCGGCAATACAACACATATCCCGTCTAAAATATAATCAAACACACCAAAAAAGCAACGGACCACAGTTACACAATTTAAAGAAAGAAGAAAGTTGATCGTTAGCTTAAAATAATTTTTTTAATTAAAAACAAAATACATTTACATAGGCAGGCACTAATTATCTTTCAAATTGGTAATTATATATAATTTTACTCTGCAGTGTGGAATTACCCGGGTAGTGCTGGAACTCGCACACAACCAGTGGTATTTCTGTCGTGGAACGACATTTTATACTTTTTTCTTACCTTCTTTTTCACGTAAAGACGCTGGGTTGATCGTTGTTTACCATACCTATTAAATATAAATGATACCATGTACATTTACTTTTGTGTCTATTCGTGAAAAAGAAAGTGAAGGAAAAGAAAATGTGGGCGATTTCCAGCATTAGTCAACCTGAAAGTTAATTAGTGCCTTGCCCTTGGGATGCATTTACTTACTATAATGAATGTTCGTAGACATAGCGTTTATACATAATTTGAGGTAGGTCTTCCTATACTCATGTATTCTGTTTTTAATTAAGTTTTTTTATGTTAAGCTAACAGTCAACTTTTATTCGCAAGGGTTTTATTTTTTCTTTCAAATTTTTTAAATTTAATTTATACAATGAATTTTTTTAATCACAATTTTTGTAAGTTTCAACCATTGTATCATCAATTGGCCGTTGATTGTATTTGAGTTGACGTTGACATTGTGCTGGAATTATCAATAATGGAAATTTGATTGTTTCAATGTAGTTTTGATTTTTACCTGGTTATGAATTCTTGGAATTATTAAGATAGAGTTATCTCCCAATAAAGCAATCGATGTTTTTCTTATTTCGATTGGTGACATTAGGCAATGGTTGGTCAAGTTTTTCCAATATGAAAGGTTCATTTGAGTTTAATGAAGATTGTTTGCATAGGAAAATGTCTTCAATTCCATTGCATTTGTGTTTTAGTTTAAAATAATCATTTGCAGATTTCAGCAAATAGGAGTTCTTTAGAATTGTGATATGATTATAAACAGGAATTGGATAGACTTGATACAGGATATAGGATTTTCCTGATATTAAAGGAATCGCTATATGAAAGATGATTAAGTCATTTTTGATAATCACGCCAGCATGGGCTACTTCATAGGATTTAATTATATTATTCGCTATATTAGCGAATATCGTGAACGAAATTCGTGAACATAATCAGTTTGTAGTTGATTTATGTTTTTCTCAAAGTTTAGTTGATACTTTAAATTGCCTTTTAATATATGAAAAGGTGTATACTCATGTGTAGAATGAATACTGTGTTCTTCCTACTTCTTTTTCTTCCTCTTTATATAGGCGCATCGCTTGTTTAGGTCTTGCGAAGTTTATTGCCACCTGTCCTGCCATCGTTTTGGTCGTCGTCCTAGAGGTCGTCTTCCATGTGGTGTGCTGTTCCGTACTATCTTGGCTATTCTGTCGGGAGAGTGTCTAACCGAGTTTCGTGGTGATAAGACGTTCCCAGTGTTAGCATATTTAAAGCAAGGCCGTTTACACTACGGCAAAAAATTTGAAGAATCCAACCGCATTTATCGTTCAGCGGGAATATACGGGTCTAATTCATACGAAAGGATGAACCCTGGGAGTTCGCAAGAATCCGAATCGGATTATGCCTCCCAGGATGGTGGGTTCAAAAAGCCACAATCAAAAAAACGAGGTAGAAAACCGAAGACGGCCCAGCCAACCCTGCCAACCCCCACAACGCCAACACCTGAGGCCAAACAAATAGCGTTGGACTATCAGGCTACAACCGATAAAAACCAAACAACAAAACAGCAAGACAACATCAACAAGATTTCCCACGTATTCGCACATATTCACAGCGAACGCAATGTCGACCATCACCAGAGTCAAACTTGCAATCAGGTGGGAGGAACTCAACCCCAACAACAAAGATGTGATTATCAGACAAGGTGAATACTTTTTAATCAAAACTAATCAGGATGGCAAAGCAACAAAAATATTACAACAACTAAAATAAGAAAACAGGGTAACAACATTCAAATTACAAAAAAAACGATAACCTTCCAGTAATCCGACAACAAAGGTCAAACCACCATATTACACCATAATATTCAGTCGTCGCCACTGGGGTCGATCTAGATATTGAGGACAGCATGTTTCTGAAACGCCTGGAGCAGCAAGGCTTCAGAATAAGATTCTGCAAGAAAATAATCTCACGAGAACGCAACGCACCCACACTCACGATGAGGCTGATAACCGGCGATATATCCACCTACGAAAGGCTGCTGAACGACCGTGCGGTTCATTTTTTGGGCTGCATTTTCAAGATCACCGAAAGCAAACCACCAGCACCCGTGCCTGCGCCGTGTGCCAAATCCAACCTGTTCAACCACAAAACTGAAGACTGCAAGCAATCGCCAAGATGCAACAAGTGCCAGGGTCCCCATCCTACTTCCAAATGCGAGTCACCACTGTCAACCAAATGCGCAGCATGCAACTCCGAAGACCACGCAGCATGGAGCATGAAGTGCCCAAAACGACCGACAGCCCCAATCGACGGAATACCAAATGTCAAGATAAAATGCTTAAACAAACGGACGACCGGGATTGCGGAGACGACGACAGTGGCAAGTAGAATACACACACCCATTACAACACTTGACCACATCATAAACAAATACAAACATCAACTTAACAATACAAACAATACCAACAGAGACGAACTACTAAAAAAACTACGAAAACAATTTATAGAAGAATTCGACATTAACACCTCCGTTGTTTTCTTCGGAAACCATATTTACATCTTAATGTTTGACATACTCCTGCCCGAGGGACGCTCTCCAACTGAACCCTACCAACAAGTGAGACAGACAGTAACAAACATACAAGATTCAATTTGAAAGTATTTTACATGAACATCAACGGACTAAACCATAAAAAGCCACTAATTTACAATTACATAGAACAAAACGACATTGACTGCTCCATGTTTGCAGAGGCTAAAACTAAAATAGGACAGACTTCAACATACAGGGACTGGCAACACATCTGTAGACATGGCAATTTCACCCACCATGCCAGTGGCGGGGTCTCAGTTCTTCTCAAACCGTTAACAAAATTAGGCAAAGCAAACCCTACCCACCTCAACAACCCTTTGAACGACTGTCTACATTTTACCATACCCTACTTAAACGACCTGATACACATGTTTCTGACATATATACAGCCACACTCCAACCTAGAACAAAACATACTGACTAAAGCGAGCATCTATAAATATGCAGTAATTATAGGCGACTTTAATTTGAACAGAAACAAAACGAAACAGCTTAAAAGATTTTTACAAAATTCCGACTTTATAAAACAGCACACCCCACCAACTTTTCTGATGCCCGCAAACCCAGATTCAACACCAGATGTTCTACTGCACACAGGAAACTTAACAAACACCATCCACAAAATAAACTTAATCAACGAACTTGAATCCGACCACCTGGCTATAACGTTTAACATAGACTTACAACATACGCAACCTACGTCCAATACACCTCCTATAGAGAAAAAGTTAAACCTAACAAAGACTGACATAGACAAAGTGAAACAACATATACATGACTACATTCAATCGCAAGCACAGCCCATTTCAATAGAAAACATACAACAACAACTTTCACTAGCCATAGGAAAATTTAGCCCGGAAATAAAAAATGCTTTCTATCGACATACACTGTCTATATACATACTGAGACTCATAAAACATAAGAGAGAACTGTACAGACTATATACAAACACTCAAAATAACGACGTAAAAAAGACACTGAACCAACTTAACAGAAACATTAAAACTTTGATTGGACAATACCGACAAGACAAATGCATGACAAATGACAAAATACTGGCGAAAAATTAAGAAACTGGGGCAATACAGGAAAACTGGCACTACTGACACAATTGACGAAAACGGAATAGAACGCTACACAGACAAAGAGAAAGCGGACGCATTCGCCAGACACTATTAAAGGGCCTTCAGCATATCGACAAATCCTAACTTCGACAATGACAACTGAAACTTGATCAACGACTGGTACTTGAACTATTTTAACAGCTCACCAAACTACACCTACAAACTGATCACAGACACAGAGTACGATGAAGCCCTAGCGCATATCAAAAACACGGCACCGGGAAAGTTAAAATTAAGGCAAAACTCTTGAAAAGCCTAACTCAAGAAACACAGAAACTGATCCTAACTGAATTGAACAACTGCATCACAAATAAGAAAATCCCAAAAACATGGAAAAACGGCTTAATAATCCCTATACTCAAAAATGGACTGGACAATACACAACCGAGCAACTACAAACCAATTACACTACTTCCAGTTCTAAGCAAAATTTTTGAATACATAATAAAGCAGCGGCTTAAAAAAGTGATTGGAAAATATATACCTACCTACCAATTTGGTTTCAAACATCACTCCACTATTCATCCGCTGCTTATTTTGGCCAACAATATACTAAGTATCCACCTAACTGACAGAAAGACAGCTTGCCAGTTTATGGACATTAACAAGGCTTTTGATTCCTCAAGAATCCCCGCTCTCACCGTTTCTCTACTTATTGTACATTGACACGGCACTTATTGTACATGACAAAACTACTGAGAGACCAGCTCAAAGACTCCAGACACTAACAAACAACGCAATGACATGGTTTTGTAAATGGAGACTAAAACCAGACGCGTCAAAATACCAACTTCGGCTCACAAACCACAGACTCAACGCTGACTCCCCTACAATAACTGCAGACGGCCAAACGACACAACCAAAAAACGACGTAAAAAACCTTGGAATTACAATTGACCACAAACTAAAATTCACTAAACACATACGAAACATCAGGGCAGAAACAATAAAGAGAACAAAACAATTCCGATCACTAACCTACACAGGCAGAGGAATTAGCACAAACACCGCCACCAAAATATATATAGCTATTTGTAGACCCTTGCTAGACTATGGACATATACTCATGACCAACGGAACAGAAAGTACAAAACGTTATATATAAACAACGGAACAAATTGCACTAAGACTAATAACACGAATAAGACACCCCCAAAACCCACTACACAACCCCCCCACCCAACTACTATACGAACGCACAAACATGACAAAGATCTCGGAAAGACTCATACATCTACAGACAAAATGGACAAACAACCCCTTCAACTGGACCATACTGAATCCCCTTTGTCTTACAAGACCAACCAGACAATCCCGCTTTCGTTTCCCTACATCAACGCTCCTCGAACACTTACAAACGCAACTGACTAGTGGACAATAAAATATTTTTTTCTTGTCATTGGAATTTTATTTAATAATATTGTTAACCTAGAATAAGAGAATTTTCATATTTGTTTTTTATTTAGATTAAGACTACATGTATTAAACAAGGGCAGAAAGACCGATAGGTCGATAGCCTTTTTTAGAAATAAAGATGTTTACTAGTACTACTACTCTGTGGGGACTCATTCAGTTGACATGTTGGTTCCATCTGACTACGTCATCGGTTTGTCATATATCTCTTATAATTGTGTTTCTTTGCCTATCATTTACTGTGTTTCCCGTTAATGCTCTTAGGATCTTTATCTCAATTCTTCTTAGGATTCTCTTTGTTACTGATGTTTCTGCTCTTGTTTCCGCATCATATGTCTTTACCGGCCGAACACATGCTATGGATATTTTCGATTTGCAATTTATCCTTAGGTGTTTGTTGAGTCATGCATTTGGTTTTGTTTATGGAGATAGATAGATAGATAGATAAAAATTTATTGAACATTCATTTTAATAAAATTCACAAACAAAGTAAAAAAACATAACTCCCATGTATAACCAGATGTTCGGCCGGTTGCTCTTTGCTCATGATCTAAATAGGCGCGCTAAGTCGTCCATTACTTGGGCAGTGCCCTAACGTGGATATTTCCGAGCTAGCCATACGCACGACAACGCCAGGAGATAGTCTTGAAGTGGCGGTTTTGGTTTTATTCGAGGGGCATTCATTAAGGAAAAAAAATCTTCCTGATGGGAAGCCAAAAACCTCTTTTGCTTCGACCTTTAAGTTTGATACTGTCAGCCGTGGCGTTAACCGCCGGCAGTTTCAACTAGATGACCAAATCCATCCGCCCCCGCCCCGATCAGTGCAGGAACCAGCCAACACCATGCAGAAAGAGGCAGGACGAACCCGTCAAGTCACGTTATGTTGGATTTGTGAGTTTCCAGCCTGCTAGAAACGACTGTCTGCAACTGGCAGGCAATGTTTGTTTGTCGTCACGTACTGTCAGGGACAAAATCCTCATAAAATATGGGAAGTCGCTTATACAGGAGACCATGGGTTGGGCGATCGTTTGCTCTTACTTAGGTGATATTTCGCGTAAGGACTGAGCCTTGCACTCCGCTATGATAAATTTTTTCAGCGATGATATTTATATAGTCGACTATATAGGCCATCCCTGTAGCTTCGTGCATTTCGGTTATTCTGGTGTATCCGTCAGCCGATAGGACGCCTCTTGGGAACCTATTTTGGGTCCTTTGAACACGTCGTCTCGTGGAATCACAGACAGAGTGCCAGATAGGGGAGCCGTAAGTCAGTATGGGCCTTATGGTGGAGGTAAATCGCAGAAGTTTGTTTTGAGGTGACAGAAATGAATTTGGCGCCAGAAGAGAGTACAACTTTCTTCGGGCCATGAAAGTCTTTTGTACAGCATAGTCAACATGCTTGTTGAAGTGAAGTCGGGCGTCTAGTTTGAATCCCAGGTATTTCACCTCTTTTACTGGCTGGATTGGAGTATTTTGCACCATGAGTGGCGATAGGATTTCATTGTTAGTAAATTTGCGCGAGAAGATAATAAGTTCAGTCTTCCTGGGATTCACTTTAAGTTTCCATTTATCGAAATACGGCGTCAATAAACTCAAATGATGCGCAATGCGAGATTTCGCAGCCTGAGCATAGAAAGACGATGTGTAGATAGCCGTATCATCCGCGTATTGTGCTATTTTTGTAGTGGGAAGCTTTGGAATGTCTGCTGTATACAATGTATACAGCAACGGCGAAATCACTGTACCTTGTGGTACTCCTGCCGCGATGCGTCTTTTGTCAGAAGTGGAATTCTCCACTTTCTCCTGGATGGTAGGGTTTTTTAGGTAAGACGCTATAAGGTAAACTAGGTAGAGTGGCAGTGAATGTACGGTAAACAACTTATACAGCAGGCCTGTGTGCCAAACTGTGTAGGGGGCCCTTTCCATATCGAGAAGCAGCATTACCGTACTTTGAAGCTTATTAAATGCTTCATAGGCATCCGCTGCTATCCAAGCAGTCTGCAGCGTTGTGTTGTGTCTTGCTCGAAAGCCAAACTGCTCATCCGGGATTAAACTTCGAAGCTCGGCTGCTGCCTGTAGTCTCGATAGGATAACCTTCTCGGTTAATTTGCCGAGGGAGTTTAGGAGGGAAATTGGCCTATAAGAGGCGGGATCAGTCGGGTTTTTGCCCGGCTTTAAGATCGGAATTATTACAGCGTTTTTCCAGTCCTGTGGGAAGTGCTGCAATTTAAGGACTGCGTTGACTATTTGTACTATTAGCACTATAGTTTTCCGCGGTAAGTTTTTAAGGAGTAAATAAGGGATGCCGTCGGGCCCGGGGGCTTTTCGGCTAGGGAGGCGCTGAAGTCACGATTGTATCTCCGACTGGGTTGTTATATAGGAATACAAAATCGATGGTGGTATAGGATACTTCCGTCCTACGAAAACAGCGGTCTGTCTTTTTGTTTCGTTATCCTGAAGGGCTGTTTGGACTTTGTGTACTTCTGCCAAAAAGTCGGCGAGCAGCTCGCATTTGTCGCTGGTGGTAATGTAACTCCGCCCCTCTTTTTCAAGAGCGGGGACTTGTTCGTAGCCTTTTCGTAGACTTCTCGACAGGTTCCACAAAGAATTGTCACGGGGAGATAAGTTTCGCAACTTTTCCGCCCAGGTAAAATTTCTGTATGCGGAAATTTCGCTCTGGATGTCTCGTGCAAGTTTTGCAGCCCTTATGCGATCGGGAGATTGCCTGAATCGCTGCCAACGCTTCCTGATTCTATTTTCGCCTTAATAAGGTTCAAGATTTCCTCAGGAAGGTTGTCGCGCCGCGGTCTGTTCGGAACTTTTTTGGCCAAAGCTTGCTGTGTCCGTTGTATATTCCTGGTCAGACCTTTTACCGCATGCTCTAGAGCTTCGACAGTATCAATCTGGCCCGGAATACACGTCAGGTCTTGTAGTCGTTTCCGATATTCGCGAAAATCGAAATTTTCGTATCAATATTGAAAGTCGAAACAAGTGGGTTTTTCGGGTTTTTAGGCCGTCGTTCGGTGGAATTTCTTCTTGACGTTTCGCAAGCACGTGTGGCTTGCATCTTCAGAAGTGGTTTGCTTGAACGCTTACACTGTTCTGATGCGATTCCTCGGGCGCAGTCCGTATTTATGAACCGGTCGCGATGACGTGGTTTGTGATGACGTGGCCTGTGTCATCGGAGCTTGCGCATTCTGTTGGCTGTTGCTATCCTCCGGTGTACATGATTCTCTCTCCTGTCCTGAGCTGTTGTTTTTTCTTGCTGTTTTTGCGTTGGTGAGTGCTGGAAACCATATCCTGTTCAGCGCCATTGTCTCTTCTTTTCTGTTGAAATTGTCGTCGTGTTTGTAGATTTCAATGGCTTCTCGTATTAGTCGGGGGCGATACCCTGTTGTCGTGGCCAGGACCTGTGCCTCTCCGAAATATATGTTGTGTGTTCCATCGCTGAGGGCATGTTCCGCCACTGCCGACTTCTCCACATGTCCAAGTTTGCAATTCCGTCGATGTTCTTCTAATCTTGTCGCAACCGATCTCTTAGTAGTTCCTATGTAGACGCTTCCACAGGAGCATGGAATCCGGTAGATTCCCGCAGTTGCTAGGCGAGGTCTTTTGTCTTTAACTGACCCTAGACATTCTCGGATCTTTGTTGTGGGCTTGTAGACCGTTCTAATGTTGTGTTTCCTCAAGAGCCTCCCAATTCTGTCTGTAACCCTGGGAACATAGGGCAGGAAAGCTTTCAGAGTAGACTCACTTTTTTCAGCACGTCCCACTCCTACAGCTTTTTTGATGTCCAACTGGGAATATCCGTTCTGAAGAAAAGCTTTTTCCAAGTGCTGTAGTTCCGTTGTTAGATGTTGTGGTCCACATATTTTTCTGGCTCTATCCGTGAGAGTCTTAATGATTCCCTGCTTCTGACTCGGATGGTGGTTAGATAGCTTGTGAAGATATCTGTCTGTGTGGGTGGCTTTTCGATATACCTTGTGGTCCAAACGATTCCCCTGCCTAGACACCAAAACATCCAGGAAGGCCAGTTGGTGGTTTTGTTCAACTTCCATGGTGAATTGGATGTCTGGGTGCTGTTTGTTTAGATGGTCGAGGAACATGTCCAGGTTTTTGCGTCCAGGCCTCCATAGCACGAACGTGTCATCGACATAACGGTACCAGATCGTTGGTTTAAGGGGTGCGATGCTCAACGCTGCTTCCTCAAACTTCTCCATGAATAGATTCGCCACCACCGGACTGAGTGGGCTTCCCATGGCTACTCCTTCCTTTTGCTCGTAGTAATCTCCATTCCACAGGAAGTAGCTGCCCTTTAGACAAGCCTTGAACAGATTTGTTGTACTCTCTTCGAATAGCTCCGCCACTAATCCTATTGATTCGTCCAAGGGTACCTTTGTGAATAGAGATACAACATCGAAGCTGACCAGCATATCCGTAGGTTCCAGTCTGAGGTCTTGGATTTTCTCAATGAAATGTTTGGAATCCTTGATGTATGTTTCCGTGGACCCCAAATGTGGCTGCAGAAGAGAGGATAGATATTTTGCTATATCGTAAGTTGGTGATCCCGGGGCACTGACGATTGGTCTTAGTGGTATTCCGTCCTTGTGAATCTTCGGTAATCCATACAAACGCGGGGGGAGTGCTTCTGACCTAATAATCCTCTTCCTGGTGTTCTCGTCTATTGAGGATATTTTGATCAGGCGGTTGATGTTTCTGAGCTTGGCTTGAGTCGGATCTTTTTTGAGTTTCGTATAAGTGACTGGGTCCAATAAGTTTTGGATTTTCTGTTCGTACTGCTCTCTGTTCATGACATGGGAAAAACCCACTTGTTTCAAGGAATGGCCTCGAAAGTCTATCTCTTTTGATAATATTGAAAGTCGTTCGTTTGTGTGCGCTTTAAATCCCTAATGTCGAGGTAAATGGGCAAATGGTCACTGCTGAGGGCGTCTATAACCACCATCTCCGTGAGATTGGCGAGTCCTTTGGCTATCCCGAAATCAAGGAAAGATGGGTTCATTCCACTGTTTGGATAATGCGTTGGAGATGAAGTGGGCATAACTAGTAGGCCATTGTCGCGAACGTATCTGGCTAGGAAATTGCCAGCTGCGTTTTTCAGCCCAGGGTTATTAAATAGTGGATGGCGGGCGTTGAAATCTCCCATAAGCAACACCCTATTGGTGTTTGAAAAAAATGGATCAACGTCAGTGGCCTGTAAGCGAGTAGAAGTAGAGTACCCACAGTAGATCAAAACACCATCATGAAGCTCTACGCCAACGTTCTCTATTACTGACTGCCTGCATGGCAGTCGCCTGTATGGGATCGCTGCTTTGATCGCTATGGCCACTCCACCCCTTAGACCGGGCCTATCGGCACGCTCGAGCCTGTACCCCCGGATTGTGATTCTGTCTCCGAGGCGCAACCATGTTTCCACGATTAACGCCACATCGACGTCCTCAGACCCGAGGAACTGCTCGAACTCGCCGAGACGACTCCGGAGTCCACATGAGTTCCATTGCCCAATCCTCATGGGGCACAGTTGGCAATATCAATACTTAAAAAGCTGTTAATATCTTCATTGAAGAACTGCGCTGAGACTAGGAATTTGTCTGTCTTCGAGACGCATCCCCTCAATGCAGCGCTGTAAAATCTTACCGCCTTGATCACCTCCTCCAAGTTGATTTGCGACGACAGCTCGGCGAATTCCCGCTGGACACTGCCCAGCATGGCCACCGCGTTCCCATTTATACCATGGGCTGGGTGGGCGGGGCTCGTCGGGACAGCTTCGTGGTGCCTCAGCGGAGGAAACTCCGCTAATATAGGCGGTGGCGGGGGCAGCATGGTCTTGTTGGCGTGACTTGGCGCCATGGTCCTGCTGCTTAGGGGTGAAGGGTGAATCGGGCAAGGGGCTCTAATGCCAATGGAGATTTGCATGTTACGTTCTCCTGCTTGTTTTTTAAAAGCTTGCAATATCCTTTGGAGGTCATCTTCTGATTTCGCGATAAGTGCTGCGTCATCGGCATAGAATAATATGTTTATTTTGTTGCTTTAATTGTTGGCTTCTTTTTGCTTGGAGAAATTGCTATTCGTATTTTTCCCAGTACTAATTTGTGGTCTGTTCCAATGTTAGCTGAGGATAGGACTCTTATGTCTACCATTTGTTGTGGTATGAACATTCGGTTAGTGATGATGTAATCAATTATTGATTTATCATTTCTGTTGTCATAGTGTATTTATGTTGTTTTTTATGGAAGGAGAATGTTTTGTTTATTCGCATTTCACTCTGTGCAAAAAACTCTGTCAACGTTTCGCCATTGCGATTAGTAACGTTTTCGTTGTATTTTTGGTTCACTCCATTCACTTCTTCATTTCCTATTCTAGCGTTTAGATCACCCAGCAGTGTTAACGTTTTGTGATATTTTGTCCAACCCCGATTAGAGCTTTTCGTAGAATTCCATTGACATTTCTTCTGGTTTACTGATGTGGGGTGCGTATACCGATATTATATGTAGGGGATGGGCTAATATCATCTTTAGTCTATGTTTTGTTCATATTTCTCATTTAGTAGTATTCCAACCCCAAATATTGCTCTTTGGTCTTTTGCTACTCCTGAGTATACTAAAATGTAGTTATTTAGTTTTATTGTTCCTTTACCTGTCTTCTTGGTTTCGGAAAGAGCAAATATGTCTATTTTGTGTTCGTTCATTTCGGGAATTATTTCATGGTCTTTTGAACAGAGAGTTTTTATGTCCCAGCATGCAATTCTTATTTGTTGTTTTTTCATGTAGAGTTTGTTCTTTTTTCGCGCGTGCTTCGTAATCCGTAAAATATCTTCTGGTTCCGAGGCTGTGCTACCGGTGCTTTGAGCATGTGGTTGTTTGCCTTTAGGCAGGTTTCTAACCTTACCTAAGAACCCTCAATCTGAAGTACCAGAATTTCCTGTTAGGGTTTATTCGCTTATCTGGTAAGTTTTTGGTTTTGTGGCGCCGGAGACTCGCCCCTTGCCCTCTCATGTTAGCTATTTGACGCACATCCATTGTACGCCAAACATGGCCCGAAATACGAATTCTGTGGTTGTTGTGGTTCAAAATTGCAATATCAACTAATTCTTGGATTGCCTTTGGTCGATAGTTTTGTCTAAGTGCAACAAGACTTTCTTAAAGTGTTGAATGGAAACGTTTAATTGGCGAAATAGAGTCCCGGTTGTAAGGGGTTGTAAAATTTAATTCGATTTGATACATCTTTCAAAGATGCTGCAAACAATTGAGCATTGTCAGTTGTGATTTTGCAAGGGAATCCGTGATGAGAAAAGGGTTTTATTAATCTTTGACATAGTTCTATTGATTTTTCATTCATAGAATATACTGGGGCAAATTTCGAGAAATTGTCTATAATTGCGAGAAATATCTGTCTATATACTATAATATTATAGGTATAATAAATCTATATAATATAATATATCTTTATAATATGATATATCTATATAATGTAATATATCTAGATAATAAAATATGTATAGAAAGACCGATAGGTCGATAGCCTTTTTTAGAAATAAAGATGTTTACTACTACTATAATATGTATAGGTTTCCAAATATTTCATAGTTGTTAAGTTCAATTGACTCTAGACAAGGGATGTTTTCATTAACATCGCATTCAATTAGAATATTTCGATTGGAATGATTAGTGACATCAACCATATAACGGTGGTTATTTATGGTTACTAGTGTTCGTTGAATCTCTAGATTTTTGTCTTTGTAATGTGGTATTATCCAAGTGGTGTTATTAGGTAAATTCGTTTTGAAAATTTTCTTCATGCTGCTTTTCGGTGGAAACTCTATTTTATATTTAGCAAAAATTTTCCTGTAATGAAAAGGGATTTCAAGATATAGATTTTCTAATAATTGAATTGTTTGTTAATCAATATTTAGGTTCAATTCGCATAGATCTTTTATGCCCAAAATGCAGTCAAATTAATCGTGACAGGGGAAAAGGATGAATCCAATGAGTTCAGAGATTCCGTAGCATAGGAATAAAGAAATTATTGCTTTATTCGAAGCTTTGTTAGAACTGGCACAAGTGTGAATATTGTTTATGTGAGGCTTTATTGAAGTTGGAAGAAAAGATTAGAAGGCGGATGTTGTAATTATGGATTTTGATATACGGTAACAATTGGTTTGTTTGAAAACTGTTCAAATTTATACTTGGTTTTCGTTTAGACTGGGAATTTGATAATTTTCAAATTGATCGATTTGGGCTCTCTTCTGAAGAAGCTTTTTCATATGCATCGTATTCATATGTCTCTTCTCTTCTCTTCTTCATGTGGGTCATTTATTTCGAATTGATCGGAAGTGTTGATTTTGATGAAATGGCGATTTGAATTGGAAAATGCTCGGTTCTTAAAAATTGGCTGGACAATGTTTTGCGTTGTTTGAAAGTTTGTAAATGGGTATGTTTTGATTTTGAACGAAATTTGTGTTTCAAATTATTCTGTCTCATTAAAATTTTGTAATTTGTTATGATGTCAGTAGCTTGATTTATATTTTGCGGATTTTGGACTATTAGTAATGTTCTTAGTTCAGAAGAAATGTTGTTTTAAAGATTTTGCGTAGCTGTCAATTCATTTTGTGCAAGTAATATATTGCGTGCTTCCAAGTTTGGAACTTCTGCACAGATCTTAGTACTAATTTGGGTAACCAAGGCTTTGAGTTTGTCAATATTCTATTGCGGTGATTCAATTCTTCGCGACAAAAATTTCAATTGTTGTTGTAAATTTGTCCTGGTAAGCGGGTCACTGAATTTTTGACGAGGGGCAATTTTGATTTCTTCCCATGTTATCAGATCTGGTCCGGTTAACAGAAAATCTTCGGCTTGTCCTAAATTTTTTTATTTTATTGCAAGCGGAACATATTTATGTTGGGATTGGTCATTTGAAAAATATCTGTTGTAAAATGTGCCCATTTGATTTAGAAAAGAATTGAGGCGAGAAAATGTAGTACCATCAAAAGTTTTCAAAGGTGAGACTGTGGACTAGAATAGATAGATAGATAAAAAATTTTTGAACATTCACATTAATAATACTCACAAAGTTAAAAAACATAAGTCAACTTCCATGTCTAGCCAGATATTCGGCCGGTTGCTCTCTTTGCCCATGATCTAAATAGGAGCGCTAAGTCGTCCATTACCTGGGTAGTGGCCTAACATGGACATTCCCGAGCTAGCCATTCGCACAACAACGTCAGGAGATAGTCTTGAAGTGGCGGTTTTGGTTTTATTCGAGGGGCATTCATTAAGAAAAAAACGTCTTCCTGGAGGGAAGCCAAAAACCCATTTTGCTTCGACCTTTAAGTTTGATACCGTCAGCCGTGGCGCTAACCGCCGGCAGTTTCAACTAGATGACCAAAAATTATTTTTTCAAAACTTGCTCCTGTATCGAACGGTGACGCTGTAGGAAGATGAACAATCCTGCTATGACTTCGCGCATAGTGAATACCAGGGTTAGGTTTATATGTCCTTCCTAGCTGCTTCTTTGTTTGACAACCAAAAGGCTATACGATGCTGCTAATGTAAGTAGAGGAAATGGATCGAAACTGTTGATTCTCGGCTGTTGCACGAATTTTCCTGGAGTGTTGAAACAGACATGTTGGTCACTGTTTTCACTTGTTTCACACAAGAGTTTCACTATAGATCCATTTTTCAATAACAACTTGAAAACCTTAACCGCACGGAAAGGATCATAGCCACTGCGCCAATTTTGTTTCTGGTTGCAAAGCAATTGTTTGCAAGTGCAAAAACTCTAATTTAACAAACTAAAAGATTTTACAACAGCGAGATGATGCTTTCGATTTCACAACTTACTGAAGACTGAATTCTGATGTCGAATGCGCAGCTTATATAATGATTTAATGCTACATCGACAATTATGATTTCAAATTTCCAGTGGTCTTCATAAGTGGCCATATAATTAAACCTTTGATGCTTTTGAACGTCCATTTGTCAACTTACCATAAAAAATTACATTTTATTGAAACAATAAATCGGTCGCCAAAAAGTAATTTTAAGGTGTCCAGATTTCTGTCTTCGATTTTGTTCCATTGTTTACCTTCTTTATCTGTCCTTCTGTCTGGTGTTTAGTATACTGTTCCTCTATCCTAGAGGAGCTACATAGATCACAACAAAAAAGTGTTTGTGTTGGGAGACTTCAATGTAGGAGTGATTAAAGAAAACGTCTATATAACACAGATTCTGTCGTTTATGAAATCGTTCGAATTGCGTCTTACTTTTTAAGAAGACACACGAATATCTGAAAATTAGCATCCCAACATAGAAAATATATTTCAATCATTTCTAAAGAAAAGTATTCTCGATTTCTGAAGAAAAGCTTATAGATATGGAAAGAGCCTTTGCAACAGTTTGGCACACAGGCCTGCTGTACAACTTGTTTGCCGTGCATTCACTGCCACTCTATCTAGTTTCCCTTATAGCGTCATACCTAAAAACCCGTACCATCCAGGTGAAAGTGAGTGAATCCCAGGAAGAGTAAACTTAATAAATTTTCGCGCAAATTCACTAACAATAAAATCCTTTCGCCACTCATGGTTAAAAATGCTTCAATCAAGCCAGTAAAAGAAGTGAAATATCTGGGATTCAAAATAGACGTCCGAATTCATTTCAACAAGCATCTTGACGATGCTGTAGAAAAGACTTTCATATCCCGAGAAAAGTTGTACTCACTTATCGCTCCAAATTCATTTCTATCACCTCAAAACAAACTTCTGCTCTACACCTCCACCATAAGAGCCATACTGACTTACGGCTCCCCTATCTGGCACTCTGTCAGTGATTCCACGAGACGGCATGTTCAAAGGACCCAAAATAGTTTTCTGAGAGGTGTCTTATCGGCTGACAGATACACCAGTATAACCGAACTGCACGAAACTACAGGGATGTCCCATATAGCCGACTATACAAACAAACATACAAACAAAATTTATTCGTGCTTACAACGAAAGGTTTTCACACGTCAAAAAGTTACTGAATACACAACATAATAATATTAAATCTATACAATGAGAATTATGAAAGATCAGAAAAGTCATTAATAAGAAATTCATTGATGGAGTAGAATGTTTTAACAATCAAATATTTTTTTAGTTTAGTTTTAAATTGCGGAAAGGTTAACAACTTTATATGAGATGGCAAAAGATTGAAGAATTCAGGACCGTAATAAGATATCCCAGTTTTCAATTTATAAATTCTACAAAAATCAGTATATTTATTCCGTTTGGTTATCGTATGATGATAATGGATGCTGTCGTGTGTGCAGTATGAATTTTCATTATTTTTAACATGTACGAGACATTGATAGATGTATAATGAATATACCGTCAAAATTTTTTGCTCCTTCGAAGGGCAACCACTCTTACTGTATCAGCCACATGTCCCCAGGCTAGAATCGCATAAGAACTTTTAGAATGCACATAAGCAAAATAAACTGTTAAAGCTGCTTCCGTTGAGATTGTGGAAGCAAGTGTCCGCAAAGCAAAAACACCTGATACCACACTGCTGCAAACATCAGCCAGATGTGGTTTCCATGTGAGTTTTGAATCAATTTTAACTCCAAGAAATTTGATTGGATCGTTGGGAATATGTTTGTGTGGACGAGTAGACAATACTGGTATAACAGAGATAGGACGATAATTCGTAAGTTCATCAGCACTACCTTTTTTAAAAATGGGTACCACTTTAGACACTTTTAGTGTTTTAGGGAACACTGAGTCTCTAATACTGAAATTGAAAAGGTTTGTTAGTGGTGAAATAATAAGATTCAAAATGCTTTCAATAATTTTTAAATTCATATTATGATAGTCAAGACCATTTTTATTTTTTATTTTACCAATTAAATCCCTAAGTTCTATTTGGGTTATATGCGAAAATGAAAATGCATCTGAAGGAAGAGTCAATCGCATAGTGGTCAGATGTGTGCACACATCTCTTCAAGATAGTGGACTGTATTAATATTTTTATTGTTCTTAATAAGAAAACGACTGATTACTTAATTTATTAAAATAACACGTGGTAACATGTAAAATTGACTCTTCTGATGGTGAGGTTGTAGCTGAGTGGTTCTCTTCACCTCAAACGCACTGACCATCGTTTCGGGGTCAAGATGCTGGCAACCCTTATAATAGAAAAACCTAAATGTCCCTGTTCGTCTCCATGTGGCAGCGTTGCAGAGGGTGATTACTTCTAAACATACTCCCCCCTTTTGAGCATTGCTCAAAACATTTTTATCACGTACATTGTTCGCTGGGCATTGGAAGCGGACACACTTTACTTATTGCACGTTTAAATGTACCGTGTTGCGTTTTAACTATCACTACTCGCACTTCGCCGTAAAGTCCTGGGTGCACCTGAATTATTCTTCCTAAGAGCCATCTGCATGGAGGAAGGTTGACGTTCTTCAGAACAACCATTGTCCCAAGTTTGACTGCTGAACCTGTCGTCTTCCATTTGACCCGTCTTTGTAGATCTGCAACATATGATGAAGACCATCGCTTCCAGAAGCTCTGATTGATTTGTTGCAGCAATTGAAATCTGGACAGTCGATTTATCTTGACCTCGTTGAGTAGAGGTTCCGGTGGTGTGATCAAAAGCTTGCCAATCAATAGGTCGGATGGGGTAAGAGGGGTAAAGTCGTTAGGGTCTGAAGACATTGGATGCAATGGTCTTGAATTAAAGACAGCTTCAATCTGTACTAATAGTGTTAAATATTCTTCGAAAGTAAGAATGGAATCACCGATTACCCTGTACAAATGATTTTTGCAACAACACAATGCAATCAACTCATCTTCTGAATTTTGTAAGAAATTATATAACCTTATGAGCTCCGTTTGAGTAGCCACAAAATTAGTGGCATTATCAGAATAGAGATGTGACGGAGGTCCTCGTCTAGATGTAAATCGTCTAAGTGGTCTAACGATCTGATGGTGAAGTTGTAGCTGAATGGTTCTCTTCACCTCAAACTCACTGACCATTGTTTTGGGGTCACGATGCTGGCAACCCTTATAATAGATAAACCTAAATGTCCCTGTTCGTCTCTATGTGGCAGCGTTGCAGAGGGTGATTACTTCTAAACAGATAGCATAACTGTTAATAAATGAGTCACAGGTAGTATTAGGCTCAGGTAAATTGTTCACTATATTTGAAGCAATATCTGTAAAATATCGGTTAAAACACTCAGGTATGATGTTTATTTCAGTTGATTGAGACTGATTTCTTAAGAGATTAGTATTTTCTTTAACTACCTTCCATATTGCAGTAGGTTTGAAACTATTTGTTTTTAAATAAGAAGTGTATGTATCATTTTTCGCTTTTTTAACATCTTCCTGATAGGACTGCTTAAGACGATTTTTCAATTTAGTTATTTCTGCAGTGATTTTTTGCTTTGCAACCTCGGTTACTAGATGTAGTGTAGCTCTTTTGTTTGCTAGATCATTATTATACCACTTTAGCCCAAGCGAGTGGCTTTTTTGTTTCAATATTTTTTCAGGAAACGCAGTGTTTATGTTGTTTTTTTTTAATATTTACGAACAGATAATACCTGTCTTCAGTGGATATAGACTCACAGTCAATAAAAGACAAATCAACAAGGCTGATCAATTCATGAATAGTAAAAAGACCCTGTTCCGTAATACGTGTGATCATGTTTAAAATAGTTGTTGGGGTGACATTTGGAACTGGAACTGTTGCAACAACAGCTAGGTGGTCAGACAGGTATAGGTTGCTTGTGCAAGCTTGTAACTCTTCGAAATTAATGAAAATATTGTCAATGCAAGAATGATTATGAGTTGGGGTAGAAATTTTATGCGCAAAACCATATGCCTTTGCCAAATCAATAAGAGTATTTGTCCTTGAATCATGAGTCAAGAAGTCTACATTAAAATCTCCATTGATTAGGGTATTAAAATTTTGGTTAAAAGTCTTTTGAAGGAGTAATTCAAAAGTGTTTAAGAAAGTTTCAAATTTGCCAGAAGGAGGTCTATATATAGTTATCATAGTAAGTTTAAGGCTTTTGGCTCGTACTGCACACACCTCACAGTGCATTTCTTGGGATAGGTCATTAAGATCGCTTCTTACCTCAAATCTATTTACGAGGTTATATTTAACTGCTATTGCCACTCCTCCATGAATATGTGATTTGCGACAAAAATATGAAACCAAGCAATAGTTTGTTATTTTATGGACGTTAATTTCTGATTGTGCTAACCAATGTTCACTAAAACAAATTAAGTCATGCTTAAGATTGAGAGCCTCCAAGTTAAGAACCTTATTTCTGATAGATTGGATGTTTTGATGTGGTACTGATAGAGTCCCCCCATTAGATTCCCCGCTGAGCAGTCTGTCCTTGATAGAATTTAATTTTTGATCGTTTTGAAGTCTGCTTTGTGGTAGATTAACCTTGAGTTGCTGTAAGTTAGCAATCGAGTGGGTTGCAGGATGTGGTGCATCACTTGACCCTCTGCTAAAAAATTACGTCTTCGTCCGAAGTTAAATCTCTCAAAACTAACACCATTCGACCAGAAGTCTTCCTTGTAGACAGTTCCTTTGTGTTCAGGATCTACCACAATCATAAATGACTTGTGATTTGAATTCGGAATTTTCACCTTGCATAATTTGACACTAACTGTTTCACTTGAAGAATATGGGATGTGCTTCAAAATGTATTCATGCACGGTTTCTGGGCATATTGTGTTTTTAACTTTAGAAACAAAAAGCCAGATTTTTTTTGTTTTGTTTGTGAGTTTACTAGGGATAAAATATCCGCCATAATCGTAGCTCCCTGTCTTTCTATTACTGCGTTTGGCTTTTGTACGGTTAGTTCTATTCCCATTGGTAATCCGGTCGTTATTGTTGATTTGAAAAATTATTATTATTATTTCATTCCAATATATTCCTGGGTTTTTCAGTCAATTTTATTGTCACTAATTATGGTGTTATGTGATGAGCCCTGCGTTTCGTCCCGGGTCTACCTATTGGACTCGTCAGTAAGGCTTAGGTAGACCCTGCCTTATACGCCAGACATCGGTTCTACGTGTTCGGACGTAAATGAACCGTGCCGGTATAGATCTTCTGCGGTGAGATATTGGCAACCCGTGTTGCCGATTAGCATTAGATTGAAAACCACTCGTTCCATTCTGCTTTTTTTCTCCCAAGCATCTATATCTTTTTCGTATATTTCTTTTTCCTGACTGTACTTTTAATTCATTCCAATATATTCCTGGGTTTTTCAGTCAATTTTATTGTCACTAATTATGGTGTTATGTGATGAGCCCTGCGTTTCGTCCCGGGTCTACCTATTGGACTCGTCAGTAAGGCTTAGGTAGACCCTGCCTTATACGCCAGACATCGGTTCTACGTGTTCGGACGTAAATGAACCGTGCCGGTATAGATCTTCTGCGGTGAGATATTGGCAACCCGTGTTGCCGATTAGCATTAGATTGAAAGCCACTCGTTCCATTCTGCTTTTTTTCCCAAGCATCTATATCATTTTTGTATATTTCTTTTTCCTGACTGTACTTTAATTCATTCCAATGAATTCCTGGGTTTTCAGTCAATTTTATTGTCACTAATTATGGTGTCACTAATTATGGTCACCAACCATGGAAGTTGAACAAAACCACCAACTGGCCTTCCTGGATGTTTTGGTGTCTAGGCAGGGGAATCGTTTGGACCACAAGGTATATCGAAAAGCCACCCACACAGACAGATATCTTCACAAGCTATCTAACCACCATCCGAGTCAGAAGCAGGGAATCATTAAGACTCTCACGGATAGAGCCAGAAAAATATGTGGACCACAACATCTAACAACGGAACTACAGCACTTGGAAAAAGCTTTTCTTCAGAACGGATATTCCCAGTTGGACATCAAAAAAGCTGTAGGAGTGGGACGTGCCGAAAAAAGTGAGTCCACTCGGAAAGCTTTCCTGCCCTATGTTCCCAGGACGGAACGGACAGAATTGGGAGGCTCTTGAGGAAACACAACATAAGAACGGTCTACAAGCCCACAACAAAGATCCGAGAATATCTAGGGTCAGTTAAAGACAAAAGACCTCACCTAGCAACTGCGGGAATCTACCGGATTCCATGCTCCTGTGGAAGCGTATACATAGGAACTACTAAGAGATCGGTTGCGGCAAGATTAGAAGAACATCGACGGAATTGCAAACTTGGACATGTGGAGAAGTCGGCAGTGGCGGAACATGCCCTCAGCGATGGAACACACAACATCTATTTCGGAGAGGCACAGGTCCTGGCCACGACAACAGGGTATCGCCCCCGACTAATACGAGAAGCCATTGAAATCTACAAACACGACGACAATTTCACCAGAAAAGAAGAGACAATGGTGCTGAACAGGATATGGTTTCCAGCACTCACCAACGCAAAAACAGCAAGAAAAAGCAACAGCTCAGGACAGGAGAGAGAATCCTGTACATCGGAGGATAGCAACAGCCAACAGAATGCGCAAGCTCCGATGACACAGGCCACGTCATCACAAACCACATTATCGCCACCGGTGCATAAATACGGACTGCGCCCGAGGAATCGCATCAGAACAGTGTAAGCGTTCAAGCAAACCACTTCTGAAGATGCAAGCCACACGTGCTTGCGAAAAGTCAAGAAGAAATTCTACCGAACGACGGCCTAGAAACCCGAAAAACCCACTTGTTATTTGTTGAATGTTTACATTAGTTATATTTGTCGTTGCATTAGATTCTAATTGTTTTAGTCGATCTAATAGCAGTTGATTATTTTCCTTTAATAGAGAATTATTCTCCATTAAGAAACTATTCTTAGCCTTTAATTCACTTATTATTTTATTCAGGAATTCGACCTTAATTTCAAGAGTGGCTTCCCTGTCTGCCACCATACTGTTACAACAGCGTATTTGGGTATTGCTGATAATTTTTAGGTTTTTACGTTTTGCACAGGAACTGTCGTACACATTGTCACAGTTTATACAGATACGTGCCTTACACACCTTTTTAGCACAACACTTTTAGAAAGTCTTTGCGGATTCTACACTAAATCCACTTTTTACACTTTCGCCATCGCTTGGATCGTCTTCACTTGACGCCATCTTATATGCTTTATATGCCTCTCACATGCCTCTGCAGCATATGCAACGCGAAGAAGAAGAATGCCTTTTAATAGTTATGTTTACCGCTATAATTATTATTATTGCCTGGCACTTAACCTCGACTGTGTTATTGGACCTTCTAATCAAAAGAGTATATCTATATAGATACCATCGCTGCTAAATTTTATGTTAGCGGAGTGCAAAGCTCAGTCCTTACGCGAAATTTCACCCAAGTTAGAGCCAACGATCGCCCAATCCATGGTCCCCTGTATAAGCGACTTTTTATATTCTATGAGGATTTTGTCCATGACAGTACGTGACGACAAACGAACACTGCCTGAAAAATGCAGACAGTGGCTTCTAGCAGACTGGAAATGCACAAATCTAACATAACGTGACTGACCGAGTTCGTTATGCCTCGCTTTGGTTGGTGTTGGCTGGTCCTTGCACCGATCGGGGCGACGGCGGATGAATTTGGTCGACTAGTAGAAACTGCCGGCGATTAACGCTAAGGCTGACATTATCAAATTTGAAGGTCGAAGCAAAAGGGGCTTTTGGCTTCCTGGCAGGAGGTCCTTTTTTCCGTAACGAATGCCCCTCAAATAAAACTAAACCGCCACTTTAAGATCGCGAATATTCATGTTAGGGCTGCGCCCAGGTAATGGATCAATGAGCGACCATTTGAACCATCGGCAAAGGAGCACCAACGCCGTACACCTGGCACGGGGGGAGCTTTCGGGCTTTTTCCGGAATTAGTGTTTTGTTCCATTTACCCATGCTTGTAAAAAATTGGGAATGTTTAAATTAATTTTATCTATCTATCCATCTAAATAAAAGAAACAAGATACTTTTCTAAACGTTACTCACACCGCAAAATCGGATCATACAGCGCAGAAGATTATATTTAATTGCAATCCTGTCGTTCTTAAAATACAGTTAAATTTTTGGAGATTTTTTACCTTTTTAGGAGATGAGCAGTGGTGAGTTTTTTAATGCATTGGCACAAGAAGAGTGAACAAAAGTCTTTAAACTTCTAAAAAATTTATTGTAAATTAACGATGGCCTGTATTGATGAACGCGTTTCTGCATATCTTTAATGTGGTAATTAAAGATATGCAGAAACGCGTATATATACACATATTCCTCAGAAAATGATTCAATCCAAATAAAATAAGCAATAACCCTTACCATAGAAAGCATTCACACTTGCGAGATATAAAAAATGTTTTAGATATTCATTAAACGTTAAAAAATGCCGTTTTTACACTACGAACTTTTTCACAATTTACTAGTCAATAAATTGGCCAATTCTCTTTGGCTTCATCGCATTTACACTTGGATATTATTCTCACAATAAATTGGTACAAGAACATATGACATGAACCAAGAGTCAAATTATATTGCTTATGCCTTGAGAAACGCAACAATTATTTACAGCCAATGAACTGTATACAAGTACTTTAGATGGAGTTCATTGCTTACAACCCAGATTTTCAAGATCAAGAACACAATAAAAAAGTGTGCGCCACGAGACGCGCGACAGAAGTGATAACGTGTGAAGTAGCGAAGGGGAGGTAAGTAGGGGGGGTCGTGAACATAAGCAGCGAGGGCCAGCCGATTTGCGTTTGCTTTCAAAGGTCAATCAACCCTAATAGTTTTGATGCCATGAAAGGTAAATTAGCGTTTCAATGATAGAGCAAGCGAAGCAAAACTTGGGTGACATGATTTTAAACGGACGATATTTATGTTTCTTCAAGACTCTCCTCACTGCCTGATGAGATATGTTAATTTCTGCTGCTATAGCTCTTATTGAAGTAGAAGGATTATCTTGAATCTAATGGTGAATTTAATTTATTATCGCTTTTTACTTTTGATGAGACTTCTCATTTGTTCTATGAACGCGTTTTCTAGGCTTAGAAAATGCACCAAACTTGGCTAAATGTCTATGGAGGAACAGAAAATCATTTTGGGCTGGTTGTTGTCTTTCTGAATATCGCTGTAGATATGTGTTCGAAATAATTTGCATATTTCGATCTGGAGAGTAATAAATTTCTAACATATCTCGTTTTTATTCATTTGAAAAAGGCGAGATATTTTCAATAATTTTGTGGCTGTAGTGACGCTAAGCGAGATTCAGAATTCGCGCTGCAACCTCGATAGGAAGCAGACGTGCCCAGTACGAGTGTATCGAAACAATTTTTTTCCGGTTGTCTCGGAAGTAGCAGAAATTTTTTAATTTTTCAAAGAGCATTTTGGTAAACTCTAGATGAGCAACTTTGCCCCAATTTAACAAATCTCGTATCTTATGTGGTTACGGAGATCCCCATGGTTGAGCTCCAAAAGCGGACACCCGGTATATACATGGTGGCCATTTTCTGAATCTTTGTATGGGTAACTTCTACATTTTTAAAGATAGAGAATCCGTTAAATGGGGAAAATTGGGCAGAATTCGATTGCCTATTCATTACGGTTTTCAAAATTTAGATACCCGACTTGGTTCCCGAAATATCCTGAAAAGACAAGAAATCAACACGTATATTACGTAAACTGTTTAACTTAGAAAAAAAAGTTAAAATTGTCCTTGGTAGAACTTTTTGCGTTGAATCCAATAAACTAGCACTCGTTGTCATAGTCAGCTTGATTTACGAGATAAAAATTAAATTTATGTTTTTTTAAATGGTTTCCATAGTTTGGTGTGCGCCTTCTAAGATCCTTATTTTTTTCTCAATTTTAATTGTTTTAACTGTTGGTATGTTAATCTCTTCTTTTAACCATAAAAATTGAAAGGAAAAACATTAAGAAGCATCTAGCAGTTTGTCACGAAATGGTTAAAGTATCTGTCATTAAAAGGGTCAAATAAATTTGACTTTTTATAGCAGTTTGAGTTAATAAATCTCATTAGTTTTATTTAAAAAGCCAACAAACGGCAAGATTAAATTTAAAGAACAAGATTTAGCTTAGACCCATTTTAATGCAAATTCGTCAATCAGAGATACTGCCAGTGAATGTAATGTTTCTAAGGAAAAAGCCCGGCTAATGAAAATCCTCATCTAATTGAAAATAGGTGAGATCAACGTGTTTCTTCTGTGAATGTCTGGTGTGGCATTTTTAGTAAAAAAATCGGTCCATTCTTTTATAATCATAATTTAAATGGCGAAATATATTTACACTTTTTACAAAATGAACTTAAAGACCTGTTGAGTAGTTTGCCAATGATTGCCAAACAACATTTTCCTGGTTGGATTACCAATGCAGGACCCATTCGGTGGCCAGAACGATCACCTGACTTAACAACTCTGGACTATTTTATGTGGGTACCCTTAAAATCAAGATCCATAAAACAAAACCCAATGATTTTGAAGACCTAGTAAATAGAATACGTTCAGCAATAAGAAGTCTCCGTCCACAAACCATAAGAGAGGTGTTATTGGAAATGATTAGAAGATGCCAAAAGAGCCTGGACTTAAACGGAAGTCAATTTGAACATTTAATTTAAACGATACGTTCTTTCATTTTTGTTTTGTGCTTTGTGTGATAATATAGTTCTTGTTTCCAGAGCCTACCACACATTTTTTATGTTCTGTTGAAGTTTTACGGCAACAAAAGGAAATAAACATACAAACAGTTATATCGTTAAACACAGAAAAAAACAAGGGTTTTAAAAGGCTCACAGACAACTATGATTACCATTTAAAAACCACAAGTTTATTTTTTATCTTGTAAATCAAGTTGACTATGACAACGGATGCTAGTTTGTTGGATTCAATGCAAAAAAGTTCTACCAAGGGCAATTTAAGCTTTTTTCTAAGTTAAGCAGTTTACGTAATATGTGATAATTAAAAAAGTTTTCATTTCTTGTCTTTTAAGGCTATTTCGGAGGAACCAAGTCGGGGACCTAAAATTTGAAAACCGTAATGAATAGGCAATCGAATTCTTGGCAACTATGCCCATTTAACGGATTCTCTATCTTTAAAAATGTAGAAGTTACCCATACAAAGGTTCAGAAAATGGCCACCCTGTATATTTAAAGAAATAGAAAGTAATATCAATGTGAAAAATTAAATAAATTGACTTTGCCATTAGCGTAATCAAAACTACACTTGATTTTTGTAATACGTCAAAGCCAATAACGATGTAATTCCAATTTTTATATATAATTTCAATAATTACAACAATGAAGGAGTAAAAAGGACTTTTTTTGAAATTCACGGAATGAACATCAGTGAGTGTCAAATAATATGGTAACAACAACAATCTGCTTATAAATGAAAATTAAGTCTAAACGCTTGTCCTCTGGGCGGCGGCATTTATAGGGGGTTGTTATCTAAATGTCTATTTCATCGGCTATCAAGGTGCAAGTTCCTTAATTTTAATAAGAAACCAAGGGAATTTGAACTCTCGCAAAATGCTATGCGCGCTGACCCAAACGCGCGCCTTAGCCATCACAGCCACAGTGTAATGTAAAATGCGACCCCCACTACTACTCTCCTCCGCCGCATAAACGTGCATATGGTTCGACAGTCGCACGCTAGATTCGCCATGGTCGAATCCAATACGTTTTTTGAACATTGCATCGGCGATCTCTCAACTAATCTCTGATAATACAACAGGACTCTTGTTGTACATGTTTTCTTCCGTAACAATGGAAAAGTTTTCGCAGAAACAAATGAGTGAGTTGTATTTTTGGTGCTTTGCCGCGAGAGCACATGTTGTTCTTCACGAAAGTAATAGTGCTAAAATGTAGCCTTTTTACCGCAACATAATTGCATAAATCCCTTTTACTAGTTAAAGTTGTAACGAGGTAGTAAGGTTACTAAAATTTTTTTTTCTGTCCAGCTGATTTAAGCCAGCATTAGGTGAATGATCGTTTTCAAGGGCCCCCATAAACGGATAGCAATTTACTTGTTAGTAGTACTTCGCAATTGTACCGATATCCCTCACGTACACCACAAAATTTCGCAAAATTTTCCTAGAAAACAGGTTTTCTGAATAATAAGCCAAAATAGCAAGCATTTCAAAATCCGAAAAACACGTAAATACACTACAAGAATTCCGCAAAGGGAACTGCCAAATGGATTTTCTGAATACTATGCCAAAATTGTAAGCATACCAACAACCGAAAAACACGTAAATACACTACAGGGACCACAAAAATTTCGAAAAAGAAACTACCAGATATGTCTCCTCGAATACCAAACAAAATAGCAGGAATACCACAAACCGAAAAACATGCAAATGCGCCATACAAATTTAACAAAGGATTCCTACCAAAAAGTGCTCCCACTATCAAGTCAAAATAGGAGGAGATCAAAAAGGGTATTTAAGGCGACACGAAGTCCGTGAACGGGGACTAACTTTCCGACCGTGAAATAGCACTGATTTTCCGACCGTGAAGTGAGTCACTAATTTTCCGACCAAGAAGTCAGTCCAGCGAGACCCAAATTTGCCGACCGAGCAAGGTGTGTCCTTGATCGTCCGACCAAACCGAAAGTGCAGAACCTTCCTTCCAGCCGACCAGAAGCAAACTTCTAATCTGAGTAAGTTCACGTGTTTCAATCTACCGTAAAACAAAGTACAGTGTCCATATTCTGGTCTAAGAATCCCCGACATTTTCTTCCGGTTTTCCGAATAATGAGCCATAGAGCGAACTACGGCCCTTGTTTAAATTTTCTTTGGCTTGCCTCCTCAGTATTCCAGCGCCATTTTGCGATGTTTCGCACCGCCTGTAATGATATTGGTTCCCTTTCACCGTGTTTGTGGCCAAGGGTGGTTAATTCTGGTCTTGCAGACAGGCATGAGCTCAGAGCTTCCACCTGGCCCTCAAGGCCCCGCTGTCGACCGTAGATTGTCATTCTGATCTTGTGCTGGCTGTCCTGTCGCCCGGCATCAGCTCAGAATGGTTGTCGGTCTGCAGAGCTGGCTTGTTTCCGATTTAAAGTCCCTTTTTTTAGAGTCTGCGTTCCGTATTTCCGTTTCGTGTTTCAATCCACCGTAAAGAAGGTATGCAGCATAGAACCGCCACGTTAAAGACTCAAATTTTGATGAAAGCAACCGCCAGTAACCGTTTTCCATTATCCAGATATTCCAGTCGTCCTATGGCATTCATTACAAAATCAGTCATACACAATCAGTCCACGCCATCAGCTAGACCGATATTAAATAACCGACAGTTTGGGGAATGAATGCGAAAACTCTCCGTTCTTCCCGATCTCTGAAGTTTTGCTGGTGTACGCATTTATTCCGAGTATAAATTCCCCGTGCACGTCATCTTGTGATTCCGGTTCAAACCCGCATTACTGCCGCGCAAGATATGACTGCGTAACATACGAACATTCACCACCGTTAATCGCATATACGTAATATATACCGGACGCCCTTTTCTGTACCTCCTCTCAACGTTTTATTTTAACTTTAATTTTGTATTCATTAAGGTCAGAAATCTTATGTTATTTCCTTGAATGTAAAACTCTCCATTAAGGCCGGAAATCTTATGTTATTCCATTATATGTAAAACGCCTCTTTAAGGCCAGAAACCTTATTTTAGTTTGTTAAATGTAAACCGCCTGCCGTTGTACCCCGGCCATAGAAATTTTGAAATGTTTTTATTTGCTGAATAAATCATTTGTCGTTCGACTGTGATTAATTCTGCCGACTGCGTATTTGCCTCTGGGTTATTTTCTTTCTCCACTGTATAAAGGCTACCCTAGCTGTGGGGCTATCACTACATAAATTCTGATGACTGGCCCCCGTGAAAACCGCCCAAAACCCGTTCAAGTCCGAACTTGTTATTTTGCCAGAAACCAAACATAACTGTACAAAAGGAGGTTTTCCCGGAAACGCCATTACAAAGTAGTATCTAAACTAATCTTTAAAATACTCGTTGGGCAGCAAAACACATTGGTGTTTGGGCAAAATCATAAATTCTGATTTAGATTTCGCAAAATCGGAAACAAACAGGAAATTGTATAAATCTCTAAATATTGAAACAGCAATTTTTTGGCCACTTGTGCCGATTTTACTATTAAAATAAGTCGTAGTATCGTTTCTGCTGGGGTCAGCATCAATTAATTATAAAAGAAGTCACTGCAGAAATGAGTGTCAGATAGTCAATGCAATAGTAAGATAGTTGTTAGATCGTTTCTAATAGTGTTAAGTTTGTAAGTAGTGTAAATTGTTTTATTTTGTAAACGTATTATGTTTGTATCTAATAAGTGCAAAAGGAACAGTAGACGACGAAGTATACTCTTATGTTTCAATAGTTAAGGAAAGATCGGAGTGCCACGACGCAAATGAAACATCTTTAGATCCTGGGATAAGGCATTACATTCTGGTTTACCACACGGATCGCTCCAGTAAGACACATCGGCGGAAATTGGAAGGCAAGAATTGATTGTAGTGTGTACTACATGCAGTGGTATCCCGTCCAGTGTATCAGCCCAGCAAACTGTTGAGCTAATACAGCTCCGTGGCTGAGAAATAATTAAGTTAGTTATTTCTTGCCTTTGACAGACTGTTTATTAAGTATTTTTGAAAATCAAAATGATCAAAAATTGAACAATTTGAATGAGCAATTTCAAACAAAAGGTTTAAAACCAGACAGAACATTACCGGATTTTACTTATCAAACGCGAAAATCAAATTGACATACAGTGTGTCCAGAATAAAATGATGTACATGGGGATATTGGAAACCGTTAGAGTTACAGGGTGGACCAAATGGGGAAAAAGTTGCGAAATCAAGTGCCTATAAATAATCTGTCATCAACTTCTTTGAACTCGGAATAGTAACGGATATACAGGGAAAAAAAGAAAAAAGTGCGTTTTATAAAATCGTTTAAGTCGTGTTTATTATAAAAGATACCATAACGAAATTTTCAGGGTGGAGGTAAGAAATGAGCGTAAATTTGAAAATAAAGTAAAAAATAATCTAGGCCTATTATGTTCAATGAGGCCGAAGTCAACTTTTGTTTTTCTTATGGGCACAATATTGAATTTCTGCATTTTTAAATTCCCCTTTAAATATGCTCTTCAACCATGTATAACATGCTTATGATCAAGATAAATAATTAAAATTAACAAAATTAAGATTTAATGGAAGTAGCACTCAATCTCTCACGCAATCAAATCTCCGATCCCAATACCCCATCAGTAGAGCAAATCTCCAACATCAACTAATATTCTTATGTAAGAAGAATGAGTCAACTCAGAATTATATTCAAAAACTCAAAACCATAGTTACTCAAATAAACTGATTTGTACTGTAGTCAGTATTACTGAAGCGCAAGTGATTTTAATATCACAATAAATTAACTGAAATTCATAATCGATTAGCAAATATTTTCACTGTAATAAGAACTTTACTAATAGTCCAAAATCCCTAAATTCTTGACACAGGAATTCATACAATCATAACCTATGAAATGTGATCGAGTCAGAATTCATTCGAAAATATGTTTGCTCGAAATCAAACAAATCAAAATGTCTAACCTCAAGTTTTATATAATTTCACAAATAAAAATAAATTTTCATAGTCCAATGATTCAGAAAACTTTCGCAAATAATCCAAATAGTTTTTAAGGAAATCAATTCAAACAGATTCGCACCAAACATCGGGGACCGCAAAATTACCAAATCAATCACAACAAGAAAAAAAGGTGTGTGTCACGGGACGCTCGACAGAAGTGATAACTTCATATTATTTATAAAAACCATAAAATATTGAACTTGTTTAACGCATGATGGCAATACTAATTTATAATTTCAATATTCCTGTTGGTCTAATAATGTATAAATGTATCAGGAACGGGTAAAATGTAATTTAATTTCCTTTTGAATGTAAAATTTATATTTCATTTACAACATTTATCATTCTTCAATATTGGTTGATTAGATGCGTAGGTACGTTGTCATTATCTAATCCGACAAAAGTGACAATTGGTTTATGATAACTGTAATAAGAAACGGATTACTAGATTTTATCTTGCTCGATTTTAACTTGTTCGGGATAATTTATCATATTTAATGCTAACTTTGATTCAAGAAAAGACATTAAATTTTGCGCTCTATCAGAAGAAAAATCAACATTAAAATCTCCGCTTAGAATGAATGGTAATTTGTGGGGGTTTCGGCCAAGTAAAATGGAACCTAAAGGTCGGTCGTCCTTTGTATGCGCTTATTCTGAACTGCGTTAGTCAGAAATCGTGCGGAAAGGAGTGAATGATTCAATTTCATTACAACGTACTGGAGCTCGTCCAGTAGTTCTGAACCCATTCGTACGAATTCGGAAGCACCATTGCGATGTGCGAACTATCCGAAGAAATTGGGATTTGTTCGCAGTGTTTCTGATTGAATAGTAAATATTTTTGTGACACACCGAGCTGAAATGAATTTTGAAAAACTAATAAGGCTTTCTGATTCATTCATTCATCCATTATTATTAACAGTTGTATAATTACGCTGATGATTATATAATTACCCTGTATAAATATGCTTATTTGCTACATAACAACACATGACCTATTCATACGATAAAAAACTTCCAGTGGATGATACCCAAATATGCGAAATGAGACGAAATCATTCGTCCGATTTCTAACGAACGCAGTTCGCACGAAAACGCATCCAAAAGACACCGGCCCACAGACTACACACTATTATATACACACGAACACACAGACTACACACTATTATATTCACACTATTGGCCTAAAGGTACGAAAATGTTTGCGTGCGAGAGAGAACTGCGTAGCTACTTGTCTTTATCTATGCTAGACATAACGACGCCGTCACGCTGTCGCGCATACCATTCAACTCACGCCGTGCCATCAGAAGTTATCACTTCAAAATGGTCGCCAAAGTATTACTGAAGTGCAAGTGATTTTAATATGTCTGAATAAGTTCACTGCAATTCAAAATCGATTAGCAAATATTTTCACTGAATTATAAAATTTACTAATAGTCCAAAATCTCCAACCTCTTGACGCAGGAATTGATATAATCAAAATTTATTAAATTTGATCGAGTCAGAATTCATTCAAAAATATTGCTTGAATCTGAATGAATACGCTAAATGATCTCTGTCAGAATGGATGTCATTCTGCCAACAAGGGTGGCAGGGTTACCACCCTGTCAACAAGGGTGGCAGGGTTGCCGTAACTTAACTTATTTGGTGAATCCAAACAATCGTTAATCATCATTAATAGTTACATCGGACTTAATATCTGAAACGTGCCAGTTCCCCATATCACGACTATCTCGGTCACTCAACCGATAAACCAAATCTGAGATAACTCTGGTTACAATACAAGGGATACATTTAGTGGCTAGCTTTGCGGCAAACCCGTCAATGGCCTTTGACAAAACAAAATTATTTTTCCAAACACAGTCACCCACCTGATACTTAACAGACGTCCTTCTCAAGTCATACCGTTTTTTACACTTCAAGTACGAATGATGTAATTTTTCTTGCACATGCTGATAAATAGTCGGCATTTCTTGGACTGCATCGGGGTTATGCACTGAACTTGAAATATCTACTTTATTATTAGAATTTTCTGCAATCGAGCCATAAGAAGAGCCAAAAAAAATGCAGCGGAAAGTCCACTAATTTCATGCTTTGCTAATCGAATGGCTTGAGCGACTTGGAGAATAAAGTGATCTCAAGTTTTATTATTTTCATGATCATAAGATCTTAAGGCTGTGATCATAGTTTGATTGACCCGCTCTGTATGATTAACTTGAGCATGATAGTTGGAGTCTTTTGACTTCTTCATTAAATCTTTAAACTCCTTGCTAATAAGCTGATTTCCATTATGGCAAGCAAAAATTTGGCAAACTCCAAATATAAGAAATACTTGATTCTCAATGAACTTAACAATTGCCTTCGAAGTCGCCTTCGCCATCGAATGAAATAGCGCATATTTTGTAAACCATATCTGCGACCACCAACGTATTGGTTACCAGATTTAGATTTGGAAATTAATTGAAAAGGAAAATTAATATTGCGGTAATTTACCATGAGACCGGCCTGAGGTAATTTACTTGCAGCACAAACGGAACATTTTCTAACATACTCATACACACTTTCTCGCATATTCGTCCAATAATACAGTTTAGAAACCCTAGCTAAAGTATTAGATATACCCAAATAGCCGGCAGTTTCTTGATCATGAAATGTTTCAAGAATCTCCAATCTATGTGCATTAAGAACCACCATTTTCCAATCACAGATGTTTCCATCCAACGCATATTTGGGAAAATATGCTTAGATAGAATGTTCTTTTCAGCTTTAAAAGTAGGATATCGGACTGGAAATTCTTGAACTTTCCTAATTAAACTTTCCTAATTAAAAAACAGAGCATCTCGTACTTTAGTTACGATTGAATCAATTAATGGCATTGGGTAGGCACTAGGAATGCTAACTGAATTCAACTTTCGAGCACCAAGACATACTCTGAACGAACCATCACTCTTCTTGACCAGCCACATAGGTGAACACCATGGTGAATTTGAGGGTTCTATAATTCCTATTTGCAACATTGAGTCGACTTGTTCATTACGACATTTCTGCATAGCATAAAATAAAGGGTACTGCCTTTGGCTAAAAGGTTTTTCATTGCCTGTATCAATAGAATGTTTAAAAAGGTGGGTTAAACCCAATTTATCTGCTGGTGCAATGGATTTATATAGCTCCCTCATATGATGTAATTGTTCTATTTGATTGTCAGTTAACTCTGTAGAAGACTGCAATTTATTAACCACTGACACTGAAAGGGTTGTTGAATATGACAAACTTTTAAAATTTATTTTAATATCGAACTCTTTCAAAAAATCGATACCCAAAATTAAGTTATGTTTCAAAGACGGAAACTGGTTCATCCGTATACAGAGATAAGATCAATAATTTCAGCACATGCAAACCCTCAAAACCCAAGTTGGAAGCACAACTTCCGCTATCAACCAATGTCAAAAATCAATGCTCAAGAATCTGGACATGCAGATAAGGGCGCTATGCAATTCCGTCAATTTCCCTTTTAACAAACACCGGATTTACTGACTTTGATGGAAGAGATAAATGCGATTCTATAGGGTGAGAAGAAGAAGTTGAACAAGAACATTCTCATTGAGGTAAAAAAAAATCCTTAACTACATTAAGCCACTCATGCCAGTCAGGGAGACCAAATCGGTGATTGTTCACTGCTTGGATTTTTGGCCTTTCGTAGAAGCGGGATTTGGTCGGGAACTCTCTCTGACGGGAAAGTTGCCTCTTCCCTCGCCAAAGCCGCGCTCGTTTTTCTGAACAGTTCGGACATTTAGAACGGGTAACGTTCTGAAAACCACACCCGTAACAGTACAACGTTTTGGGAGAAGAACACTCCGAATGTCTATGACCAGACCGTTGACAATTCCAGCAAGAAAAATTTGACTCCACTACATTGACATGACCGGGGAAATCGGGCCTACTCAAGTCCGGTTCCATCAATCTAGTTCGAGTAACAGGGGCTTTATATGTTCCGGAAACCTGGAAAGAACTTTCCAGTCTTTTGCATAATTTAGTTAAAGCAGCAATAGAAGATACGTCCTGAAGGGCAAGCGCTTTAACATAGTCGGGAAGCAAATTTTCCTGAGTAATCTCTACAACATCTTTCTCACTGGGAGCCACAATAAGGCGATTAAATAGACCTTGCATGGAACTGATAAACATAGCCACCGATTCTTTGTAGTCCTATTTCTTGGATTTAATTTCCTCCAACAAATTTCTCAATCACAATAATCTCGCAAAAGTGTTTCCTTTAATTTATCAACCAAATCTTCCCAATTAGCAAATCGGGTTTCAATGTGGTGGTTATGCCAGCAAGTCCAAGCCTGGGATTCGGACAAATCACCAGCCGATGCGAATAGTTCCTCTATACTGCAATTTTGCCAAATTCTGAGAGGATCTATTTTTGTCTTTTAAATCAGCTAAGGATTCCAGAATTTCCTTATGATCTTTATCAAATTCGCAAGAATTTTGCGGTTGAGTAAAACTCCGTTTGGCATTCTCCTGCGACAGAAAACCCTTCAGAATTTTTCGGCGATCGTTAACAGGAGCCTTGGGTTTAAAACCTCGAATTTGGATTTCGTAATCGCGCTCATGAGCATGCAACGCATTAATTTGCCACCCCATGACTACCAGACTTGTATCAAAATATAAAAAAACCTGAACCGCAGTACCTAATAAGAATGTCGAAAATATAAAAAAAAATTCCGGCAACTATCAATCAATCAACCTATATCTAAATAGACCAAAAATATCCTGCACGGGGTCCTGAATCGTAAGTGTCCATTAAGCGCTCCCAAAAAATATTAAATAAGGCCCCACGTTGGGCGCCAATTTGTTATGAATTTAATTTCTTGCAATTCTGATATAATTTATTACTAGCTTTTAGCCGCAGCTTCGCTGGCGTTGAAGCCCTTAAATAAATTTCAACGATTATTACTTTCTCTCCATACATAAAAATAGCATAAAATGGTATTTTTATTTGAACATATTTATTTTCTTCTTATTGCTACTTAATCTACGTTTAACACAACCGAGCAACTACAGACCAATTACACTGCTTCCAGTACTAGGCAAGATTTTTGAAGGCATAATGAAGCAGCGGCTTGACAAAGTGATTGGAAAATATATACCTACCTCCCAATTTGGTTTCAAACAGCATCACTCGACTGTTCATCCGCTCTTTATTTTGGCCAACAATATACAAACTACCCACCTAACTGACAGAAAGACAGCTTGCCTGTTTATGGACATTAACAAGGCTTTTGACAGTGTCTGGCATAGAGGCTTACTATACAAACTATACAAACTATACACACCAACATATCTACTACACACCATAAAGAACTTATTGGAAAACAGACAACTACAAGTACGAATTGACAAAACACTGTCATTTTCTTTTTCCCCTGAACAAGGGCTCCCTCAAGGATCCCCGCTCTCACCGTTTCTCTACAATATATACTGCCATGACATATACAATTACAACTTACCAGACAAAAATCAAATCGACAGATCGGCATACATATTACAATACGCAGACGACACGGCACTTATTGTACATGACAAAACTACTGAGAGAGCAGCGCAAAGACTCCAAACACTAACAAACAACACAATGACATGGTTTTATAAATGGAGACTAACACCAAACGCGTCAAAAAACCAACTTCTGCTCACAAACCACAGACTCAACGCTGATTCCCCTACAATAACAGCAGACGGCCAAACGACACAACCAAAAAACGACGTAAAATACCTTGGAATCACAATCGACCACAAACTTAAATTCACTAAACACATACGAAACATCAGGGCAGAAACAATAAAGAGAACAAAACACTTCCGATCACTAACCTACAAAGACAGAGAAATTAGCACAAACACCGCCACCAAAATATATAAAGCTATTTGTAGACCCTTGCTAGACTTTGGACATGTACTCATGACCAACGGAACAGAAAGGACAAAACGTTATACACAGACAACAGAGCAAATTGCACTAAGACTAATAACACGAATAAGACACCCCCAAAACCCACTACACAACCCCCCCACCCAACTACTATACGAACGCACAAACATGACAAAGATCTCGGAAAGACTCATACAGCTACAGACAAAATGGACAAACAACCCCTACAACTGGACCATACTGAATCCCCTTTGTCTTACAAGACCAACCAGACAATCCCGCTTCCGTTTCCCTACATTAACGCTACTCGAACACTTACAAACGCAACGGACTAGTGGACAATAAAATAATTTCTTCTTGCCACTGAAATCTTATTTATTTAATGACATTGTCAACCTAGAATGGGAGAATTTTCATATTTGTTTTTTATTTAGATTGGGACTGCATGTATTAAACAAGGGCAGAAATACCGATAGGTCGATAGCCTTTTTTAGAAATAAAGATGTTTACTACTACTATTGTTAACCTAGAATAGGAGAATTTTCATATTGGTTTTTTATCTAGATTAAGACTGCATGTATTAAACAAGGGCAGAAAGACCGATAGGTCGATAGCCTTTTTTAGAAATAAAGATGTTTACTACTACTACTACTCTACGTTTACTGCCAAAAATTTGGGCATATTTATTTTCAAATAAAGATTACACCTTTTTATTGCCACTTAATCTACTGGTACTTAAATACTAACAATAGTGGGTATATAATGACATCAAAGACTTAATCAACCTTAATCTAATCTTAATGCTAACTTAACCTAAACAGCCTCTCTTACTTCTTACAAACTAACTTATAGCTAGCCCATGTGCTGTGCCCACTGTGTCCGCAGGGAGAGGTCTGCGATCACGGGGAAACTTATTTGTACAAGAAACCCTGACAGTGTGATTCTTACTTTGCCGAACCTTTTCCAGCAACTTTGACACTAAGTTCCTGGTGTGATCGAGCAGGTCTTCTGTCTTCAGGACTCGCCTCAGTGTGGTGTTTCTGACATAGTAGGGAGCCTTTGTTGCTATCCTCAAGATCTTGTTTTGCTGAGCTGCCAACTTCTGCTTCTGCGTGACGCTGGCCGTTGATCAGGCAGGCGATCCATAGGTCAGCACCGGGCGTATCAGCTGCTTGTAAGCTGTCACCTTGGTTCGCAGGAGGAGCTTACCTGTCAGCATTGGATCGTATGCATGGAGCAGGTACCTTGTTTTGGCAATTGTGGCTGCCAACTGGTAGTGCCATACTAGACGTTTATCATAGATAAGTCCAAGATAAGTGATCTTGGACCTCCATGGTAGCCTTTGTCCTCCGAGTTCTAGTCGGCTTGGAAGCGGTTGTCTGCCGGCTGTGAAAATTATGGCTTTTGTCTTCTCCGGGCTGAATTCCATTTTCCAATCCCTGCTCCATTTCTCGATCTTGACGAGATGTCTTTGGAGTTTGGCTGTCATTCTAGGACCTTTTCCAATAGCAGTGAATGCAATATCGTCTGCGTACACATAGCTCTCCGTTGATTTTGTCATTGGAATATCTGCCATATGGATATTGAACAGCAGGGGACCTAACACGAGCCCCTGACATCATCGTTCTGATCGTTGACATCTGATCATCGGCTTTGACTTGGAAGCTGCGTCCAGTCAAGTAGCTGCGGACTAGCTGGATTTCGTGCTCAGGAAACCCTGCCTTGATCCTCTTGGCAATTAGGCCCTGATGCCAAACCTTGTCAAACGCCTTTGACATATCCAGAAAGGCGGCTCCTAGATTGCCTCGGCGGTTTAACAGCGGCAGGATTCTTGTTTCTAGCCGGGCGGTAAAAGTGTTTTTGCCGTGCCCCGGCCTGAATCCATGTTGCTCGTCCAGCAGCACTTCCTTGTCCTCTATTTTATCCTGCAGGTGGTTCAGGATACACCTCTCCTGTCGGTCTGTAGGGCGTAAGCAGCTTCCTGTTGTTGCCTTTTTTGGGTACCAATACCATTATTGCCTTCTTCCAGGTGGTCGGGAAATATTGAATGTTCAAAATTCCATTTGCCACTGTGGTAAGGTCCTCAATAGCTGTTTGCGGTAGCTTTTTGTCGGTGATGGGCGGGTCTTAACTGGCCCGGCTCAGTGAGCCGGTTCTTTGAAAAGACCCGACGGGTGTGAATATCAAAATTTTCCAATACGGGTTTCGAGTCTTAACGGATCTTTTGTATGTCTATAAAGACAGCAGCGTTTAACTGTTGAAGAAATTAATTAACATGTTCTTTCAAAACTTACAAAAACTTGTGAATTTGAATGAAAAGAAGTGAATTCAATTTAATAAAAAGAAAAATATCTAAGCTATTTTGCTTTCATTTTCATTAAAACGCGGACGTGAATCATCGGCAAACCCGGTTGTCGAATCAGTCGAGACCGAGTGGATCCGAGATTCGGGCTCGAAACACGGGCCAAAAGAACCATGCTTGGGGCCAACGGGTCAAAAGAGCCAGCAGAACCGTGACGGAACCTTCAGTTCCGACGGAACTTCAGGGCCCGGCGGGTGGCGTATTGTACTTCCCTCAGCATTACAGAATATACCGAAATTAGGGGCCTGTGAGTGGTGTTGTCTTAGTGACGTGAAGTGCTCGTAAATTTAAATTATATCAAAAAATAGGTTGAGTTGGTTGACTGCACAACTGACTGCATAGGGTTCTGGTATTTTATATTTATTTCTGTTTCATCTGTCTTTTAAACCCTGACAAATGACCGAATAAATGGTAGGAACTTCGAACATTTTTATAGTATAAAAGGAGTTTTTAATCATGTCCCGCTATCCAAGCATTCTTATTTATTGCTTTATGTTATCTTTTTGTCAATTTCCTATAACAACATGCTAGTCCTCATGCTAAGCTTTATATCTGATATCAAAGATGTTGCACCCCCAAGTGCCAAACTTGTTTCCTCGCACATTTTTCTAATTATCTTGAAACATACACTTTGACACTTACTCTCTTAGTTGTACTTCCTCCCTTCAATCACAAAATCGTTGTAAACATAACAAACAAGCCCGTTTTGGATAGCCAAATACCAAATTTACGATGACAAGCGGCAGCACAATGATTGACTACGCTTTTTAAAAAATAGGTAAAGGCTCCATTACCAAAGAGTAATTAGTCTTTGCCAATACTACAAAAATTAATAAGTAAATAACATTCAAAGTAAGGATATGGTAGTTCCGTCGTTGGTCTTCATACTAAACGTCACATGGCCAGCCAATCACAGGGTCTTATTTTCGGTCAATTCTGTAATGCTGAGGAAAATACAGTACGCGGACGGGTGTTCTGGTTTCGACGGCTCTTTAAAATTGTTCTGTTCTTATTCGTGTTCCGCGTTTCGGAACCAAATCTCGGATCCACTCGAAGTGTGGTTCTGCATTCCGCGTAACGCAAGGAAAATTTGGGAAACGTGGGTCTGCAAAGAAATCGTTTGTAAAATCTGGTTTCTTTTGAACATTATACTTCTTCATTAAATCTTTAAATTCCTTGTTAATAAACTGACTTCCATTATCGCAAGCAAAAGCTTGGCAAACTCCAAATATAAGAAACACTTGATTCTCGATGAATTTAACAATTGCCTTCGAAGTCGCCTTCGCCATCGGATGAACAAGCACATATTTCGTAAACCAGTCTACGACCACCAGGACGTATTGGTTACCAGATTTAGATCTAGGATATGGTCCATTCAGATCTGCGGAAATTAATTGAAAAGGAAAATTAATATTGCGGTAATTTCCCATGAGACCGGCCTGAGGTAATTTACTGGATTTACTTGCAGCACAAACGGAACATTTTCTAACATACTGATACACAATTTCTCGCATATTCGCCCAATAATACAGTTCAGAAACCCTAGCTAAAGTCTTAGACATACCCAAATGACCGGCAGTTTCGTTATTATGAAATTTTTCAAGAATTTCCAATCTGTGTGCATTAGGAACCACAATTTTCGAATCACAGATGTTTCCATCCACCGCATATTTCGGAAAAATGTGCTTATACAGAATGTTATTTTCAGCTTTAAAAGTAGGATATCGGCCTGGAAATTTTTTAACTTTCCCAATTAAATCCTGATATAATTTATCAACACTTAATTGCGCCAGGTTTAAAACGGACACGGTTTCCAGACTTCGAGAAATAGCATCTGCTACATTATTGCAAACCCCTTTCCGATGAACGATGGTAAATGAATACTGGGATAACTTAACAATCCACCTAGCTATTCGGGGAGAGGGATTCTTCATGTTATTTAGCCAAACTAACGAAGAGTGATCAGTGTGGACATTGAATTGGGTGCCTTCCAAATAATATCTGAACTTTTCAATTCCAAAGAGAACAGCTAACAGTTCTTTCTCAGTAGTCGTATATTTCCTTTCACACCTTTTCAGGGTTCGACTGGCATATGCAACTGGATGCTCTAATCCATCTTCCTCTTAGTACAAAACACTACCTACTCCAGTGTCTGAGGCGTCGCACATTAAAACAAAAGGCCGTTTATAGTCAGGGCTAGCAAGAACAGGAGCTGATGTCAAACACTCCTTAATTTTTATAAATGACTCATTGACTTGCTCATTCCACTGGATAGGTTGTTCCTTTTTCCTACCTTTCAACAAATCTGTAATCGGAATACACAAAGAAGAAAAGTCCTTCAAAAATCTTCGATAGTAGCCAATCAAACCAACAAGTCTGCGAATCTGGATAGCATTCCGGGGAACAGGGCAATCTATAATGGCCGAAATTTTATCAGGGTTCGTTCGCAATCCGTCATGATCTACAACATAGCCCAAGAACTTCAAAGAAAGTCTACAGAATTGGCATTTCTCCAAATTAATCGTTAAACCAGCATCTTTAAGTCGAAAAAAGAGTTTCCTCAAAATCCCACAATGGGTATCAAAATCCGGCGTGACAATAATAATATCATCTAAATAATAAAAAAGATATGGTTCCAGGGCAGGTCCTATAACCATATCCATCAATCGGCACATACTCTGAGCACTGTCATGCAATCCAAAAGGTAAAACACGATACTGGAACAAACCTCTTCCATGCACTGCAAAAGCGGTTTTTGGTCTTGATGCTTCATCAAGAGGAATCTGATGAAAAGCTTGCTTCAGATCAATGGAGGATAAGAATCGAGCATCTCGTACTTTCGTTACGATTGAATCGATTAATGGCATTGGATAAGCGCTAGGAATGCTAACTGAATTCAACTTCCGAGCATCAAGACATACTCTGAACGAACCATCACTCTTCTTGACCAACCACATAGGTGAACACCAGGGTGAATTTGACGGTTCTATAATTCCCATTTGCAACATTGAATCGACTTACTCATTAAGGCATTTCTGCATTGCATAAGATAAAGGGTACTGTCTTTGTCTAAAAGGTTTTTCATTGCCAATATTAATAAAATGTTTAACAAGGTGGGTTAAGCCCAATTTATCTGCTGGTGCAATGGATTTATATAATTCCCTCATATGGTCTAATTGCTCAAATTGATTGTTAGTTAACTCGTTAGGAGACTGCAATTTATTGACTACTGACACCGAAAGACTTGTTGAATATGACAAACTTTGAAAATTTACTTTAATACCGAACTCTTTCAAAAAATCGATACCCTAAATTAAATTCTGTTTCAAAGACGGAATTATTAAAATCTTAATTGGTCTAGTCATGCCATTCAATGTCACAGGGACACAAACAAAACCCATTACACTCTGTGCCTGGCAATCAGCAGTAGTAATATAAACCGGTTCATCCGTTGACAGAGATAGGTTCAATGATTTCAGCACATGCAAACCCTCAAAACCCAAGATGGAAGCACAACTCCCGCCATCAACCAACGCCAAAAATGAATGCTCAAGAATCTGGACGTCCAGGTAACGGCGCTCGTCAAATTCCTTTTTAACAAACAAGGGATTTACTGACTTTGACGGATGAGATAAATGAGATTCCATAGGGTGAGAAGTTTGAAAAGGAACATTCTCCTTGAGATTAAAAAAATCCTTAACCACATTAAGCCACTCATGCCAGTCAGGGAGACTAAATCGGTAGTTGTTCACTGCTTGGATTTTTGGCCTCTGGTAGAAGCGGGATTTGGTCGGGAAGTTGCCACTTCTTTCGCCAGACCCGCGCCCGTTTTTTGAACAGTTCGGACATTTCGGACGGGTAACGTTCTGAAAACCACACCTGTAACAGTACAAAGTTTTCGGAGACGAACACTCCGAATACCTATGACCAGACCGTTGGCAGTTCCAACAAGAGAAATTTGACTCTACTATATTGACATGACCGGAGAAACCGGGTCTACTCATGTCAGGTTCCATCAATCTAGTTCGAGTAACAGGGACCCTAATTGTTCCGGAAACCTGAAAAGAATTTTCCAGTCTTTTACATAATTTGGTTAGAGCAGCAATAGATGATATGTCCTGAAGGGCAAGGGCTTTAACATAGTCGGGAAGCAAATTATCTTGAATAATCTCTACAACATCTATCTCACTGGGAGCTACAATGAGGCGATTAAATAGACCCTCCATGGAACTAATAAACATAGCCACCGATTCTTTAGAGTCCTGTTTCTTGGATTTAATTTCCTCCAACAAATTCCTGTCATAATGATCTCGCAAAAACGTTTCCTTCAATTTATTAACCAAATCCTCCCAATAAACAAATCGATTTTTAATGTGGTGGTTATGCCACCAAGTCCAAGCCTGGATTCGAACAAATCACCAGCCGACGCAAATAGTTCCTCTATACTGCTATTTTGCGAAATTCTGAGAGCCTCTACCCTCTCCCAGAATCCCATAATGGAGACCTCTCCCGTAAATTTATTCAACCCCCATTTATAGACTGGTACGGAGTGACTGGTCATATTAAATTGAGCTGGATTCGAAGTGTCCAATTTGCTGTCGACATCACTCTCTAGCATCAAAGTTTGAATCAATACATCCTCCTGAATGTTCTGTTCAGCATCGGAGCCAACATTAATTCGATTTATACGACCGGTGACATGCCAGAGCCGGGTGGTTAAGTTTTTATACTTAACGTCATAAGAAGTCCCCACAAAATCAGAAATCTTGGCTTTTAAATTGACTAAGGACTCGAGTATTTCCTTGTGATCTTTATCACGTTTGCAAGATTTTTTGGGTGGAGTAAAACTCCGATTGGCACTCTCCTGCAACAGCAAACCCCTCAGAATTTTTCGGCCATCGTCAACAGGACCCTTGGGTTTAAGACCTCGAAGCTGGATTTCATAATCTAGCTCATGAACATGCAACGCATTAATTTGCCACCCCATGACTACCTACCAGACTGTATCAAAATATAAAAAAAATAACCTCAGTACCCAACAAGAATATCGAAAATATAGAATAAAATATACCGGCAACTATCAGTCGATCAAACTATATCTAAATAGACCAAAAATATCCTGCATTGAGTCCTGAACTGTAAGTGTCCATTTAGAGCTTCCAAAAAAAATTAAATAAGGCCCCACGTTGTACGCCAATTTGTCATGAATTTTACTTCCAATTATTTGTACTTTATCTCGGGCGTGAGTTAGAGGAAGAGCTAGAACTTTGCGGCTAGTGAACAATATTTGGAACGCTCAATGGACAATACAAAATTACGCACACTCAAATTCAACTGCACAACTGATATATTTAAACAGGTTAACAACTTTATAGGATAAGAAAGAAAATTACAAAATATATAAATTTACTTAGAGTGTATCACTCGAATATTTTTGGTAGCACCCTAAATCTATGGATACCTTAACTTCAATCAAGCCTGGATGGTGAAGGGGAAGGATCCTGAGGGGAGCCGGCAGGAGTGATCACTTCAGTCAGTGGCCTCGGAGGTCTTCCAATGGGGATCGGCCGTGATCATAAATAAAAAAAAATCCACAGTAAAGGGGTACCAAAATATATAAGGAAATCACTCAGGTCCGACAGTGAATCGCAATTAAAGTCAAAAACAAAATGAACTGAATGCAGTCGAACTTGACTGTTTCAGCACAAGCAGTTAACTATTAAACGTTAATAAGTCCAGTTATAAAAAAAAATGTGATAAAAAACTGATAAAAAAACAAAAGTCTTCACCAAAAGTTGGGCGCCAGCATGCTTCCAAGTAGCATTCAACTTCCAAAAACAATGGAAAACACCAGAATCAGTCTCAACGTCAAAAATCCAATGGTTCACTGAGGTTCCCCAAAAGAGCTGGTTTCTAATTGCTCCACGGATCTCGGATCAATTACACGTAGTCATATCGGCCATCATGGATTCGTCATTAGATAATTGCTCTTTCCTAATGGAAAGAAAGGCTTCTTGCAATCTCTGCAACCATCAAGGAATTTCTCGATTCTAAAATCCCCCAAAAACCGACCATGCGGCAGCGCTGAAAATCGACCTGCCGGTCTGATCGTCACGGCCTAATTTTTCTTCTCAACCCAAAAATCTACCGTTACATCAGTAGAAGTTCTTCCTCCCCCCAACCTGCCGTTGGCGCAGGAATCAAAAATTACCAAATTCATTGGCCCTAACGGACACGGGATCCCGCAATCTGCTAAACATTTCTTTCACCTGCGATAAGAATCGCTAAATTTGCTAGATTCGGATTTTACAGCCAAAATTTAACTCTATGATGAAAAAAACCAAAACAAATATGCTTGGCAAATAACTTGAAAACGAATACCGAGGTCGAAAACAAATTAAGAGGTTTACGGCAAAATATTTGCACGTAACAAATTAAGGCATGAACATCTAAGAGAACTTTTTCACCCGGCTAATAGTTCTCGTCTTCACGACGATGTCGGTCTTGGAGTGTTTTGGAGGCATCTTGGCGACGTTCGCAATTGTCACGAGCACACGGCAAATTGTTTGCAATCACTTTCTAGCGATATGTAACCAACGAAAGTCTCGGTACACTTCGCAGTTGTGCGCAATTCCCGACCGAAACACAACTGTGCAGCACTAAATCCAGTGGCGTCGTTTCGAGCACTTTTTATCGCGAATCGGATAGAGATCAAATGTGCCTTCCACTTGCGATGATTCTCCTGCGTTAATATCGCCAGTTGCGTTTTGAGATCACGAGTTAGCCTCTTGACCAGATTGGCGTCTGGGTGGTATAGCGGCACAAAATTCTGTACGAATCCTAGGGTGTATGCGTCGTACTGCATTACTTCTGCAACGAATTGGGTGCCATTATCGCTTATGACGGACCGTGGTGTTCCATAGCGAAGTATAACTTCATTTATAAGCACTCATGCACTGGCTTCGGCGGTGGCTGATTTTAGTGCAAAAAGTTCAACCCATTTGTTGGTAGGGTCTGCAATGATATACACACGCTTCTCCCCAGTTTCAGCTTCCCGAAGTGGACCAAACCAGTCCACGGACAACACCTCGAATCGTTGAGCTAGCACAGGAGTCGACAGTAGACAGCAGAAAGCCAGCTGGTTTCCTGTTGTCTGGTTTGAACCGTTGGCATTGGATGCACTTCTTAATGTGGCTGGTGACATCGCGTCTCATAGTCGCCCAATAGTACTTCGATAAAACTCGATGCAACGTCTTGTCGAGGCCATAATGACCGGCAACTGGGGAGTAATGACATTCGAAGAGAATTTCTGAAATATACTCTTTTGGTACTACAAGTTGAGCGTCCTCCGAGTCAATATCAGACGAGTAACTTTAAAGCACGCCATTCATCATAATGAATTCCCGCTCTGTCCATCGTTCTAGGTCAACTTGATTTTCAGGGTTTTCGAAACAGTTGATGATTTTGACATCAGTATCATTGAGTTGCTTCTTGCGCAGGTCTTCAAGAGACATTTAAGGCAGGTCGACAGTAACTGCGCAAATACCACAAAATTCAGATTCCCCGATGCATGGCAGCTTGGACAATGCATCATCGACCACATTACATAGTCCTGGTGTATATTCAATATTTAAGTCAAATCCTTAAAGCAATAGGGCCCATCGTGCTAAACTTCCACTTGGTGATTTAAGTGTCATCAACCAACGTAATGGCTGATGATCCGTGAGTATGCGGATTTTACATCCTTCGATGTATCCTCGAAACTTTAGAACAGCAAACACGACTGCTAGAGCTTCACTCTCCGTTGTAGAGTAATTTCTTTCTGCTTGTGTGAGAAGGAGGCTTGCATATTCAACAGGGCGTTCGTTAGGGCCCTCCCCCTGGAGCAGATATGCTCCGATTGCATATGAACTTGCATCCGTTCGTAGCACATAAGGTTGAGTTGGATCGACCCTACGCAATATTGGGGCACTAGTAAGTAGTCGCTTCAGAGTGTCAAATGAGTTTTGTTGAGTCTGTCCCCATCTCCACACAGCGTTCTTCTTAGTCAATTCCGTAAGTGGCTTTGCTGTTCCAGCAAACTCTGGAATAATGCGTCGAAACCCGGAGGCAGTTTGTATAAAGCTAAGTAAGTGCTTTATATTTCTTCGCGGTGGTAGGTCAGCTATGGCAGCAACTTTATGGGCTTCCGTTGCAATGCCTTCACGTGTGAATCTGTGTCCAAGGTACTTTACATTTGCACACAAAAACGAACATTTCTCACGATTAGCACTAAGTTTAAATTGCCTCAGTCTTGCAAACACTTTGATTAGGTCCTCAATATGCTTCTGAAAAGATGGCGATAATATAATAATATCGTCGAGATAAGCAAGTATTGTAATATCAGGTAATCTTGTTCAAAATTTGTCAATTAACCTCTGAAAGGTCGCTGGCGCTGTTTTAAGCCCGAAAGGCATGCGCTTGACACGAAATGTGCCAAATGGAGAGATAAATGAGTTTTGTCTCTATCGGAGGGTTTCACTGACACTTGCCAATACCCTGACCGCAGATCTATAGTAGACATAAACGGAGTAGGTACGGTGCCATGAAGAAGATCGTCCATTCGTGGTATTTGATAACAGTCAGAAATAGTAATGCGATTTAAAGCACAGTAGTCCACGCAAACGCGCAGTTTACCGTTATTTTTGGGCACTAAAACCACTGGCGCTGAATACGGAGACCCACACTCTTCGATAACTCTTTCCTGAATCATTTTATCGAGCTCCTCTTTCAGGTATTCCTTCTTCATAGGTGACATGCGATAGGCCGGCGATGACGTTGGTTCAGTGGAAGTTAGATTTATAGAGTGCTCTGCGTACAGAGTCGGTTCTGAAAAAGCAGTCTCGCATCGTTCCTTGCCAAGTGTGGAAGTGCTACAAAGCTAGAAGTTAACATTGTGTTCGTTATCTGTATTTGTGCGTTTTTCCAAGTAACATTTAAAAACATTCCTTATCGGGCAACTACCTGGTTTACGCTTTCTCTAAAATCCGAGTCTGATCAGCGCTCCCAAGAGAGCTATTTTCTTAGGCCCAGGACTCAGGAAAGGGGTAGGGTGCCCAAGGCGGATACAACGTCACCAGCGTCACCAACCCCGGCTCCAAAAAAATCAGCCATGGAGAAAATAAAACCATCCGCATCACAACCGACTCCAGCGGGCACAGCAGCTGACGGATTAGTCGTTGCGCAGAAAACTGTGACGTCGAATACGCTGATTGTTGGCCCAGAGGCCGCCACGATGCTGAAAAACCGTTTGACGCCTATCCAGCCGCCAATAGTAGATGAGCCTCCAACACTTCCCAGCTCCAACGCAGGGACTGAACGAGAAGCAATTGCTAAGAGCCCTACAATTATTGGAAACAAGCATAAGAATGCAGAAAAACCGTCGCCAATTGTGATCGCTGGAAAACCCAGCAATCACACAATGCTGATTGATGGTCTAAAAACCATCACCAGTCAGCCTTTCACTCTGAAGTACACGAAAGCTTCGCTAATCGTGTACTGCAGCAGCATTATGGACTGGACGGCGGTAAAACGATCCATGGAAAAGGACAATAGCCAGTTCCAAACCTACGCCCCGTCGTCGGAAAAAACGCATGCGTTCGTCCTGAGGGGCCTGGGGGGGAATGTCGATCCGACTGCCATCAAGGAGGATCTGGCAGACAAAGGTCTGGAGGTGAGAAGTGTCTTCAAAATGAAGACACTCTTCAGGCCGCTCTACCTCGTCGTCACTAGCGATAAGACCACCCTCCGAAAACTGAACGCCGAGGTCAATGTGGTGTGCAGTGTCAGGGTTCCGTGGGCAACCCGCAAAAACTTTAAGAGCCTGACACAATGTTGTCGATGCCAGGGCTGGGGCCATGTATCTGGGAAGTGCCACTGGGACTTTAAATGCTCCCGATGCGGCGGAGGGGCATCAAATCACCGCCTGTCCCTTTGGAGCTATACTAAAGTGCGCTATCTGCGGTGGGCCTCATCGTAGCTTTGACGAGGCCTGCCCAGTCTACCTATTCAAGCAGGCGCAAGTCCCGGCGGAGAGACAGCGTTTCGTCCCTGCTCCTCTTCCAACGAAGCCAGCCTGGGATCAAACAAGCCGAGTCCCTGGCCCGATCCACCTTCCACCCCTAAGCAGCAGGACCATGGCGCCAAGTCACGCCAACAGGACCATGCTGCCCCCGCAACTCCCTTCATTAGCGTAGTTTCCTGCGCTGAGGCAGCACGAAGCTGAGGACAGTGTCCAGTGGGAATTCGCCGAGCTGTCGTCGCGGATTAGGAATGGAACTCATGTGGACTGCCGAGTCGTCTCGGCGAGTTCGAGCAGTTCCTCGGGTCTGAGGACGTCAATGTGGCGTTAATCGTGGAAACATGGTTGCGCCCCGGAGACAGAATCACAATACGGGAATAGAGGCTCGAGCGTGCCGATAGTCCCGGTCTAAGGGGTGGAGTGTCCATAGCGATCAAAGCAACGATCCCATACTGGAGACTGTCATGCAGGCAATCAGTAATAGAGAACGTTGGCGTAAAGCTTCATGATGGTGTTTTGATCTACTGTGGGTACTCTACTCGCTTACAGGCCACTGACATTGATCCATTTTTTTCAAACACCAATAAGGTGTTGCTTATGGGAGATTTCTACGCCCGCGATCCACTATTTAATAACGCTGGACGGAAAAACGCAGCTGGTAAGTTCCAAGCCAGCTACGTTCGCGACAATGGACTACTAGTTATGCCCACTTCATCTCCAAAGCATTATCCAAACAGTGGAATGAACCCATCTTTCCTTCACTTCGGAATAACCAAAGGACTCGCCAATCTTACGGAGCTGGTAGTTATGGACTCCCTCAGCAGTGACCATTTGCCCATTTACCTTGACATTAGGGATTTAAAGCGCAGTCAAACTAACGACTTTCGATATTCATACGAGCATTTCGATTTTCGCGAATATCGTAAACGACTACAAGACCTGACGTGTATTCCGAGCCAGATCGATACTCTCGAGGCTCTAGAGCTTGCAGTTAAAGGTCTGGCAAAAAATATACAACAAACACAGCAAACTTTGGCCAAAAAAGTTCCGAACAGACCGCGGCGCGACAACCTTCCTGAGGAAATTTTGGACCTGATTAAGGCGAAAAATAGAATCAGGAAGCGTTGGCAGCGATTCAAGCAATCTGCCGATCGCATAAGGGCAGTAGAACTTGCACGAGACATCCAGATCGAAATGTTCCCCTTACAGGAATTTTACATGGGCAGTCAACGCAGTCCTTAAATTCCAGTACTTCCCACAGGACTGGAAAAACACTATAATAATTCCTATCTTAAAGCCGGGCAAAAACCCGACTGATCCCGCCTCTTATATGCCAATTTCCCCCCTAAACTCCCTCGGCAAATAAACCGAGAAGGTTATCCTATCGAGACTACAGGCAGCAACCGAGCTTCAAAGTTTAATCCCCGATGAGCAGTTTGGCTTTCGGGCACGACATAACACAACGCTGCAGACTGTTAGGGTCGCAACAGATGCCTATGCAGCATTTAATAAGCTTCAAAGTACAGTTATGCTGCTTCTCGATATGCAAAGGGCCTTTGACACAGTTTGGCACCAGTCCTGCAGTACAAGTTGTTTGCCGTACATTCACCGCCACTCTACTCAGTTTCCCTTATAGCGTCTTACCTAAAAAACCATACCATCCAGGTGAAAGTCGAGAATTCCACTTGTGCCAACAGGAGCACGCATAGCGGCGGGAGGAAGACGCATAGCGGCAGGAGTACCACAAGGTACAGTGATTTCGCCGTTGCTGTATACATTGTATACAGCAAACATTCCAAAACTTCCCACTACGAAAATAGCACAATACGCGGATGATACGGCCATCTACACATCGTCTTTCTATGCTCAGGCTGCGAAATCTCGCATTGCACATCACCTGACTTTATTGACGCCGTATTTCGACGAATAGAAACTTGAAGTGTATCCCAGGAAGACTGAACTTGTTATCTTGTCGCGAAAATTTACTAACAATAAAATCCTATCGCCACTCATGGTCCAAAATACTCCAATCAAGCCATTCAAAGAGGCAAAATACCTGGGATTCAAACTAGACGCCCGACGTCATTTCAACAAGCATGTTGACTATACTGTACAAAAGACTTTCATGGCCCGAAGAAAGTTGTACTCCCTTCTGGTGCCAAATTCATTTCTGTCACCTCAAAACAAACTGCTGCTCTACACCTCCACTATAAGGCCCATACTGACCCACGGCTCCCTAATCTGGCACTCTGTCTGTGATTCTACGAGACGGCGTGTTCAAAGAACCCAAAATTGTCGCTTCCTGGGAGGCATCCTGTCGGCTGACAGATACACCAGAATAACCGAACTGCACGAAGCCACAGGGATGGCCTATACAGGGTGATTCAAAAGTGGCGTCATTCCTTTTGAGGAGTTAAAGGGGCTCACTTGGAGAGTACGACAAAAATTTTGAAAACATTTTTTTCGAAAATTTCCAATAGCCAGATTTTTATTATGCCTGCAGCTGCTCCCAACTTTACCCACCGAACAGGTAGGGTGTTTTATTTCTAACAGATATTAACAGTTGAAAATCGAATTTCAACTTTCTTATTAAGTATTATTTTAAAATAGTCCCATGTTTGCTTGGTAGCCTTATGGAATACTTAACCATTCGGAAAGAAAAATTACGATCTTTGCTTCAAATTAAGAAAACTTTTGATAATAAAAAAGACTCTTCTACCATTTTTTGATGAAAAGTCAAAGCGGCAATGATGTTTTTTGTCATTAACAGATGACACAGAGTTACAGGAAGATAGCCTTTGTCAATAATAAACAAGTATTTGTCAATCTGTGACTTACTTTGAGCTTCTTTCACAAAATGTACACCAACATCGAATTTGCGAATATGTGATTAGTTATGGGAAAATGCCACACTAACATAGCAGAAGGTGTAAGACTTTACACCAGCAAAGGGCTAGAGGCACTGGACGATTGGCTCCAGGAATTGACGCAGATTGTGGACGATTTAGATACGCTCGGGTTCCAGACACAGAGGCACAAGTAGTGGATATAATTGCAGCAGAGCCTTCCAGGAGTGCTCGGAGCATTGCACAACCACTGGTTTCCCAGGCACCGGATAATTGACCCTATAACTCCCCAGAGGACGGACCACATTCCTACCATGTATGTAAGATGCACAGGACACAAGGACACATTAACTCTCTGAACTTCCTAATACCGGTACAAATTGAGCAGGAGTTAATTAACCGAATACGAGATCCTGCTCAAAAGATGATCCCAGACTGCGGCGAAGAGTGCACAATAAAGTGATTGGGGAACAAACATGTTTGGAGTTAAACAGGCAGAACTTCCTCTACCTCATGTGATGTAACAACTTAATTGTATGTTATTTGATTAAAATTGATCATAGATAACATAACCTTCAACAGGAGGTTTTCGTTGACAGATGTGGGGGATTTAGGTATATCACTCATCTGCCCCAAAAAGGATGGCAGCACTGACGGCAAATAGAGAGCGTTATGCTAACCTCAAAATATTTCTATTGCTTTCTCTTTCATTGTTTTGGGTTTATCCACGGTTACTACAATTTTCAATAATTAAGAAGTAACAGGTATTTACGTAATGGTAATTAGGCAGATTACCTTGAAAAGCATCGATGCCGTAATTCTGATCTAGTTTTTGGCAATTATCTCAGTTTTTGATAAGAATTAATTTTTTTACTATTTTTCCTGTCCTCCAAAAACACCCCCAAACAACACCCCCAGAGGAATGACGCCGCTTTTGAATCACCCTGTATAGCCGACTATATAGATACCATTGTTGTGTATATTTTCCTGACTGTACTTCAATTTATTTAAAAAACAGCTCTTACTGATAGAGCGACTAAATTGGCACATTATAGATATAGAATAAAAAATCTTGAAAAAATAAAAAAAATACTAATAATGAACAACTATCCCAAAGCTTTCTTGGAACCAATTATAAAACAAAGAATTAATAAAATCCACAATTCAAATAAATGGAACAACATAAATAATATAAATAAGAAAAAAGGTGAAATCAAGTATGTATCATTACCGTACATACCAGAAATCAACACAAAAATAAAAAATGTTTTAAAAGCACATAATATTACTATAGCGGAAAAAACTAAAAACAACTTGGAAAAAGAATATTTTACAAAATTTAAACCTAGAAGCGATAAGTTGGACACACCTAACGTAATATTCAAGATTGACTGTTTGAACTGTGACAACACATACATAGGTCAAACAGGGCAATATTTGAAGAAAAGAATATACGAACATAAATATAGCTTAAGAAAGGTTAACGAAAATGGAACAGCATTAGCACAACTTGCAAAACAAAAGTTACATAGTTTTGATTTCGATAACACAAAAATATTAATCAATGAAAACAACTATAATAAGAGAAGAATCCATGAAATGATACAGATTAAAAAACATCACAATGCAATGAATTTCAGATCAGACACAGACAATCTTAGCTCTGTGTATCGCACACTAATTAAATGATCGCATGCATGAACTGAATGGACCAAGTAAATGAAATATAAACACCTGATATTGAGGAATTGCAAAGCAATTCCTAGAATGCAAAGAAAAGGCGAAAGATAAAAAATTTTTTTTGTTTCGCTCGCTTGATATCGAATAAAATATGGAATTTCAGTGACCAGTCAAAAGTGAAGGTAGAAACAACTATACACGTAAGTTAGAATTAAATCTCTAAACAATAGATTCTAGTCTTTTCCCAGACATGTTTGTCCTGACTCATCACCTGAAAACCATTGCTCTTGATGTACCTTTTAATATGTGTGTGATTTGTATTTTAATATGTGAATTTTGGTGAAAGTTTTCTATTCAAATTGATGATAACTGTAAAAATATATTTTAGGACAAACTGATGATGGTGGAGAAAGACACCGAAACGTATTTGTAACATTTTGAATGATAAACAATAAAATTGACTGAAACCCAGGAATAGTTTGAAGAGAAAAAAATATTTAAACAAACATATTAAGGATCCAAAAAAGGACACACAGAGTCAAAGTATAAAATGGAGAGACATAAGATGGTTTTCATACAGATACAATAAAAACCAAACATATCAATTTTCCTTTAAAAAAAATTTGGATGAGGATTTTCCATTTTTTCAGTTAGAAAAATGCTCAAAGAATTTTGGGCGCCCAGTAAATAATTTAAACATAGAATCTCTTTACCAAGAAAAACTAAAAATTAAATATGAGAAATGGGAAAATTTACAAAAGTTGCTAGATTTCATTCCTCCAATATACCATCAATTTTATAAAGACCTGCCCCATGAGCCAAAGCCGCAAAAAAGGAAAAAACAAACGACTAGCAATCCAGCTGAAGGTTCGCAAATTAAAAATGTCGAAGAAGAAGATTACTACAAGAATTTGTTGTCAGATTACGAGTAAATTAAAATGTTGTAATTTTATAATAAGTTTTTGTGAAAAATATTAAAAGATTCAAAAAAAATTGTTCGCCTTGTCGTTTTTGTATTTTCTGATAATTAGTTTTAATTCAAAGGCAAAACAACCCAAGTTCTTTTTTGTTTAAAAATGCATTTAATTTTTTTTCCTTTCTTGAATAGTAGTTACGTTTTTGTACTTAATTTGAATCGTTCTATCACACAAACTAATTTAATTTATAAACGCAGAATTTTCCATTGTAAGAAAACTTTGATGATTCATTTCTCAAAAACAAACATTTGTGAGTTAGTCGGTTTTGCTTCTAACCCCTTCATATGTTTTTCTCTTGAAGCAAGTTATTTCGAAGTTGCAATATTCTAATAATCAGTCTCAGAACAAAGATAATTCACGTACGGTAAATTTACTACGATCAACTTACTCATTTACAGGAAAACCGAAGGAAGTTAAATCTTCTATTTGCACCGAATCGTACTTCGTTTATCAATGCCCGCGATTTGTTAGCTTATCAAAATTAAATAAGTTGGTATTAAAATCAAGTTTTTAAAACAATTTTTAATTAATACAATTTACAAAGTGAGTGTTTATAGTATAGTAGCAACAACAATCTGCTTATGAATGAAAATTATGTCTGAAGTCTGTCTGCTGGGTAGCGGCATTTATAGGGGGTTGTTATCTAAATAATCGGGTATCAAGGTCCAAGTTCCTTAATTTCAATATCTGAAAAATATGCGGAAATCAAGAAACGAAATTTGTATAATAATTGTTTGCGCTCTGGTAATTTTAAGCACCAGTGTCAATCGGGTGGATGCAAAAAGTGCAACAAAAGACACAACACATTATTGCTTTTAAATTACCAACAAACGGCAAACACGAACAGCAATGCTCAGGTCAGCAACGCCGCGGGTTCCTGTACCAACGAGTCTCGCGCATCTTCTAACGAAGACACACCTGTGGCAATCGCAATCTTATGGCAACCTACTTTGGATCCAATCGGCCGGGACAACGAGGGCAAATTTGAATATTCTTCGCCTGTCAGGCGGGAAATGTCCTCAAATCGGCCGGTTGATACATCGTTGTCGGCTAATTCTCGTGCTTCAAATGACTGCGACAGTAATCACGTGTCATAGTCAATCGCAACGGTTTTCATCGCAGATTCGTATTGATACTGGCATTCGTGTAATGCGTTACTTGATTTCGACAGTCAATCCGACTTAATTAGTGAATCTTTATCTATCTCTCTATCTATTAATCTATATCTATATCTTTATGTCGCAAGTTAAAATTGAAACAAGAAAAAACCAACATGGGGTAAAGTAACCCATATTGAACCAATTTTCCTAAAAATCACCTTAGCGTTGTGAAAATTGTTAAAATCATTAATGCACCGGACATAAAGTATTTATTAGGTATTTACAAACAGAAATACCTGCATAAATAGTTCTTAAAATAATTATGTATATTTTTAATTAATAAAAGAAAAAAAAGTTGCACATGGTTCAATTTGGGAAATGTGTTGCTCAAATTGAACCACCGGTATCCTAAATTGAACCATCAAATTTTTTAATAAGATTAAGTAATATGATTGAATAAAATTAATAATACTGAAATAATAGATAAATAATAAAATAATAATAATAATAGATTTTGTATATTCTTTTCTTGACTGTACTTTAATTCATTCCAATGTATTCCTGGGTTTCAGTCAATTTTATTGTTTATTATTTAAAATGTTACAAATACTTTTCGGTGTCTTTATCCACCATCATCAGTTTGTCTAAAATATATATTTACACTTTTAATTAAATTATATAGAAAACTTTCACCAAAATTCACATATTAAAATACAAATCACACACATATTAAAAAGTACATCCAGAACATTGGTTTTCAGGTGATGAGTCAGGACAAACATGTCTGGGAAAAGACTAGAATCTATTGTTTTAGAGATCTAAATTCAACTTACGTATATAGTTGCTACCAACTTCACATTTGACTGGTCACTGAATTTTCCATATTTTATTCGATATCAAGCGAGCGAAACAAAAAAACTGTTTATCTTTCGTCTTTTCTTTGCATTCTAGGAATGCTTGGCAATTCTTCAATATCAGATGTTTACATTTCATTTATCTGGTCCAATCAGTTCATATATGCGATCATCTAATTAGCGTATGATACACAGAGCTAAGATTGCCTGTACCTTATCTGAAATTCATTGCATTCTGATGTTTCTTAATTTGTATCCTTTCATGGATTCTTCTCTTATTATAGTTGTCCTCATTGATCAATATTTGTGTGTTATCGAAATCAAAATCATGCAACTTTTGTTGTGCATGTTGTGCTAATGATGTTGCATTTTCGTTAACCTTTCTTAAGCTATACTTATGTTCGTATATTGTTTTCTTTAAATATTGCCCTGTTTGTCCTAAGTATATGCTGTCACAGTTCAAACAGTAACAGTAATATATTGGGAAATTCACAATATCACATTAGAGACTCATGGAGCTTCTGCGAATTTATAAAAAACAGAATATACCTGAGAACCATCGCCTAATATCGCTTGATGTAGTATCGCTATACACAAACGTCCCGGTAGATTGCTCAATACAGTGCATAAGGGGTAGATGGTCTGAAATAATGGAGCACACATCATTACCCGAAAATGAATTTATTGGGGCGGTAGAGCTGTGCCTTAAGTCCACTTACTGCCAGTACGATGGCAATTTTTATTCACAAATATATGGAGTAGCTATGGAGTAGCTATGCCCATAGCTGCAACAATTGCAAACCTCGTGATGGAAAGTCTGGAAGAAAAACTAATACCTGATTTAAACTTTAAATGTGGATTTTTTAAAAGATACGTGGATGACTGCATAATGTGCCTGCCAAACCAAAAAGTTCAATACACACTAGATAATCAAAAGAGATAGACTTTCGAGGCCATTCCTTGAAACAAGTGGGTTTTTCGGGTTTTTAGGCCGTCGTTCGGTAGAATTTCTTCTTGACGTTTCGTAAGCACGTGTGGCTTGCATCTTCAGAAGTGGTTTGCTTGAACGCTTACGCTGTTCTGATGCGATTCCTCGGGCGCAGTCCGTATTTATGCACCGGTCGCGATGCCGTGGTTTGTGATGACGTGGCCTGTGTCATCGGAGCTTGCGCATTCTGTTGGCTGTTGCTATCCTCCGGTGTACAGGATTCTCTCTCCTGTCCTGAGCTGTTGTTTTTCTTGCTGTTTTTGCGTTGTTGAGTGCTGGAAACCATATCCTGTTCAGCACCATTGTCTCTTCTTTTCTGTTGAAATTGTCGTCGTGTTTGTAGATTTCAATGGCTTCTCGTATTAGTCGGGGGCGATACCCTGTTGTCGTGGCCAGGACCTGTGCCTCTCCGAAATATATGTTGTGTGTTCCATCGCTGAGGGCATGTTCCGCCACTGCCGACTTCTCCACATGTCCAAGTTTGCAATTCCGTCGATGTTCTTCTAATCTTGTCGCAACCGATCTCTTAGTAGTTCCTATGTAGACGCTTCCACAGGAGCATGGAATCCGGTAGATTCCCGCAGTTGCTAGGTGAGGTCTTTTGTCTTTAACTGACCCTAGACAGTCTCGGATCTTTGTTGTGGGCTTGTAGACCGTTCTTATGTTGTGTTTCCTCAAGAGCCTCCCAATTCTGTCCGTAACCCTGGGAACATAGGGCAGGAAAGCTTTCAGAGTGGACTCACTTTTTTCAGCACGTCCCACTCCTACAGCTTTTTTGATGTCCAACTGGGAAAGAAAAAGAATGCAAAGAAAAGGCGAAGTATAAACAGTTTTTTGTTTCGCTCGCTCGATGTCGAATAAAATATGGAAAATTCAGTGACCAGTCAAATGTGAAGTTGGTAGCAACTATATACGTAAGTTGAATTTAGATCTCTAAAACAATAGATTCTAGTCTTTTCCCGGACATGTTTGTCCTGACTCATCACCTGAAAACCAATGTTCTGGATGTACTTTTTAATATGTGTGTGATTTGTATTTTAATATGTGAATTTTGGTGAAAGTTTTCTATATAATTTAATTAAAAGTGTAAATATATATTTTAGACAAACTGATGATGGTGGATAAAGACACCGAAACGTATTTGTAACATTTTAAATAATAAACAATAAAATTGACTGAAACCCAGGAATACATTGGAATAATAATGAATGGTAATAAAACTGAAAAAAAAATGGGTTGTTGCTAAATAAACAAACCCTTTTTCTAACAAAAAAAATTGAAATAAAAAATACGTATTACTATATTCTTGTTACTATATTCTTCTGTTCCACATTCTCTACAGAACCACTTATCCGTAGCCTGTTGGACCTTACCTAAACCCTTCAAAGATATTTTTGGCGTCTTATTCTACACTGCATTCAAGTTGATCCTTATAAGGGCTGCTTGTAATTTCTACCGCTTATTGAATACCTTTGCTTCTTTTACTTGGCACAATTTTCAATGGTTTCGGCAAGGGAGCGATTTCATCCAAACTGCTAACAAGCAGAAAACTTGATGTATTTGGTAACGGCTTATCTACGCCCATTTCTTGTTTATCTGCTACAGCTGTGGAGCATGCACGAGGGACTAACTGATTTTGCAGTACGGACAAAAGTATATCGTCATCGCTACTACTACCGTCATGTTGAAATTCAGAAGGTTCATTCGCCTGAATAGCTTTGCTCTAAGCGCTTCAGATGCAACAAAATCGGAGTCACTGAATACGTGCCTATTAACAGGCCAAACACCAGATGCCCTAAACCCATTTATTGCATTTGCAATAGTTGCTGCTCTACCATATGCTGCATTTAAAAGCTCTGCCACTTGATATTGCGTAACAGTACGTCCAGCATTAGTCTTCAACCATCTCTCTGAAGCCTGAGTATAGTATACCTCTACTGGTTTAAAAAATGACCTATCCAGAGGTTGCGAGCGGTGCGTAGTATGACCAGGTAATTGCAACATTACCACTCCATTCTCCCTTGCTAGAAGAAGAGCTTCTAGATTTTTACAATGAGTCGTATGGCCGTCCAAAAGAAGCAACACTTTATTTTCTTTTGTGGGATGAACAGTGTCTATAAAATGATGTAACCACCTTACAAAGATTTCGCTAGTGATGTATCCTGAATCAGATATTTCGATTTTACTGCCAGGTGGAGCACCATTGTTTAATTCTGCCGTATATCTTTTTCTCTTAAAAATAATAAGTGGGGGTACGTAAAACTCCGCTGCGCTTACACAACAAACCATTGTTGCGTTAACACCACGCCCTCCACTAGCGATTGAACTCATAGCCCTGGACCCTTTCGTTGCAATAACTTTCTGACATTTTTTTGCCACAGTCGAAAAACCAGACTCATCCATGTTAGAGCTGGTGGTTGGTTCGATTTTGTACCTATCAAACATTTTTTCTAGTAAATCAAAAAACTGTAGCACATTCTTTCTATTAAACCCTTTTATCCTATTAATTGAGGTAAACTCAGGTTGACGCAGGGATAAACGTGGTTGATTCGTCATGAAACGGTAGTACCATTTCTTGCATGCAATGTTTTTCTCTCTATTTACCTGATGAGGAATCTCATTTTTTTCAGCCAAATCAAAGGCAAGTTTTCGGATATCACGTATTGTCAATCCAAAAAAGCTGTCTGCTAACTGGGCTATACGCTCACAAAGCAGCTTTGCGAATTCTGTATCAAATGTAGCATTTCTTCCAAATGCTTTCTTTGAACCCTGGTCTATATTATTCGTATTTCTTATATGACGAAGTAACGTTGATCTGGAGATATTGTAATCTCGACTGCACTGGTTTTTTTCTTTTTAACCATTTTTGTATGCTGTTAAAGCTTTCTCCATATCCACCGTCGACCACTTCCCATAATTTCCACGTTTTGTCATCTAAAAATAAATGGTAAGTTCATATCAATACCTGTTAAGTACCAAAAGTTGCCTAAAAAAATCGGGAAATTTCGTGTATAGTTGCTCAAATTGAACCCCAGTTCAAATTGGGATACTGCTCAAGGTTCAATATGAGCAACCTATACAAAATTTAAAACATAACCCTCGAACTAAAAAATTAAAAACTGGTAAAATAGTTTAGTGATTCCAAAAGATACCTTAGATGAAATGTTATTTACTATTATGATCAAAGTTGCTCTTACCTTATTTATATGTTTCAAACTTTCTTACGAACTTACACTAAATATTACTGTCAACGTGCCGTTAAACTTGTTTTTTTTGAACAAATTCTAACCTAAATATGTATTTAGACATTAGGAAATTTGTGCACATTCGAATGCATACATAGAGATCACTATTACTAACGTAAGATCCGCTTGACGTCAATAACAGCATCTACTTAAAAATAAAACGATTTCAAAACACATCAAAACCGAATTGGCTTTCGAAAGTTCAACGGTGGGCTATTGTAATGTAATTTTCGTTGCAAGGGCTTGAAGATTAGTGAAACTTTGTCCAGTCGACTGAAATCAAACGGGACTCTAGAGTTAAATAGTACAATTATTAGGAATATGGAGGAGTCTTAAACCGAGCTTCGTGGTGATAAGACGTGTCAGTGTTAGCATATTTAAAGCAAGGTCGTTTACAATACGGCAAAGAATTTAAAGAATCCAACCGCATTTATCGTCCAGCGAGAATATACGGGTCGAATTCAAACGAAAGGATGAACCCTGGGAGTTCGCAAGAATCCGAATCGGATTATGCCTCCCAGGATGGTGGGTTCAAAAAGCCACAATCGAAAAAACGGGGCAGAAAACCGAAGATGACCCAGCCAACCCAGCCAACCCAGCCAACCCCCACAACTGCAACACCTGAGGCCAAACGAATAGCGCTGGATCATCAGGCCACAACACATAAAAACCAAACAACACACAGCAACACAACATCAACAAGATTTCCAACATATTCGCAAATATTCACAGCCAACGCAATGCCGACCATCACCAGAGTGCAACTTGCAATCAGATGGGAGGAACTCAACCCTAACAACAAGAATGTGATTATCAGACAAGATAATCACTTTCTAATCAAAACCAACAATGATGACAAAGCAACACAAATTTTGCAACAACTAATACAAGAGAACGTTATAACAACGTTCAAACTGCAGAAAGGTGCTAACCTGCCAACAACCCGACAACAAAGATCAAACCACCATATTACAGCCACATATTCAGTGGTTGCTACTGGAGTGGACCTTGAGATCACGGATGAAATGTTCCTGAAACATTTGGAGAAATCAGGTCTAACAATTAGGTTCTGCAAAAGAATCATCTCCAGAGCTAGAAACAGTCCCACCCTGCTGATGAGGCTGATAACGGGCGACCTGGAACGTACGAGAGGCTGATGAGCGACCGCGCAGTGCACTTCATTGGGCGCGTGTTCAGGATTGTCGAGAGCAAGCCTCCAGCTCCGATTCCTGCTCCGTGCGCCAGGTGCAACTCTTTTCAGCACCGAACCGAATCCTGCAAAACACCTGCAAAGTGCAACAAGTGCCTTGGCCCTCACTCAACATTTGGGTGCAGTTCTCCACTTCCCGTCAAGTGCGCTGCCTGCAACTCGGACGAGCATGCGGCATGGAGCGTAAAGTGCCCGAAGAGACCAACAGCACCTATCAGTGGTATCCCCAACATAAAAATTAAGTGTCTGAACAAGAGAACGTCTGAGGTGTCTGATTTGATAACTAAAGGTAACAGAATACACTCACCAATAACAACTCACGATTTCATACTATACAAATATAAACATCAAATTAACAAGTCTACCAACACTAACAGAGAAGATCTGCTTAAAAAAATTCGAAAACAATATATAGAAGATTTTGACATTGACACCTCGGTCGTCTTCTTTGGTAACCATATGTATGTGTTGATGTTCGACATGCTCCTACCTAACCAAAACACCTCGACAGAACCCCATGAACAACTAAAACAAACAATCACTAACATAGACCGTTCAACATGAGACTACTTTACGCCAACATCAACGGACTTAACAGCAAAAGACCACTTATTTACAATTACATAGAACAAAACGACACAGACTGCTGCATATTTGTAGAGACTAAAACCAAACTAGGACAAACACCAACGTACAGAAATTGGCAGTATATCTATAGGCATAATATATCTATAGGCAAATATCTATAGGCAAATACCATCAATCATGCCAGGGGCGGGGTCGCAGCTCTCCTAAAACCAACATTTAAACTTGGAAGAGCAAATCCTCCTTCCCTCAACAACCCTTTGAACGACTGTCTACATTTTACCATACCCTACTTAAACGACCTGATACACATATTTCTGACATACATACACCCACACTCCAACCTAGAACAAAACATACTGACTAAGGCGAGCATCTATAAATATGCAATAATTATAGGCGACTTTAACTTGAATAGAAACAAAACGAAACAACTTAAAATATTTTTGCAAAATTCCGACTTTATAAAACAACACACCCCACCAACTTTTCTGATGCCCGCAAACCCAGACTCAACACCAGACGTTCTACTGCACACAAGAAACTTGACAAACACCATCAACAACATAAACTTAACCAACGAACATGGATCCGACCACCTGGCTATTACGTTTAACATAGACTTACAACATACGCAACCTACCTCCAATACACCTCCTATAGAGAAAAATTTAAACCTAACAAAGAGTGACATAGACAAAGTGAAACAACATATACATGACTTCATTCAATCACAAGCACAGCACATCTCAATAGAAACCATACAACAACAACTTACACTGGCCATACAAAAATTTAGCCCGGAAATAAAAAATGCTTTCTACCGACATACACTGCCCAAATACATACTGGGACTAATAAAACATAAGAGAGAACTGTACAGACTATATACAAACACTCAAAAGAACGACCTAAAAAGACACTGAACCAACTTAACAGAAACATTAAAACTCTGATTGGACAATACCGACAAGACAAATGGCTAGAAACATGTAAAGAAATACAGAAGGACAAAGGCAAAACATACTGGCGAAAAATTAAGAAACTGGCGCAATAGAGGAAGACTGGCACTACTGACACTGGTAAAATATCTTGGAATCACAATTGACCACAAACTTAAATTCACATACGAAACATCAGGGCAGAAAGAATAAAGAGAACAAAACACTCCGATCACTAACCTGCAAAGACAGAGGATTTAGCACAAACACCGCCATCAAAATATATAAAGCTATTTGTAGATCCTTGCTAGATTTTGGACATATACTCATGACCAACGGAACAGAAAGTACAAAACGTTATACACAAACAACAGAACAAATTGCACTAAGACTAATAACACGAATAAGACACCCCCAAAACCCACTACACAACCCCCCACCCAACTACTATACGAACGCACAAACATGACAAAGATCTCGGAAAGACTCATACATCTACAGACGAAATGGACAAACAACCCCTACAACTGGACCATACTGAATCCCCTTTGTCCCAAGACCGACCAGACAATCCCGCTTCCGTTTCTCTACATCAACGCTACTCGAACACTTACAAACGCAACTGACTAGTGGCCAATAAAATGATTTTTTCTTGTCATTGGAATTTTATTTAATAATATTGTTAACCTAGAATAAGAGAATTTTCATATTTGTTTTTTATTTAGATTAAGACTACATGTATTAAACAAGTGCAGAAAGACCGATAGGTCGATAGCCTTTTTTAGAAATAAAGATGTTTACTACTACTAGGAATATGGAAGCTGGCGATTTTTGTTCTTAGATGGTGGGCAGTGATAAATCAAAACCGAGTTACTTTTTTATATTTGTTTTAAATAATTTTTTTAAATTGTTTTTTTCAGAAAAAATCGAGCATCTTTAGGATCACGTCTTTTGTACAGAGTGTGAGTGTAAAGTTGCTAGTTGTCCGATTTTGGAAGTTGCGAATTTTTTAAAAAGACAGCTCAATTGGGTGAAAGCATTCAGTTTAAAACCAACATTTACCACGCTGAAAAAAATGAGCTTTGAGGGTTCTTCTCATAAAAGATCCAGCATCTTTAGAATGGAGTCTTTTGAACAGATTGTGCAGGTCTTTTTTTTTATTAACTCCTTTTATTTGTTTAAAATCTGTCCTGAGACAATAAGTAAAACATGTTAACATAAGAAATAACATGTGAGTGTTCACTCATTAGTAAAGCACTCCTACAAGCATGATCACTTATTTACAAAACATTTAAATTGAGTGAACAATAGACTAGTTAAGTAATTCTAAAAATTTACAAGTTGATCAAGTTCCTGCGTTTCCGAAAACGAGACGACACATTTGTATTATTAAGTAACTCGTTTGCTAATTCATTTGGATGTTCCATCGCTGAGGGCATGTTCCGCCACTGCCGAAACATTCATGTTTCATGTTGAAACATTCATGTTCAACATTCATGTTCACATGCCCTCAGCGATGGAACACACAACATCTATTTCGGAGAGGCACAGGTCCTGGCCACGACAACAGGGTATCGCCCCCGACTAATACGAGAAGCCATTGAAATCTACAAGCACGACGACAATTTCAACAGAAAAGAAGAGACAATGGCGCTGAACAGGATATGGTTTCCAGCACTCACCAACGCAGACATAGCAAGAAAAAGCAACAGCTCAGGACAGGAGAGAGAATGCAGTACACCGGAGGATAGCAACAGCCAACAGAATGCGCAGGCTCCGATGACACAGGCCACGTCATCACAAACCACGTCATCGCAACCGGTGCATAAATACGGACTGCGCCCGAGGAATCGCATCAGAACAGTGTAAGCATTCAAGCAAACCACTTCTGAAGATGCAAGCCGCACGTGCTTGCGAAACGTCAAGAAGAAATTCTACCGAACTACGGCCTAAAAACCCGAAAAACCCACTTGTTTCAAGGAATGGCCTCGAAAGTCTATCTCTTTTGATAATCTCTCTTTTCTTTCTCGGTGCCTCAAAACTCACCACTGAGTTCATAAGTCTGTTCGTGTTGTAAATCTCTTTATTATTTGGACCGCTCTTTAAGTCCACGAAAAACAGAGGTAGCGGTTTACGCGTTTCATAGTGTCTTATGTTAGAAATGTTTAATACACTATGGCTGAGGCTCTCAATTTCGAATTTAAGGTCCTCGAGATCCACTGAGGGGTGAATTCCTGTTAAAACCACCTTGTTAGGTCTGTTCTGCTTTGTTTGATAAGTATGAAATTCCGTTTTTCTCCTCTTTAACTCCTCTATTACAGGCAAATAGAGCTCGGATGACAATAACTGAATCCTGACTTCGTTACTACTCAAGGTTTTTAGTACGAGTTTTTCGCTGGCTATCTTCATTAACATGTCTTTGAGTGGGTTAATTTCTCGACCCCGCTCACGAATATAGGAGGAGCTTTCATGGCCCTATCCGATGTCTTGCTAGCTGTCGAAGTCTCTTGAGAAGCATCTTCGCTCTATTGTGCGTTTGAGGCAGCCAATGGACTATAACGGTTTTCGGAAGTTTTACCAAGCCAGTAATCGTTAATTGTGAGTTGTCTTTTGGACGACATTGCATTTTGATCTGGGCTACTGCTGTTTCCCTTTTTGTTTATTTTGTGTTGTACAGGGGTCCATTGCTGCGAAGTCTGGATTCCTTCTGAGTCCGGCATTTCCGTGGCCAGCTGGCCCCAGAGGCCAAACGTAGTTTTGAAATTTAACTGGTTTAAATCACAAGCACGAATTTTCAGGTGTAAGGAATTTAGCGGAATTCCTCTTTGACTACATGCGCCTTATCTGAATACACGTCCGAACAGTACGACTGCAGGAGCGAAACTCGTTAAACTTGTTAGCACTAGAATGAAAACCTCTCGAAGAAAATTGCGGCATCTGCTATCGAAGTAAACTTCTCTATAGATGTCCGTTTCACATTGGATATGTAGATAGCGCCATGTGTATTACAAATTGAAAAACTCAAAGGGGTTCAATTTGGGTACCGGTTCAATATAGGCAACCTTACACTGTTTCATTCAGCCGTGAGTCAGATGATTACAAATGTCACCAGTCGCAGACGAACAGTAATAAGGTCAAGATTTAAAAATTACAATACCGAATTATAATTTTTAATTTTTCCAGTTCTCAAAGAGATATTTGGCAGACGAAAAATTGAACATTCCAAAAGAATCAGACTTGTCGCTGGGTGCCGAAATATTTTACGATTTACTCGAAAAATAAAATTAGACAATCACGCCATCACCTGCGACAAACATTTTTAGGTGGGATATTGATGGGTTCATTAAATCTAACAAATTAGGATACTGAAAATATAAGGTCCAATTTCTCCGCCAAAGTAACCAATAGAACCTTACAAGACTCATGGAATTTTGGAAAATAGGAGATCTAGGTGACGCAAAATACCGATCATAAAATTAACAATATTGTGAAGGTTAATTTAACCTAACGACTACTCGAAACGTGTCGAGTACGTTGATCGTAAAATATCGTATCGCTAATATTCAGTTAGGCGATACTAAATCGATACCGTTAATATGTTTTGTTAGTTTGGAAATGCGACTAAGCAACAATAAACAATTGTAGCATCAACATCTAGCAGTTATGAAGGAATACAAAGACTTGGGACACATAACGATAAAGTGTTCTTTAAATGAATATAACACGATCGAAAATAAGGCATACTTTTTACCTCATTCAGCAGTTCTTAGGGAATCAGTAACAACGAAGTGTCGTGCTGTATTTGACGCCAGTGCTAAATCTAGTTCGAATGTTTCATTTAATGACCTAATATTAGTTGGTCCAAGTATTCAGCATGATCTATTTTCAATTCCGCTGAGAATACTACTTGGAAAGTTTGTTTTATGTGCCCATATGAAGATGATCTATCGCTGTATTTTAATTCACGAGGATGAAAGTTGTTTCCGACAAATCCTCTGAAGTTGGAATTCCGAGGAACCTATTCAGGTCTATCAGCTGTCAAGTGCTCCATTTCAAGTTACGAGTTGTCTACAAGAGTTAGCAATTCGCGTTGATACTGAACGAGAAGCAGTTGACATTTATCGTGAACTTTCGGATATTTTGTTGCAAGCTGGATTGAAGTTAAGAAAATGGTCTTCAAACAACGAATCGAGTTTACTAAAAATTCTTAGCGGCAACAATAATGAGAATTCAGATAACTTAGTTTTGTTTCAAGGCAACAAGGAATTTAAACCATTGGGTGTAGTTTGGGATTCGGATCCAGACTCCTTAAAATTTTCGGTAAATATCAGTTTAAATCACACGCAGGTCACTAAACGAACTATTCTTTCAACTATTTCTCAAATATATGACCCTCTCGGTTTGGTAGGCCCGCCAATTGTAAAAGGTAAGCTCATGATGCAAAGCTTTTGGCGATTAGAACTTGGTTGGAATGAAGATATTCCAAATAATTTAAAACGAATCTGGACAGAATTTGCTTTCAAAAATTGACAGAATATGTATTGAAACAGCGACAACGGTCTGTAGAATTATAAGGGATTTGCGATAGTCCGGATAAGGCATATGAAGCTTGTATCTACATATGTTCTATTGATGAAACCCGTAAAAAACACATTAATCTTTTAAAAGCAAAATCAAAAGTTGCTGGAGTCTCGTAGCAACCTTGGTAGCGATAAGACGTGTAGTGTACGAAAGCATTCGAAGAATTTCACGCCTGAGCGAAGAGATAAAAACTAACCAGTTTTACATTCAGTGTCGTGTTTCTGTGAAACGAACTGAATAAAAGGATTGGTCGACAAATCAACAAAATATGGACATTGGGAGCTCCCTAGAATCCGAATCGGACAGGGCCTCTCAGCATGGCGGCTTTATGAGACCGAAATCGACAAAAAGAGGTCGAAAACCAGCAAAGGCAACCATGACCAACCCTACAACCCCAACACAAGAGTCCAAAAGACCCACACTGGACCGATCATCAACTTCAGGCATTAAATCAACATCACCGTCATTCAAGGCAATTACAACACAAGATCAACGCGCAACATTCACTTCAAAATTTATTGTATACACAACCACAGCAATCACGCGAGTGCAACTACCCCTAAAATGGCTAGAAAATGACGTAAACAACAAAGACATTGTCATAAAACAAGAAAACAACTTCCTTATCAAAACCAACAGCCCAGATAGATAGATAGATAAAAATTTATTGAACATTCCCATTAATAAAATTCACAAACAAAGTTAAAAAACATAACTCCCATGTCTAGCCAGATGTTCGGCCGGTTGCTCTTTGCCCATGATCTAAATAGGCGCGCTAAGTCGTCCATTACCTGGGCAGTGCCCTAACAGGGACATTCCCTAGCTAGCCATACGCACGACAACGTCAGGAGATAGTCTTGAAGTGGCGGTTTTGGTTTTATTCGAGGGGCATTCCTTAAGGAAAAAAGGTCTTCCTGAAGGGAAGCCAAAAAAACCTTTTGCTTCGACCTTTAAGTTTGATACTGTCAGCCGTGGCGTTAACCGCCGGCAGTTTCCACTAGTTGACCAAATCCATCCGCCCCCGCCCCGATCGGTGCAAGGACCAGCCAAGACCAGCCAGAACGAGGCAGGACGAACCCGTCAAGTCACGTTATGTTGGATTTGTGCGTTTCCAGCCTGCTAGAAACGACTGTCTGCAACTGACAGGCAATGATTGTTTGTCGTCACGTACTGGCAGGGACAAAATCCTCATAAAATATGGGAAGTTGCATATACAGGGGACCATGGGTTGGGCGATCGTTTGCTCTTACTTGGGTGATATTTCGCGTAAGGACTGAGCCTTGCACTCCGCTATGATAAAATTTTTCAGCGACGGTATCTATATAGTCGGCTATATAGGCCATCCCTGTAGCTTCCTGTCAGCCGATAGGACGCCTCTCAGGAACCTATTTTGGGTCCTTTGAACACGTGGTCTCGTGGAATCACAGACAGAGTGCCAGATAGGGGAGCCGTAGGTCAGTATGGGCCTTATGGTGGAGGTGTAGAGCAGAAGTTTGTTTTGAGGTGACAGAAATGAATTTGGCGCCAGAAGAGAGTACAACTTTCTTCGGGCCATGAAAGTCTTTTGTACAGCATAGTCAACATGCTTGTTGAACTGAAGTCGGGCGTCTAGTTTGAATTTCAGATATTTCACCTCTTTTACTGGCTGGATTGGAGTATTTTGCACCATGAGTGGCGATAAGATTTTAATGTTAGTAAATTTGCGCGAGAAGATAATAAGTTCAGTCTTCCTGGGATTCACTTTAAGTTTCTATTTATCGAAATACGGCGTCAATAAACTCAGGTGATGCGTAATGCGAGATTTCTCAGCCTCAGCATAGAAAGACGCACTGTGTTCAGCGTTACCGCATGGTCGGTTTTTGAAGGGTTTTGGAATCGAGAAGTTTATTGATGATGGTATTGATGGTTTGCAAGAGGCCTTGATTGATGGTTTGCAAGAGGTTTGCAAGAGTCGGCGATTTAAAGTTTTGGGGACCCAAGAGCCGGATGGACGAATCCATGATGGCCGTTATGACCACGTGGAATTGACGTGGAGGCTGGTTCTGGTGTTTTCCATTTTGGTGGAAGTTGTATGCTACTTGGAAGCATGCTGGCGCCCAACTTTTGGTGAAGACTTTGTTTTTTATCAGTTTTTTTTATGACAGTTTTTTTTATAATAGGAATTAATAACGTTTATAGTTAATTGCTTGTGCTGAAACATTCAAGTTCGACTGCATTCAGTTCATTTTGTTTCTTTTTGCTTTAATTGCGATTCACAGTCGGACCTGAGTGATTTCCTTATTTATTTGGTACCCCTTTACTGTGGATTTTTTTATTTTTATTTATGATCACGACCGATCCCCATTGGAAGACCTGCGAGGCCTCTGACTGAAGTGATCACTCCAGCAGGTCCCCCTCAGGGCCCTTCCCCTTTACCATCCAGGCTTGATTGAAGTTAAGGTATCCATAGATTAAGGGTGCTACCAAAAATATCCGAGTGATACACTCGAAGTAAATTTATATATTTTTTTTACCTTTATTACTCTCAGTAAAATTGTTAACTTGCTTAAATACATTAGTTGTGCAGTTGAATTTGAGTGTGCATAATTTTGTATTGTCCATTGAGCGTTCCAAAAATTGTTCACTAGCCGCAAAGTACTAGCTCTTGCTCTAACTCACGCCCGAGATAAAATAAATATAGTTGGAAGTAAAATTCATAACAGTATAAATAGCCGTATCATCCGCGTATTGTACTATTTTTGTAGTGGGAAGTTTTGGAATGTCTACTGTATACAATATATACAGCAACGGCAAAATCACTGTACCTTGTGGTACTCCTGCCGCGATGCGTCGTTTGGCAGAAGTGGAATTCTCCACTTTCGCCTGGATAGTACGGTTTGTTAGGTAAGACGCTATAAGGGAAACTAGGTAGAGTGGCAGTGAATGTACGGCAAACAACTTATACAGCAGGCCTGTGTGCCAAACTGTGTCGAAGGCCCTTTCCATATCGAGAAGCAGCATTACCGTACTTTGAAGCTTATTAAATGCTTCATAGGCATCCGCTGCGATCCAAGCAGTCTGCAGCGTTGTGTTGTGTCTTGCTCGAAAGCCAAACTGCTCATCCGGGATTAAACTTCGAAGCTCGGCTGCTGCCTGTAGTCTCGATAGGATAACCTTCTCGGTTAATTTGCCGAGGGAGTTTAGGAGGGAAATTGGCCTATAAAAGGTGGGATCAGTCGGGTTTTTGCCCGGCTTTAAGATAGGAATTATTACAGCGTTTTTCCAGTCCTGTGGGAAGTGCTGCAATTTAATGACTGCGTTGACTATTTGTACTATTAGCACTATAGTTTTCCGCTGTAAGTTTTTGAGGAGTAAATAAGGGATACCGTCTGGCCCGGGGGCTTTTCGGCTAGGGAAGCGCTGAAGACACGATTGTATCTCCGACGGGGTTGTTATATAGGAATGCAAAATCGAGGGTCGTATAGGATACTTCCGTTCTACGAAAACAGCGGTCTGTCTTTCTATTTCGTTATCCTGAAGGGCTGGTTGGACTTTGTGTACTTCTGCCAAAAAGTCGGCGAGCAGCTCGAATTGTCGCTGGTGGTAATGTAACTCCGCCCCTCTATTTCAAGAGCGGGGACTTGTTCGTAGCCTTTTCGTAGACTTCTCGACAGTTTCCACAAAGAATTGTCACGGGGAGATAAGTTTCGCAACTTTTCCGCACAGGTAAAATTCTTGTATGCGGAAATTTCGCTCTGGATGTCGCGTGCAAGTTCTGCTGCCTTTATGCGATCGGCAGATTGCCTGAATCGCTGCTAACGCTTCCTGATTCTATTTTTCGCCTTAATAAGGTCCAAGATTTCCTCAGGAAGGTTGTCGCGCCGCGGTCTGTTCGGAACTTTTTTGGCCAAAGCTTGCTGTGTCCGTTGTATATTCCTGGTCAGACCTTTAACCGCATGCTCTAGAGCTTCGACAGTATCAATCTGGCCCGGAATACACGTCAGGTCTTGTAGTCGTTTCCGATATTCGCGAAAATCGAGATTTTCGTATGAATATCGAAAGTCGTTCGTTTGTGTCTTGTGTGCGCTTTAAATCCCTAATGTCGAGGTAAATGGGCAAATGGTCACTGCTGAGGGCGTCTATAACCACCATCTCCGTGAGATTGGCGAGTCCTTTGGCTATTCCGAAATCAAGGAAAGATGGGTTCATTCCACTGTTTGGATAATGCGTTGGAAATGAAGTGGGCATAACTAGTAGGCCATTGTCGCGAACGTAGCTGGCTAGGAAATTGCCAGCTGCGTTTTTCCGTCCAGGGTTATTAAAAAGTGGATGGCGGGCGTTGAAATCTCCCATAAGCGACACCCTATTGGTGTTTGAAAAAAATGAATCAACGTCAGTGGCCTGGAAGCGAGTAGAAGTAGAGTACCCACAGTAGATCAAAACACCATCATAAAGCTCAACGCCAACGTTCTCTATTACTGACTGCCTGCATGGCAGTCTCCTGTATGGGATCGTTGCTTTGATCGCTATGGCCACTCCACCCCTTAGACCGGGCCTATCGGCAAGCTCGAGCCTGTACCCCCGGATTGTGATTCTGTCTCCGGGGCGCAACCATGTTTCCACGATTAACGCGACATCGACGTCATCAAACCCGAGGAACTGTTCGAACTCCCCGATAGGACTCCGCAGTACCCATGAGTTCCAGTCCCCAATCCTCATAGGACACAGTTGACAATATCAATACTTAAAAATCGAAGCTGTTAATATCTTCATTGAAGAACTGCGTTGAGACTAGGAATTTGTCTGTCTTCGAGACGCAACTCCTCAATGCAGCGCTGTGAAATCTTACCGCCTTGATCACCTCCTCCAAGTTGATTTGCAACGACAGCTCGGCGAATTCCCGCTGGTCACTGCCCAGCATGAGTGCTGGTATTTAATAGACTTAGCCAATTAAGGCTTTTAGTCTTTCCTGATGGTTCATGAATGAGCCTGGTTACCGTGGGGGTGTGGGTTTGGGGAGTTGGTGGTTTGTTTGGGAGAGTAAGTTAGAGAAAAGGAGAAAAGAAAAAAAAAAAAAAAAAAAAATGAAAAAAAAATTAATTTTATTCACTTTCCCTTTTTTCCCTTTTAATTTATTTTTATTGTTTATTGTTGGGGTTGTATAATCGTGAAGGGATGTGTGTTTTGGTTAATCGGGAGGGTTTCATGTGGTTTGTGCTGCCGCAAGAAGGCTGGGGGTTGCTTTTTAAGCTTTTAAAGCTTCATTTTGGCCGAAAGTAAGCGAGATGGTGAGAATGAAAGCGAGAGTGAATTTGGGGAGTTTTCGCAGTCGCCCAGCTGATCGCTGAGTTTTGAGGGGGCTTGAACTTTTTGCAACAGGGTAATGGTTTTGTAACTGTTTTTATTTAACATTTATGGTGGGTGGTTCCAGGGGGGGTCTGCCATTAGACTGGTTGGGGTTTGGAAGTGATGTTTCGGGATGATTTGGGAAAAGGTTTCTTTGATTAGTGGGTTTGTGTGGTTGAGAGCTCTGACTTTGAATTTGGAATGGATTTTTGTGATGTGCTGTTTAATGGGGTCTATTTCTAGGTTTTGGTGAATTTGGGAGTTTCGGATGTACCAGGGGGGTCTTGTAAATCTTCGAAGGATTTGTTTTGGAAAGTTTGGAGGTTGTGAATGTTGGTTTGGCGGTTTGACTGATTATTGGGGCACCATAGCATATTTGCGATCTGATGACTTGCTTGTATAGTAATACTTTGTTTTTGAGCGAGAGTTTGCTTTTTTTGTTTAGGAGCGGGTAAAGATAGCCATATGTTTTATTGCCTTTAGTGATGATTTTGTTTATGTGCTCTGTGAAGTTTAGTTTTGAATCTATTGTGATGCCCAGATATTTGAGAGATTTTGCGAGTTTTATTTCTATATTATTGTATGTGAGTTTTGGAAGATTTTTGGGCGTTTGTATTTTTTTGTGATTATGATGGCAGTGGTTTTTTCCGCATTGACTTTGATTTTCCAAGTATCTGCCCATTCTTGGAAGATATTCAAGTGCCTTTGAAGAGGGCCAATTATGTATTGGATGTTACGGTTTGAATAATAAATGCAAGTATCGTCGGCAAATAGTGCTAGTTTTGTGGCTGGGGCTTTTGGGGGCATCGGCTGTGTATAGGTTGTACAGGGTTGGGGAAAGTGGGGAGCCTTGTGGGACTCCTGCTTCTATGGAGCGAATGCTAGATTTCGTTTTTTTCCACTAGCGTGTAAAACTTCCTGTTTTTAAGGAAGCTGGCCACGTATTGGACGAAAGTTATTGGTAGTTTGTGTAAGTGTAGGAGTTTCCAGATTAAGCCCTCGTGCCATACTTTGTCAAAAGCTTTCTCGATGTCCAGGCAAATGACTCCAGTGGAGCCCTTGTCCTGGAGAGCGATAGTGGCATCTTGAATCAGCCTGGCCGCTTGCAGTACTGAATCGTGTTTTGCACGAATCCGAACTGCTCTCGAGGGATTAATTGGTTTTCATTTATTAGTTGGGTTAAGCGGTTTAGAAAGAGTTTTTCTGTTATTTTAGCGAGCGAAGAGAGAAGGCTGATTGGTCTCCAATTTTGCGGGAAAGTTTGTTTTTTGATGGTTTTGGGATTAGGACGATGGCTGCTGTTTTCCAAGGCTTTGGGAATTTTCGTAGTGTGAAAGAAGTGTTAATTATGGTAAGTAGGTGGTTTAGAAGATTTTCGGGAAGTGTTTTTATGATTTTGTGGGTGATTTGGTCAGGGCCGGGGCTTTTGCGGGTTTTTAGGGTAGAAATGATTTCTTTAAGTTCAGAAAGGGTTGCTGGGGGGATTTGTGGGGCGTCTGGAGGGATTTGTCGCTGTTTGATTTCGGTGAGGACGGTGTCAACCTCCTCCTCGAAATCCAGGTCGTCCGTTTGGGATCTGTTGGGCGAAAACTGGCGTTCCAGAGAGTCGGCAAAAGCTTCCGCTTTTTCCTCGTCTGTGTACACCAGTCCTCGCTCGCCATGGATTGGTGGGAAGTAGGTTTTGGTTTTCCCTCTTAGTGCCTTGGAGATTTTCCAGGCGTTTGTGCCGCCTGTTGGGATATTTTCTAGTATTTCTGACCACCTTTCGTTTTTTAGATTGTTTATTTCGTATTTAATTTCTTTACTGAGTTTGTTTGCTTGTTTGTTTAATTGTGAATCGGAGAATTGTTTAGCCCTCCGTTTTAGTTTATTTCTTAGTTTTATTTTGAGTTTAATTTCAGTCGGCAACGAGTAAGGATTTGTATTTGAATTTGGTTTTAAAGTTGTGGCTTTTGAGATGGCTATAGAGATTTTTTCAGTGATTTTATTTGTGTAGCTGTTTAGTTCTTTTTGATTTTGAGGTGGGTGGTCTGGAATTTGAGTTTCTCCAAGGTAGTAGGCGAGGGCATCCCAGTCAGTAATGGAAATGGGGACTAGGGGGTTGTTAGTGTATTGTTCGTTTATGTTTATGACTATGGGGTTGTGATCTGAGCTGAGAGAATCTGAGTTGGTGACTGTGAGAATGTGGGAGATGTTTTTAGTGACGGCAATGTCCAGTATGTCTGAAGTTGTGTGGTCGTAGTGTGTTGGCTCTGAAGGGGCGTGAATTTCGAATTGGAGCTTTTGGGAGAGCTTGAGGAGCTTGTTTCCCTCGGGGTTAGAAGTTCTGCAACCCCAGGCAGTGTTTTTAGAGTTTAGGTCACCAGCTATTAGTGTTGGAATGTCGTGTTTGAAAAGTTCGGTGTAGTCTTGCTCCGTTATTTTGGTATTGGGGGATTTGTAGGCTGAAATGATTAGGATTTGAGAGTTTTCCATGTTTAGTGTTATTGAGGAGTGTTCAATTGAGGTGTTAGTGAAAGGGGGGTTTTGGGTGTGGGAAAGGCTGTTTTTAATAAGAATGGCAGTGCCGCCCCCCCTTTTGTTGGGGCGGTCATTACGGTAAATTTTGTAATTGTTAATTTTAAAAAGTGTTTGTGGTTGCAAAAAGGTTTCCTGTAGGAGTGCAATGTCCACATCGTTTTCCCGGAGGTAGCCTTCAAATTCGTACCTTTTGGGGTAGAAAGAGTTGGCATTCCAGGAGACAATGTGGACTCCTGCTGGCTTTAAATTGTTCATGCCAGTGCTTGAAGAGCTGGACAGCTGAGAACCATTTTCGATATTCTCTGTATTTTTGCCTGGATTTCCTCATCAGGCATCAGTAGAAGCTGAATAAGGGCCGGGCTCAAGGTGGGGGGTTGTTGGGGGGCCGAAGGGGGGCCAGCGGGGGGGGCACTTGGGGGGGCTGATCGGGTGGTCCGGGGGGCCTTAGGGGCTGGCAACATTTGAGTTGCCGCTGGGGGTTTTGCAGTTTTTTCTGCATATGAAATTGCCGGTTGGATTATGTTTGCGAAGCTGGCTTGCTTCGCTTTTTGTTGTTTTTGTGCTGCATAGTTTGGATTTTTAGGGCAAGAGAAGTAACTTGCCGGGTGGGGGCCATTGCAGTTCACACATTTGGCCGGGATATCCCGAGGCTTTTTGCACTCGGCGTAGAAGTGCCCCTGGGCACATTTGTGGCACGTGGGTTTTGCCCCACAGTTGGACATGGTGTGGCCGAATTTCTGGCACTTTTTGCACTGGGGAATGTGCCTATTGTTGATGTTTTGGGAATTCCGTTGCGGTTCGATGACAACCGACAAGTTTAGGAGGTGTTTCACCTCGAATATTTGTGTTTGATTTTTGGGGAGCAACATTTTGATCATGTTTGTCTTTTTCTGGAGATTCCCCAGTTTGAAAAATTGGATTTGGGTTGGCGAGAAGCCTAATTCCTGTAGTTCTGCTTGGATTTCAGGCAGAGACATGTCTTGGTGCAATCCCTTTATAATTGCAATTATTTTCTTGTCTTCCAGAAGGGTATGAGTATGGAACTCGATACCTTCGGAGGACAGAAGTTTTGTGATGGCCCTGTGGCCGTCAGTGGAAAGGGGGTGGATTTGAATCCCTAATGCCACCTTTTTAGGGTTGGTATACTGGAAATTTTTTTCCAGAAGTAATTTCTGCACTTTGGTCCAGGCACCTGGTGTTCGAATGACGATTGGAATCGTCGCTTTTTTGGGGTTGGAGTTTGGGTTAGAAGAATTTGCAGGGGGCTTTTGTGGGGCTTTGCCTTGTTCCACCATGTGGCTTTGTAATGCAGCATTCGTGGTTTTGGGCAGATTTAAGGGGGCTGGGGGTTTCTGAAGGGCTGGGAAATCGATTTCCATTTCGTTCTGAGAGAGAGATTGGGGGTTAAGATCAAGAGCTGGGGGGCTTTTGAGCTACTAGCTGAGCCTTCAGGTTGACGTTTTCCTGAATCACGGCTTCTAGTTTTGTTTGCATGGTTTTTAATGTTGCCTTTTGCGCTTTGAAAGAAGTTTGAAAGGACTTCGAAATTATTTTGGAGGGATTGCGAAGGCTTCTTGTTCAGAGGGCTGAGACTTTTGCCTTTTGGGCTGCCTTTCAGCGCTCGATGAGTTGCTGCGGCGGGGCACATGGCTTTTGAGGTTATGTTTGGGGAAGGTTTTCGGACTTACCGGGCTCATTCATATTGCTCGTTGTTCTTTCACTGTCACTGGGCTTTCCGGAGCCCTGCTGGGGGACCTGCACGTGCCTCTGAAGGAAGCCCGTGCTCGAATTTCTTTTTTAGCACGTGTTCTAGAACACGCGTTTTCCGCGGTTTTTTCGGCTTGCACGCCGCAGGTGAAGGTGTCGCGTTTGCACTCGATTGATATTTCGCGTACAGCAGTCTTAGAATCCGGCGGCAAAAAACTCTTGCTTGTTGCTGTTGATGCTCATCAGACAGCGGTCAGGCAATGAATATTCACTGCCCAGCATGGCCACGGCGTTCCCATTTATACCATGGGCTGGGTGGGCGGAGCTCATCGGCACAGCTTCGTGCTGCCTCAGCGGAGGAAACTCCGCTAATGAAAGGCGTGGCAGGGGCAGCATGGTCCTGTTGGCGTGACTTGGCGCCATGGTCCTGCTGCTTAGGGGTGGAGGATGGATGGGGCCAGGGGCTCGGCTGGTTTGACCCCAGGCTGGCCTCGTTGGAAGAGGAGCAAGCACGAAACGCTGTCTCTCCGCCGGGACTTGCGTCTGTTTGAATAGGTAACTGGGCAGGACTTGTCAAAGCTAAGATGAGGCCCACCGCAGATAGCGCACTTTAGTATAGCTCCAACGGGGCAGGCGGTGATTTCATGCCCCCCTGCGCATCGGGAGCATTAAAGTCCCGGTGGCAGTTCCCGGAGACAGCCCTGGCATCGACGACACTGTGTCAGGGTCTTCCGGTTTTTGCGGGTTTCCCACGAAACCCTAACACTGCACACCACCTTGGCCTCTGCGTATAGTTTTCTGAGGGTGGCTTTGCTGCTAGTGACGACGAGGTAGAGCGGTCTGAAGAGTGTCTTCATTTTGAAGACACTTCTCACCTCCAGTCCTTTGTCTGTCAGATCCTCCTTGATGGCAGTCGGATCGACATTCCCCTCCAGACCCCTCAGGACGAACGCGTGCGTTTTTTCCGACGAAGGGGCGTAGGTGTGGAATTGGCTTTTGTCTTCTTCCAAGGATCGTTTTACCGCCGCCCAGTCCATGATGCTGCTGCAGTACACGATCAACGAAGCCGTCATGTACTTCAACGTGAAAGGCGGACTGGTGATGGTTTTTAGACCACCAATCAGCATTGTATTATTGCTGGGTTTTCCAGCGATCACAATTGGCGGCGGCTTTTCTGCCTTCTTGGGCTTGTTTGCAGCTGCTGTAGGGCTCTCAGTAATTGCTTCCCGTTCAGTCCCTACGCTGGTGTTGGGAAGTGTTGGAGGCTCATCTACGATTGGCGGCTGGATGGGCGTAAATCGATTTTTCAGCGTCGTGGAGGCCTTTGAAGCAACAATCAGCGTACTCCACGACCGAGCCGGGGTTGGTGACGGTGGCGATGTTGGGTCAGACTTGGGCAACCTACCCCTTTTCTTGGTCCTGGACCTAAGAAAGTAGCTCCCTTGGGAGCCCTGATCCGACTCTGATTCCAGAGAGCTTCCGGGATTCATTACACTTATCGCGCAAACCCGGTAGTTGCCCGATAAGGAATGTTCTAAATGTTATTCCAAAAAACGCACAATACAGATAACGAACACTCTTAACTTGATTTTAACTCGCACGATTTTGCTTCGCAGCACGTCCACACTCGGCCAACAACGATGCGAGACTCCACAGCCCAGAAAATGTCACAAAAACTCTGCAAACTCTTATAGAGAGAAAGATAATAAAATCTTTCAAACAAGCAAGCAGCACCTACAACACACAAATCCGACAGCCTGTTAGAAAACCCCAAAGTACACCATCATATTCAGTTGTCGCCACTGGAGTCGACCTAGATATTGAAGACAACATGTTTCTAAAACACCTAGAGCAGCAAAACTTCAGAATAAGATTCTGCAAGAGAATAATTTCACGAGAACGCACCCACACTCATGATAAGGCTAATAACCGGCGATATATCCACCTACGAAAGGTTAATAAACGACCGTGCGATTCATTTTTTGGGCCTCATTTTCAAAATCACCGAAAGCAAACCATCAGCACCCGTGCCTGCGCGGTGTGCCAAATGCAACCTATTCAACCACAAAACTGAAGACTGCAAGCAATCACCAAGATGCAACAAGTGCCAGGGACCCCATCCAACTTCCAAATGCGAGTCACCACTGCCAACCAAATGCGCAGCATGCAACTCCGAAGGCCACGCAGCATGGACCATGAAGTGCCCAAAACGACCGACAGCCCCACATGACCACATCATAAACAAATACAAACTTCAACTTAACAAGACAAACAATACCAACAGAGACGAACTACTAAAAAATTTATAGAAGATTTCGAAGAAGACTTCGACATCGACACCTCCGTTGTTTTTTTCGGAAACCATATTTTCATCTTAATGTTTGACATGCTCCTGCCCGAGGGACGCTCTCCAACTGAACCCTACGAACAATTGAGACAGACAGTAACAAAAAATACAAGATTCAATTTGAAAGTACTTTACGCGAACATCAACGGACTAAACCATAAAAAGCCACTAATTTACAATTACATAGAACAAAACGTCATGGACTGCTGCATGTTTGTAGAGACTAAAACTAAAATAGGACAGACTTCAACATACAGGGACTGGCAATACATCTGTAGACATGGCAATTTCACCCACCACGCCAGGGGCGGGGCCTCAGTTCTTCTCAAACCTGTAACAAAAGTAGGCAAAGCAAACCCTCCCCACCTCAACAACCCTTTGAGCGACTGACTACATTTTACCATACCCTACTTAAACGACCTGATACACATATTTCTATAAGCGCATATAAGCTATATTAAGCATCTATAAATATGCAATAATTATAGGCGACTTTAATTTGAACAGAAACAAAACGAAACAGCTTAAAAGATTTTTACAAAATTCCGACTTTATAAAACAGCACACCCCACCAACTTTTCTGATGCCCGCAAACCCAGACTCAACACCAGACGTTCTACTGCACACAAGAAACTTAACAAACACCATCAACAACTTAAACTTAACCAACGAACCTGGATCCGACCACCTGGCTATTACGTTTAACATAGACTTACAACATACGGAACCTACCTCCATTACACCTCCTATAGAGAAAAAGTTAAACCTAACAAAGACTCACATAGACAAAGTGAAACAACATATACATGACTACATTCAATCGCAAGCACAGCCCATTTCAATAGAAACCATACAACAATAACTTTCACTAGCCATAGGAAAATTTAGTCCGGAAATAAAAAATGCTTTCTACCGACATTCACTGCCCAAATACATACCTAGACTAATAAAACATAAGAGAGAACTGTACAGACTATATACAAACACTCAAAATAACGACCTAAAAAAGACACTGAACCAACTTAACAGAAACATTAAAACTCTCATTGGACAATACCGACAAGACAAATGGCTAGAAACATGTAAAGAAATACAGAAGGACAAAGGCAAAACATACTGGCGAAAAATTAAAAAACTGGCGCAATACAGGAAGACTGGCACTACTGACACAATTGACGAAAACGGAATAGAACGCTACACAGACAAAGAGAAAGCGGACGCATTCGCCAGACACTATCAAAGGGCCTTCAGCATACCGACAAACCCTAACTTCGACAATGACAACTGGAACTTGATCAACGACTGGTACTTGAACTATTTTAACAACTCACCAAACTATGCCTGCACACTGATCACAGACACAGAGTACGATGAAGCCCTAGCGCACATCAAGAATACTGCACCGGGAAGGATAAAATTAGGGCAAAAGTCTTGAAAAGCCTAACTCAAGAAACACACAAACTGATCCTAACTGAATTGAACAACTGCATCAGAAATTGCAGAATCCCAGAAACATGGAAAAACGGCTTAATAATCCCTATACCCAAAAATGGACTGGACAATACACAACCGAGCAACTACAGACCAATTACACTGCTTCCAGTACTGGCCAAGATTTTTGAATGCATAATGAAGCAGCGGCTTGAAAAAGTAATTGGAAAGTATATACCTACCTACCAATTTGGTTTCAAACAGCATCACTCGACTGTTCATCCGCTCTTTATTTTGGCCAACAATGTACAAACTACCCACCTAACTGACAGAAAGACAGCTTGCCTGTTTATGGACATTAACAAGGCTTTTGACAGTGTCTGGCATAGAAGCTTACTATACAAACTATACAAACTACACACACCATAAAGAACTTACTAGAAAACAGACAACTACAAGTACGAATTGACAAAACACAGTCATTTTCTTTTTCCCCTGAACAAGGGCTCCCTCAAGGATCCCCGCTCTCACCGTTTCTCTACAATATATACTGCCATGACATATACAATTACAATCGACAGATCGGCATACATATTACAATACGCAGACGACACGGCACTTATTGTACATGACAAAACTACTGAGAGAGCAGCGCAAAGACTCCAAACACTAACAAACAAGACAATGACATGGTTTTATAAATGGAGACTAACACCAAACGCGTCAAAAAACCAACTTCTGCTCACAAACCACAGACTCAACGCTGACTCCCCTAAAATAACTGCAGACGGCGAAACGACACAACCAAAAAACGACGCAAAATACCTTGGAATCACAATTGACCACAAACTTAAATTCACTGAACACATACGAAACACCTTGGCAGAAACAATAAAGAGAACAAAACACTTCCGATCACTAACCTACAAAGACAGAGGAATCAGCACAAACACCGCCACCAAAATATAGAAAGCTATTTGTAGACCCTTGCTAGACTTTGGACATATACTCATGACCAACGGAACAGAAAGGACAAAACGTTATACACAAACAACAGAACAAATTGCACTAAGACTAATAACACGAATAAGACACCCCCAAAACCCACTACACAACCCCCCCACCCAACTACTATACGAACGCACAAACATGACAAAGATCTCGGAAAGACTCATACAGCTACAGACAAAATGGACAAAGAACCCCTACAACTGGACCATACTGAATCCCCTTTGTCTTACAAGACCAACCAGACAATCCCGCTTTCGTTTCCCTACATTAACGCCACTCGAACACTTACAAACGCTACGGACTAGTGGACAATAAAATAATTTCTTCTTGCCACTGAAATCTTATTTATTTAATAGTATTGTTAACCTAGAATAAGAGAATTTTCATATTTGTTTTTTATTTAGATTAAGACTGCATGTATTAAACAAGGGCAGAAAGACCGATAGGTCGATAGCCTTTTATAGAAATAAAGATGTTTACTACTACTACTTTAAAAAATTACATATTTTTTACATGCATGTATTCCTCCTACTACTAAATGGTAGCTCATAAATAGAATAAAGAAATAAAATTATTCGATCATCATGTGGTTAGCCTATGTGCAAGAAAAACAAACCTTCAATTTAGTGTCTGCTGTAGAGAATTTGATGCAAACCTTTAGAAACTTTGACTTTGATGCTGATCATGAGGCAATTTATGGTATGGAGAAGTTTTATACATATCAAGAATGTATAGAAATTGCAAAAAAAATATCGGAAAGCTCTGAAAGTCTGTGATAACCACTTACATAAATCCAACTTAAAGTTATTAATATCATTAAGTTAAAAAAAAATTTCCTGGGTTTCAGTCAATTTTATTGTTTATTATTTAAAATTTCGCATATTTTCCTGACTGTACTTCAACTCATTCCAATGAATTCCTGGGTTTCAGTCAATTTTATTGTTTATTATTTAAAATGTTACAAATACGTTTCGGTGTCTTTATCCACCATCATCAGTTTGTCTAAAATATACATTTTACATTTATTATCAATTTAATTAAAAAAAATAACTTTCACAAAATTAACATATTAAAATTCAAATCACACGCATATTAAAAAGTACAATTTGGGACCTTTGTTCTCAGGTGATGAGTCGGGATAAACAAGTTCGGGAAAAGACTAGAATCTATTGTTTAGAGATCTAAATTTGACTTACATGTCTAGATGTTTCTACCTTTACATTTGGTTGGACATTGAATTACCTATTTTATTCGATATCGAGCGAGGGCCCGAAAAAACAGTTTATATTTCGCCTTTTCTTTGCATTCTTGGAATTGCTCTGTAATTCTTCAATATCTGCTGTTTCAGGAAAACAGGAAAAACTTCCTAACCCGATGCAAGAATCTAGCGATCGTACCAAAGTTCATACAGTTGAGGAGAAAGGAATTTAATTTTGGGAACAGACGGAATCAAACAAAATATTTAAAGGTTTTGGACATGTTTTATTTTAACTGCCTAAATATCGTATTAAGTGATTGTTGTTCAAAATTAAAAAGTATAAAGAATGAAACCATTAATGTGAAAAGATATTTACAAGAAAGGGGTAGTCACAATGAATTAAAAACGTTTTATGAACAACAAGAGCAGAAGTACGAAACTGTATTCAACAATATCAAGGCAAAACAAAGGAACAAATTAGAAACATTGGTAATAAAAAAACATGGTATAGAAAACAAATATAGGACTAATGAAAAATGGATAAAAAATTTAACAACGGTAAGCATGCCAGACAGTGTCAGGTATGTACTGTCACTTGGTCCAAAGTTTTCTATTAACAAAAAACAATACAAACCGATTCATGAAGTCATAGCAAACATCGAACATGGAATCATCTCTTTTAACAGCGATAAAAAAAACGAAATGAGAAGTAAGATATGTAATATATTAACAAATTTTAAGAGTGGTACGTCGAACAAGGGTGTGCCCAGTGATATCAATAGGCTTATATGTGAAACCAAAACTTTTTTAAATGAACACACAAACATCTGCGTGTTAACGGCCGACAAATGTATCAAGACAGTTGTTATGATGAAAAGTGAATATTGAACAAAAATGCTAGCAGGGCAGAAAGACCGATAGGTCGATAGCCTTTTTTAGAAATAAAGATGTTTACTACTACTTAATATTAATACTTAAAATTTAAGAAATAAAGATGTTTACTACTACTTAAAATAATAACTTATATTAATAAATGATGTAAAAACATATAAACCGGAAAAAAAGATCTTACTACAAATATTCAAACAAAACTAAATAAAATAATAAATTCATGGCATAAAAATAAATTCATAACAGATAATTTAAAACGAACACTGTCTTGCAACAACGGCCGAGCACCATTTATATATGGCCTGCCAAAGCTTCACAAAGCAGGCCACCCATTAAGACCGATAGTTAGCAACATAAATGCCCCAACTTACCAATTGTCTAAATACCTGTCAGCTGTGTTGAGTAATATATTGGGAAATTCACAATATCACATTAGGGACTCATGGAGCTTCTGCGAATTTATAAAAAAACAGAAGATACCTGAGAACCATCGCCTAATATCGCCTGATGTGGTATCGCTATACACAAACATCCCGGTAGATTACTCAATACAGTGCATAAGAAATAAATGGTCTGAAATTGGGGAACATACATCATTGCCCGAAGATGAATTTATTGGGGCGGTAGAGCTGTGCCTTAAGTCCACGTACTTCCGGTACGAGGACAATTTCTATTCGCAAATATATGGAGTAGCTATGGGGTCCCCCATAGCTGCAACAATTGCTAACCTTGTAATGGAAAGTCTGGAAGAAAAACTAATACCTGATTTAGACTTTAAGTGTGGATTTTTTAAAAGATACGTGGATGACTGCATAATGTGCCTGCCAAACCAAAAAGTTCAATACACACTAGATAAGTTTAATGCATTCCATGAAACCATTAAATTCACCATTGAGGAGGACAAAAACAGATCATTAAACTTTTTGGATATGATGGTTATGTATGACAATAATGGGGAAATAAAAACAAACTGGTACACAAAGGATGTGTGGTCTGGTAGATACTTGAATTACCAATCATATGCACCTATACAATATAAAAAAGTGTGGTAACAGCTCTTACTGATAGAGCGATAAAATTAGCACATTGTGGATACAGACAAAAAAATTTTGAAAAAATAAAAAAGGTACTAATAATGAACAACTATCCCAAAGAATTCTTCGAACCACTTATAAAACAAAGAATTAATAAAATATACAATGCAAATAAATGGAACTACATAAATAATATAAAAAAGAAAAAAGAGGGTGAAATCAAGTATATATCATTACCGCACATACCAGAAATCAACACAAAAATAAAAAATGTTTTAAAACCGCATAATATCACTATAGCGGAGAAAACTAAAAACAACTTGGCAAAAGAGTGCTTTACAAAATTTAAGCCTAGAAGCGATAAGTTGGACACACCTAACGTAATATACAAGATTGACTGTTTGAACTGTGACAACACATACATAGGACAAACAGGGCAATATTTAAAGCAAAGAATATACGAACATAAGTATAGCTTAAGAAAGGTTAACGAAAATGCAACAGCATTAGCACAACATGCACAACAAAAGTTGCATGATTTTGATTTCGATAACACACAAATATTGATCAATGAGGACAACTATAATAAGAGAAGAATCCATGAAATGATACAAATTAAGAAACATCAGAATGCAATAAATTTCAGGTCAGATACAGACAATCTTAGCTCTGTGTATCACACATTAATTTGATGATCACATGCACGAACTGAATGGACCTGGTAAATAAAAATTAAACAGCAGGTATTGAAGAATTACAGAGCAATTCCAAGAATGCAAAGAAAAGGCGAAATATAAACAGGTTTTTCGGGCCCTCGCTCGATATCGAATAAAATAGGTAATTCAATGTGCAACCAAATGGAAAGGTAGAAACATCTGGACATGTAAGTCAAATTTAGATCTCTAAACAATAGATTCTAGTCTTTTCCCGAACATGTTTATCCCGACTCATCACCTGAGAACAAAGATCCCAAATTGTACTTTTTAATATGTGTGTGATTTGAATTTGAATATGTTAATTTTGTGAAAGTTTTTTTTTTTAAATTAAATTGATAATAAATGTAAAATGTATATTTTAGACAAACTGATGATGGTGGATAAAGACACCGAAACGTATCTGTAACATTTTAAATAATAAACAATAAAATTGACTGAAACCCAGGAATACATTGGAATTATTTAAAATGTCACAAATACGTTTCGGTGTCTTTCTCCACCATCATCAGTTTGTCTAAAATATATATTTACAGTTATCATCAATTAAAATAGAAAACTTTCACCAAAATTCACATATTAAAATACAAATCACACACATATTAAAAAGTACATCAAGAACATTGGTTTTCAGGTGATGAGTCAGGACAAACATGTCAGGGAAAAGACTAGAATCTATTGTTTAGAGATTTAAATTTAACTTACGCGTATAGTTGTTTCTCCCTTCACATTTGACTGGTCACTGAAATTTCCATGACCTTGAAAGTTGCAAAAGGCAATTATCACATAACGTGGAGATTCGAGATTGGCTGTTGTCTTTACGGGCCAAGTATGGCTGGTTGTTTCAGGTAATGAGGAATATTCAACAATTTCCCAACTTCGAAAAGCTATTAACAATTCTTTATTCGAATCTAGTATTTTTGTTAATGTTAGTTGTTGAGGTAAATTGACACTAATATGGGGTACTTTCCAACAGATTTTTTCAAACGAAACTTACGGGTTTTCAAAAGTAAGAGCAGAAGGTTCTCTATCATCTTTATAAAAAACAGTATCTAAACCATTACTTGCTCTAATCAGAATGAGTTCCGGTTTCATGATCATAATTATTCTCTTATAGTCTTCATCCTTTCTTATAGTCAAAAAATCCCAAAAGAATATTTAAGGGTATAGGACACAATGAATTTTCCTTTTGTCATCCACTAAAGTTCTATCACTCTCCTTCTTCTCTGGAAACCGTCCTGTGTTTTGTAGTTTTAATCTTTCAGTAATGTTAAATGATAAATATCCCTTCAGCGTGGAAGCTAAGCCAACGTTTCTTACAGAGTGTATAGTAACTCCATTAATTTCATAACGAATTTTGCGAAACAAAAATGCAATACCATTGTAAATAAACCTTAATCTCTTTGTGTATTTTTCATCGCTGTTTGCAAGAGTTCCTTCGATATACAGAATACTTTCCGAAGGTAAAGTATATGTACCAAGTTCCTGAATTGGTATTCGAATTTCATCATTGTAATCGAATTTTGATTAAGTACATGCTTGGTATGTGTGTAATTCAGAATTCACTATTGCATTATCGACGTAGATACTTTCGTTTACGTTTAATATATCCATCGCCCGGAAATAAAAAATGCTTTCTACCGACATACACTGCCCAATTACATACTGAGACTCATAAGACATAAGAGAGAACTGTACAGACTATATACATACACTCAAAGTAACGATCTAACAAAGACACTGAACCAACTTAACAGAAACATTAAAACTTTGATTGGACAATACCGACAAGACAAATGGCTAGATCATGTAAAAAATACAAAAAGACAAATGCAAAACATACTGGCGGAAAATTAAGAAACTAGCGCAATACAAAAAAACTAGCACTACTGACACAATTGACGAAAACGGAACAGACCGTTACACAGACAAAGAGAAAGCAGACGCGTTCGCCAGACACTATCAAAGGCCTTTCAGAATATCGACAAACCCTACCTTCGACAATGACAACTGGAACTTGATCAACGACTGGTATTTGAACTATTTTAGCAGCTCACCAAACTATACCTACAAACTGATCACAGACACAGAGTACGATGAAGCCCTAGCGCATATCAAAAACAGAACACCGTGAGAAGACAAAATTAAGGCAAAACTCTTAAGGAGCCTAACTCAAGACACACACAAACTGATCCTTACTGAATTGAACAACTGCATCACAAATAACAAAATCCCAAAAACATGGAAAAACGGCTTATTAATCCCTATACCCAAAAATGGAATTGACAATACACAACCGAGCAACTACAGACCAATAACACTACTCCCAGTACTAAGCAAAGTTTTTGAATACATAATAAAGCAGCCGCTTGAATAAGTGATTCGAAAATATATACCTGCCTACCAATTTGGTTTCAAACAACATCACTCGACCATTCATCCGCTCTTTATTTTGAAAAACTATATACAAACGACTCACCTAACTGACAGAAAGTCGGCGTGTCTATTTATGGATATTAACAAGGCCTTTGACAGTGTCTGGCATATGGGCTTACTCTACAAACTTCACAAACTCCACACACCAACATATCTAGTTCACATCATAAAAAAACATTCTTGAAAACAGACTACTGCAAGTACAAATTAACAACACATTAACACAAGGAAATACGAAGGAACACAAGCACTGTCGTCCTGCCAGCTGACAAAGGAAACGCTACAGTCGTCATAAACAGAGAGCAGTACGAGCAGAAAATCCAAAACTTATTGGACCCAGCCACTTATACGAAGCTCAAAAAAGACCCGACTCAAGCCAAGCTCAGAAACATCAACCGCCTGATCAAAATATCCTCTATAGACGAGAACACCAGTAAGAGGATTATTAGGTCAGAAGCCCTCCCCCCGTGTTTGTATGGATTACCGAAGATTCACAAGGACGGAATACCACTAAGACCAATCGTCAGTGCCCCGGGATCACCAACTTACGATATAGCAAAATATCTATCCTCTCTTCTGCAGCCACACTTGGGGTCCACGGAAACATATATCAAGGATTCCAAACATTTCATTGAGAAGATCCAAGACCTCAGACTGGAACCTACGGATATGCTGGTCAGCTTCGATGTTGTATCTCTATTCACAAACTTGGACGAATCAATAGGACTAGTGGCGGAGCTATTCGAAGAGAGTACAACAAATCTGTTCAAGGCTTGTCTAAAGGGCAGCTACTTCCTGTGGAATGGAGATTACTACGAGCAAAAGGCAGGAGTAGCCATGGGAAGCCCACTCAGTCCGGTGGTGGCGAATCTATTCATGGAGAAGATTGAGGAAGCAGCGTTGAGCACCGCAGCCCTTAAACCAACGATCTGGTACCGATATGTCGATGACACGTTCGTGCTATGGAGGCATGGACGCAAAAACCTGGACATGTTCCTCGACCATTTAAACAAACAGCACCCAGACATCCAATTCACCATAGAAGTTGAACAAAACCACCAACTGGCCTTCCTGGATGTTTTGGTGTCTAGGCAAGGGAATCGTTTGGACCACAAGGTATATCGAAAAGCCACCCACACAGACAGATATCTTCACAAGCTATCTAACCACCATCCGAGTCAGAAGCAGGGAATCATTAAGACTCTCACGGATAGAGCCAGAAAAATATGTGGACCACAACATTTAACAACGGAATTACAGCACTTGGAAAAAGCTTTTCTTCAGAACGGATATTCCCAGTTGGACATCAAAAAAGCTGTAGGAATGGAACGTGCTGAAAAAAGTGAGTCCACTCTGAAAGCTTTCCTGCCCTATGTTCCCAGGGTTACGGACAGAATTGGGAGGCTCTTGAGGAAACACAACATAAGATCGGTCTACAAGCCCACAACAAAGATCCGAGAATGTCTAGGGTCGGTTAAAGACAAAAGACCTCACCTAGCAACTGCGGGAATCTACCGGATTCCATGCTCCTGTGGAAGCGTCTACATAGGAACTACTAAGAGATCGGTTGCGACAAGATTAGAAGAACATCGACGGACTTGCAAACTTGGACATGTGGAGAAGTCGGCAGTGGCGGAACATGCCCTCAGCGATGGAACACACAACATCTATTTCGGAGAGGCACAGGTCCTGGCCACGACAACAGGGTATCGCCCCCGACTAATACGAGAAGCCATTGAAATCTGCAAACACGACGACAATTTCAACAGAAAAGAAGAGACAATGGCGCTGAACAGGATATGGTTTCCAGCACTCACCAACGCAAAAACAGCAAGAAAAGGCAACAGCTCAGGACAGGAGAGAGAATCCTGTACACCGGAGGATAGCAACAGCCAACAGTATGCGCAAGCTCCGATGACACAGGCCACGTCATCACAAACCACGTCATCGCGACCGGTGCATAAATACGGACTGCGCCCGAGGAATCGCATCAGAACAGCGTAAGCGTTCAAGCAAACCACTTCTGAAGTTGCAAGCCGCACGTGCTTGCGAAACGTCAAGAAGAAATTCTACCGAACTACGGCCTAAAAACCCGAAAAACCCACTTGTAACAACACATTGTCTATTTCTTTTTCCCTGAACAAGGACTCCCGCAAGGATCCCCCTCTCACCATTCCTATATAATATATACTGCCATGATATCTATATTTACCACTTACCACACAAAAACCAAATAGACAAATCAACGTACATATTACTATACGCCGACGATACTGCACTAATAGTACACAACAAAACCACTGAAAAAGCGACTGAAAGACTCAAAACAATAACGAACAATACAATGTCATGGTTCTATAAATGGAGACTAACACCAAACGCGTCAAAAAATCAACTTCTACTCACAAACCACCGACTCAACGCTGATTCCCCTACAATAATTGCAGTCGGTCAAACGACAGAACCAAAAAATGACATAAAATACCTAGGAACCACGATTGACCACAAACTTAAATTCACTAAACACATACGAAACATGAGGACAGAAACAATAAAGAGAACAAAACACTTCCGATCACTAACCGACAACGACAGAGGAATTAGCACAAACACCGTCACGAAAATATATAAGGCTATTTGTAGGCCTTTGCTAAACCATGGACATATACTCATGACCAACGGAACAGAAAGGACAAAACGTTATATACAAACAACAGAACAAATTACACTAAGACTAATAACACGAATAAGACACCCCCAAAACCCACTACACAACCCCTCCACCCAACTAGTATACGAACGCACAAACATGACAAAAATTTCGGAAAAACTCATACAACTACAGACAAAATGGACAAACAACCCCCACAACTGGACCATACTGAATCCCCTTTGTCTTACAAGACCAACCAGACAATCCCGCTTCCGTTTCTCTACATCAACGCTACTCGAACACTTACAAACGCAACTGACTACTGGAAAATAAAATAATTTTTTCTAGTCATTAGAATTGGAAAGTTTATTTAATAAGATTATTAACCTAGAATAAGAGATTTTTCATCTTTGTTTTTTATTTAGATTAAGACTGCATGTATTAAACAAGGGCAGAAAGACCGATAGGTCGATAGCCTTTTTTAGAAATAAAGATGTTTACTACTACTACTATTTACTACCTCATCGGACTCATTCCATATATGCGCTTCAAGCACTTTTTTTCTTAAAACGTAAAAGTTTACCTATTGTATTAGCTTTTGTGAAGTCAATCTTTTTACTGCATTTGATAAAACTTTTTAGAGTGTTTGGATTTGCATTTAGCTTGAAGGAAACTACCTCATCTTGAAAGTGATTTAGCATTTCAATTCTTAAGTATTTATCTATATCCTCAAGGTCATAGGTTCCTTCTTTAATAGTTACAACTTGAACTTCTATATGTATTTTATTGTTATCATTGCTTATATTAGGTATACTCATAATTGTTGCAAAATCTGCCAAACCTAAATGAAACTCTTTTGCATTATCCAAATATATAGGAGGGTGAAAATATGTCGATAAAACTGAAGTGTTTCCGGTAATTGTTAAAGTTGTGGACATTGCTGTGTGAGACTTAACTCCTTACTATTGATTTTTGCCTTTCATCATATTTTTATATAGGAATTCAAGAGATAGTTGTCAAGTCTCGCATCGTTGTTTGCCGAGTGTGGACGTGCTACGAAGCGGAATCGTGCGATATTTTCGAGTTAAAATCGAGTTAGAATTGTGTTCATTATCTGTATTTGTACGTTTTTTTTCAAGTAACATTTAAAAACATTCCTTATTTGGCAACTACCAGGTTTGAGAGATAAGTGAGATGAATCCCTGAAGCTCTCTGGAATCTGAGTCGGATCAGGGCTCCCAAGGGAGCTATTTTCGTAGGCCCAGGACCAAAAAAAGGGGTAGGTGCCCAAGTCGGATCCAACATCACCAGCGTCGCCAACCTCGGCTCCAAAAAAATCAGCCATGGAGAAAACAATACCAGCAGCATCACAACCGACAAATGACGGATTCGGTGTTCCACCCGCCAATTGTTGATGAGCCTCCAATACTTCCCAACTCCAACGAAGGGACTGAACGGGAAGCAATTGCTGAGAGCCCTACAACAATTGCGAACAAGCCCAAGCAGGCAGAAGATCCGCAGCCAATTGTGATCGCTGGAAAACCCAGCAATCACACAATGCTGAAGATGATGAATGATGGTGCTGAAGATGGTGAATGATCTAAAAACCATCACCAGTCAGCCTTTCACGCTGAAGTATACGAAAACTTCGTTGATCGTGTACTGCAGCAGCATTATGGACTGGGCGGCGGTAAAACGATCCCTGGAAGAGGACAATAGCCAGTTCCACACCTACGCGCCTTCGTCGGAAAAAACGCACGCGTTCGTCCTGAGGGGCCTGGAGGGGAATGTCGATCTGACTGCCATCAAGGAGGATCTGGCAGACAAAAGACTGGAGGTGAGAAGTGTCTTCAAAATGAAGTACTCTTCAGGCCGCTCTACCTCGTCGTCACTAGCGACAAAGCCAACCTCCGAAAATTGAACGCCGAGGCCAAGGTGGTGTGCAGTATCAGGGTTTCGTGGGAAACCAGCAAAAACCGGAAGACCCTGACACAGCGTCGTCGATGCCAGGGCTGGGGCCATGTCTCTGGGAACTGCCACCGGGACTTTAAATGCTCCCGATGCGCCCGGGGGCATAAAATCGCCGCCTTTCCCGTTGGAGCTACATTAAAGTGCGCTACTGCGGTGGGCCTCATCGTAGCTTTGACGAGGCCTGTCCAGTCTACATATTCAAACAAGTGCAAGTCCCGGCGGAGAGGCGGCGTTTCGTCTCTGCTCCTCTTCCAACGAAGCCAGCCTGGGGTCAAACCAGCCGAGCCCCTGGCCCCATCCACCCTTCACACCTAAGCAGCAGCACCATAGCGCCAAGTCACGCCAACAGGACGATGCTGAGGCAGCACGAAGCTATCCCGACGAGCTCCGCCCGCCCAACCCATGGAATAAATGGAAACGCGGTGGACATGCTGGGCAGTGTCCAGCGGGAATTCGCCGAGATGTCGTCGCAGATCAACTTGGAGGAGGTGATCAAGGTGGTAAGATTTTACAGAGCTGCATTAAATAGTTGCGTCTCGAAGACAGACAAATTCCTAGTCTCAGCACAGTTCTTTAATGGAGATATTTACAGCTTCGGTTTTTAAGTATTGATATTGTCAACTGTGCCCTATGAGGATTGGGGAAACTCATGTGGACTCCGGAGTTGTCTCGGCGAGTTCGAGCCGTTCCTCGGGTCTGAGGACGTCGATGTGACGTTAATCGTGGAAACATGGTTGCACCCCGGAGACAGAATCACAATATGGGAGTATAGGCTCGAACGTGCCGATAGCCCCGGACTAAGGAGTGGAGTGGCCATAACGCAGCATGCATAAAGCAACGATCCCATTCAGGAGACTGTCATGCAGGCAGTCAGTAATAGAGAACGTTGTCGTAGAGCTTCATGATGGTGTTTTGAACTACTCGCTCACAGGCCACTGACATTGATCCATTTTATTCAAACACCAATAAGGTGTTACTTATGGGAGATTTCAACGCCCGCTATCCACTACTTAATAACCCTGGACGAAAAAACGCAGTTGGCACCTTCCTAGCTAGCTACGTTCGCGACAATGGCCTACTAGTTATGCCCACTTCATCTCCAGCGCATTATCCGAACAGTGGAATAAAACCATCTTTTATTGACTTCGGGATAGCCAAAGGACTCGCCAATCTCACGGGGATGGTGGTTATAGACGCCCTCAGCAGTGACCATCTGCCCATCTACCTTGACATTAGGGATTTAAAGTGCACTCAAACTAACGGCTTTCATCCGAGGATTTCGATTTTCGCGAATATCGAAAGAGACTACAAGGCCTGACCCGTATTCCGAACCAGATCCATACTGTCGAGGCTCTAGAGCTTGCAGTAAAAGGTCTGGCAAAAAATATACAACAGACACAGCAAGCTTTGTTGCTGATTGAAAAGATGCACGAGCTGCACGAAATGAACAATACCTCTTCCATTCATATATACTACATCCCCACACAGTGACAATAAGATAAGTAACTTTTTTCTACTAAAATAACCCTAGGAATAATTTATATGGCAATACAACGTTTGCCGGGTCAGCTAGTTAAATATATATATTCAAACGCTTTGCTATTGGTCGTGCTTTTTCAACAAATCTCAGTCCGAATCACATTCTTACGCGTTGCTTAATTCTGAATATAAATCTTTTTAAAAAGGGTTTTTTTTATGAAGAACGTAACTTACACCAGAATAACCGAAATTTACGAAGCTACAGGGATAGCCGACTATACAGGGTGATTCAAAAGTGGCGTCATTCCTTTTAAGGGGTCACTTGGAGAATACGAGAAAAAGATCGAAAACATTTTTTTCGAAAATTTCTAGAAGATATTAACAGTTGAAAACCGAATTTCAACCTTGTTATTAAGCATTATTTTAAAATAGTCCCATGTTTGCTTGGTAGCCTTTTGGAATACTTAACCATTCGAAAAGAAAAATTACTATCTTTGCTTAAAATTACGAAAATTTTTGATATTAAAAAAGACCTCTTCTACAATTTTTTGATGAAAAGTCAAAGCGGCAATGATGTTTTTTGTCATTAATAGATAGTTATAGGTAGATAGCCTTTGTCAATAATAACTAGCATTGTTAATCTGTGAGTTACTTTGAAGTTCCTTTCACAAAATGTACACCAACATCGAATTTGCGGATATGTAATTAGTTATGGGAAAATTCCACACTAACATAGCAGAAGGGGTAAGACCTTACACCAGCAAAGGGCCAGAGACACTTTACGATTGGCTCCAGGAATTGATGCAGATTGTGGACGATCTAGAGGTGCTCGGGTTCCAGACACAGAGGCACAAGTATTGGAGATAATTGCAGCAGAGCCTTCCAGGAGTGCTCGGAGCATTGCACAACCATTGACACTTTACCAGGCACCGGATAATTGTCCCTATAACTCACCAGAGGAAGGGCCACATTCCTACCATGTATGTAAGACGCACAAGACACATTAACTCTCTGATCTTCCGAACACCGGTACAAATTGAACAGAAGTTAATTAACCGAATACGAGAAGCTGATCAAAAGTTGATCCCAGACTGCGCCGAAGAGTGTACAATAAAGTGATTCGGGAATAAACATGTCTGGAGTTAAACGGGAAGAACTTCGTCAACCTTTTGTGATTTAACAACTTAATTGTATGTTATTTGATTAATATTAATCATTGATACATAACCTTATACAGGAGATGTTTGTTTACATGTGAGGCGAGTTTAGGTATATCACTCATCTGCCCCAAAAAGGATGGCAGCACTGACGGCAAATTGACAGCGTTATCCTAACCTCAAATATTTCTATTGCTTTCTATTTCTTTGATTTGTGTTTATCCATGGTTGCTACAATTTTCAATAATTAAAAAGAAACAGGTATTTACGTAATGTTAATTAGGCAGATTATCTTGAAAAGCATCGTTGCCATAATTCTAATCTAGTTTTTGGCAAATATCTCAGTTTTTGATAAGAATTAATTTTTTTACTATTTTTCCTGTGATCCCAAAACACTCCCAGACAACACCCTGTGTAACAGGTTGGTTTTGAAGGGTCAAAATTCTTGAAACATGAGTTATTGGCTTTAGCTCTTCGAACGCTACAATGACATATACCACCCCTTATACTATTTTTAAAAAAATGTAACATATCAATATCAATATCAGGTAATAATTCTAGTTTGACTTTCGTTTTCTCTAACATGCCATCCCAGCTTAAACCTGGTGTTGTATAGTACTGTGCAGGATCTAATTTATAAACATTTAGTGAAACATTTCGAGACGCTTCGAAAAAATCGATCAATATGAGAACATCAGATAATAAATAAATTTTAGTATAATCGAGTAAACTTTGACATTGAAAAAGATTCCAAATATTAATAGCTCTCGTTTCGTATATTTTCCTGACTGTACTTCAATTCACTCCAATACATTCCTGGGGTTCAGTCAATTTTACTGTTTATTATTTAAAATGTTACAAATACGTTTCGGTGTCTTTCTCCACCATCATCAGTTTGTCTAAAATCTATATTTTTACATTTACAGATATCATCAATTTAAATAGAAAACTTTCACCAAATTACACATATTAAAATACAAATCACACACATATTAAAAAGTACATCAAAAACATTGGTTTTCAGGTGATGAGTCAGGACAAACATATCTGGGAAAAGACTAGAATCTATTGTTTAGAGATTAAAGTTTAAATTCAACTAACGCGTATAGTTGTTTCTACCTTAACATTTAACTGGTCACTGAATTTTCCATATTTTACTCGATATCAAGCGAGCGAAACAAAAAAACTGTTTATCTTTCGCCTTTTCTTTGCATTCTAGGAATTGCTTGGCAATTCCTCATATCAGGTGTATACATTTCATTTACTTGGTCCAATCAATTCATGCATGCGATCACCTAATTAGCGTATGATACACAGAGCTAAGATTGTCTGTGCCTGATCTGAAATTCATTGGTCTCGCATCGTTGCTTGCAGAGTGTGGACGTGCTGCGAAGCTGAATCGTGCGATATTTTCGAGTTGAGATTGTGTTCGTTATTGTATTGTGCGTTTTTTGGAATAACATCTAGAACATTCCTTATCGGGCAACTACTGGGTTTGCGCGATAAGTGTAATGAATCCCGGAAGCTCTCTGGAATCCGAGTCGGACCAGGGCTCCAAAGCAGCTACTTTCTTAGGCCCAGGACCAAGAAGAGGGGTAGGGTGCCCAAGTCTGACCCAACATCGCCAGCGTCACCAACCCCGGCTCCGAAAAAATCAGCGATGGAGGAGGCTGTAGGGGTCTCGCAGACGACTTCAGCGGGCGCAGCGGATGACGGGTTCGTCGTCCCGCGAAGGACTGTGGCGTGGAGCACGCTGATTGTTGCTCCAGAGCCCACGACGCTAAAAAATCGCTTTACGCCCATCCAGCCGCCAATCGTGGATGAGCCTCCAACACTTCCCAACACCAGCGTAGCGAGTGAACGGGAAGCAATTGCTGAGAGCCCTACAGCAGTTGAAAACAAGCCCAAGAGGGCAGAAAAGCCGCCGCCAATTGTGATCGCTGGAAAACCCAGCGATCACACAATGCTGATTGGTGGTCTAAAAACCATCACCAGTCAGCCGTTCACGCTGAAGTACACGAAGGCTTCGATAATCGTGTACTGCAGCAGCATTACGGACTGGGCGGCGGTAAAACGATCTCTGGAGGAGGACAAGAGCCAGTTCCACAGCTACGCCCCTTCGTCGCAAAAAACACACGCGTTCGTCCTGAGGGGCCTGGAGGGGAATGTCGATCCGACTGCCATCAACGACGATCTGACAGACAAAGGACTGGAGGTGAGAAGTGTCTTCAAAATGAAGACAATCTTCAGGCCGCTCTACCTGGTCGTCACTAGCGACAAGGCAAACCTCCGAAGGCTTAACGCCGAGACCAGGGTGGTGTGCAGTGTCAGGGTTTCGTGGGAAACCCGCAAAAACCGGAAGACCCTGACACAGTGTCGTCGATGCCAGGGCTGGGGCCATGTCTCCGGGAACTGCCACCGGGATTTTAAATGCTCCCGATGCGCTGGGGGCATGAAATCACTGCCTGCCCCGTTGGGGCTACATTAAAATGCGCTAACTGCGGTAGGCCTCATCGTAGCTTTGACGAGGCGTGACCAGTCTACATTTACAAACAGGCGCAAGTCCCGACGGAGAAGCAGCGTTTCGTCCCTGCTCCTCTTCCAACGAGGCCAGCCTGAGGTCAAACCAGTCGAGCCCCTGGCCCGATCCACCCTTCACCCCTAAGCAGCAGGACCATGGCGCCAAGTCACGCCAACAGGACCATGCTGCCCCCGCCACCGCCTTCATTAGCGGAGTTTCCTCCGCTGAGGTAGCACGAAGCTGTCCCGACGAGCTCCGCCCACCCAGCCCATGGTATAAATGGGAACGCGGTGGCCATGCTGGGCAGTGTCCAGCGGGAACTCGCCGAGCTGTCGTCGCAAATCAACTTGGAGGAGGTGATCAAGGCGGTAAGATTTTACAGCGCTGCATTGAGGGGTTGCGTCTCGAAGACAGACCAATTCCTAGTCTCAGCGCAGTTCTTCAATGAAGATATTAACAGCTTCGATTTTTAAGTATTGATATTGTCAACTGTGTCCTATGAGGATTGGGGAATGGAACTCATGTGGACTCCGGAGTCGTCTCGGCGAGTTCGAGCAGTTCCTCGGTCTGAGGACGTCGATATAGCGTTAATCGTGGAAACATGGTTGCGCTCAGAGACAGAATCACAATCCGGGGGTACAGGCTCGAGCGTGCCGATAGGCCCGGTCTAAGGGGTGGAGTGGCCATAGCGATAAAGGCAACGATCCCATACAGGAGACTGCCATGCAGGCAGTCAGTAATAGAGAACGTTGGCGTTGAGCTTTTTGATGGTGTTTTGATCTACTGTGGGTACTCTACTTCTACTCGCTTACAGGCCACTGACGTTGATCCATTTTTTTCAAACACCAATAGGGTGTTGCTTATGGGAGATTTCAACGCCCGCCATCCACTATTTAATAACCCTGGACGGAAAAACGCAGGTGGCAGTTTCCTAGCCATCTACGTTCGCGATAATGGCCTACTAGTTATGCCCACTTCATCTCCAACGCATTATCCAAACAGTGGTATGAAACCATCTTTCCTTGATTTCGGAATAGCCAAAGGACTCGCCAATCTCACGGAGATGGTGGTCAAAAACGCCCTCAGCAGTGACCATTTGCCCATTTACCTCGACATTAGGGCTTTAAAGCGCACACAATCGAACGACTTTCGATATTCATACGAAAATTTCGATTTTCGCGAATATCGGAAACGACTACAAGACCTGACGCGTATTCCGGGCCAGATTGATGCTGTCGAGGCTCTAGAGCGTGCGGTGAAAGGTCTGACCAGGAATATAAAACGGACACAGCAAGCTTTGGCCAAAAAAGTTCCGAACAGACCGCGGCGCGACAACCTTCCTGAGAAAATCTTGAACCTTATTAAGGCGAATAATAGAATCAGGAAGCGTTGGCAGCGATTCGGTCAATCTGCCGATCGCATAAGGGCAGCAGAACTTGCACGAGAAATCCAGAGCGAAATTTCCGCATACAGGAATTTAACCTGGGCGGAAAAATTGCGAAATTTATCTCCGCGTGACAATTCTTTGTGGAAACTGTCGAGAAGTCCACGAAAAGGCTACGAGCAAGTCCTGCTCTTGAAAAAGAGGGGCGGAGTTACATTACCACCAGCGACAAATGCGAGCTGCTCGCCGACTTTTTGGCAGAAGTACACAAAGTCCAACCAGCCCTTCAGGATAACGAAATAGAAAGACAGACCGCTGTTTTCGTAGAACGGAAGTATCCTATACCACCCTCGATTTTGCATTCCTATATAACAACCCCGTCGGAGATACAATCGTGTCTTCAGCGCCTTCCTAGCCGAAAAGCCCCTGGGCTAGACGGCATCCCTTATTTACTCCTCAAAAACTTATCGCGGAAAACTATAGTGCTAATAGCACAAATAGTGAACGCAGTCCTTAAATTGCAGCACTTCCCACAGGACTGGAAAAACGCTGTAATAATTCTTATCTTAAAGCCGGGCAAAAACCCGACTGATCCCGCCTCTTATAGGCCAATTTCCCTCCTAAACTCACTCGGCAAATTAACCGAGAGGGTTATCCTATCGAGACTACAGGCAGCAGCCGCGCTTCGAAGTTTAATCCCGGATGAGCAGTTTGGCTTTCGAGCAAGACACAACACAACGCTGCAGACTGCTAGGATCGCCACGGATGCCTATGAAGCATTTAATAAGCTTCAAAGTACGGTAATGCTGCTTCTCGATATGGAAAGGGCCTTCGACACAGTCTGACACACAGGCCTGCTGTATAAGTTGTTTGCCGTACATTCACTGCCACTCTACCTAGTTTCCCTTATAGTGTCTTACCTAAAAAACAGTACCATCCAGGTGAAAGTGGAGAATTCCACTTCTGCTAAAAGACGCATGGCGGCAAGAGTACCACAAGGTACAGTGATTTCGCCGTTGCTGTATACATTGTATACAGCAAACATTCCAAAACTTCACACTACGAAATTAGCACAATACGCGGATCTGTTACGCGGAAGCTCCGAAATCTCGCATTGCGCATCACCTGAGTTTATTGACGCCGTATTTCGATAAATGGAAACTTAAATTGAATCCCAGGAAGACTGAACTTATTATCTTCTCGTGCAAATTTACTAACAACGAAATCCTATCGCCACTCATGGTGCAAAATACTCCAATCCAGCCAGTAAAAGAGGTGAAACACCTGGGATTCAAACTAGACGCCCTACTTCACTTCAACAAGCATGTTGACTATGCTGTACAAAAGACTTTCATGGCCCGAAGAAAGTTGTACTCTCTTTTCATTCAGCGCCAAATTCATTTCTGTCACCTCAAAACAAACTTCTGCTCTACACCTCCACCATAAGGCCCATACTGACCTACGGCTCCCCTGTCTGGCACTCTGTCTGTGATTCCACGAGACGACGTGTTCAAAGGACCCAAAATAGGTTCCTGAGAGGCGTCCTATCGGCTGACAGATACACCAGAATAACCGAAATGCACGAAGCTACAGGGATTGCCTATATAGCCGACAATATAGATACCATCGCTGAAAAATTTTATCATAGCGGAGTGCAAGGCTCAGTCCTTACGCGAAATATCACCCAAGTAAGAGCAAACGATCGCCCAATACATGGTCCCCTGTATAAGCGACTTCCCATATTTTATGAGGATTTTGTCCCTGACAGTACGTGACGACAAACAAACATTGCCTGCCAGTTGCAGACAGTCGTTTCTAGCAGGCTGGAAACGCACAAATCCAACATAACGTGACTTGACGGGTTCGTCCTGCCTCGTTCTGGTTGGTGTTGGCTGGTCCTTGCACCGATCGGGGCGGGGGCGGATGGATTTGGTCATCTAGTTGAAACTGCCGACGGTTAACGCCACGGCTGACAGTATCAAACTTAAAGGTCGAAGCAAAAGGGGTTTTTGGCTTCCCTTCAGGAAGACCTTTTTTCCTTAATGAATGCCCCTCGAATAAAACCAAAACCGCCACTTCAAGACTATCTCCTGACGTTGTCGTGCGTATGGCTAGCTCGGGAATGTCCATGTTAGGGCACTGCCCTGGTAATGGACGACTTAGCGCGCCTATTTAGATCATGGGCTAAGACCAACCGGCCGAACATCTGGCTAGATATGGGAGTTATGTTTGTTAACTTTGTTTGTGAATTTTATTAATGGGAATATTCAATAAATTTTTATCTATCTATCTATCTGAAATTCATTGCATTCTGATGTTTTTTAATTTGTATCATTTCATGGATTCTTCTCTTATTATAGTTGTTTTCGTTGATTAATATTTGTGTGTTATCGAAATCAAAATCATGCAACTTTTGTTGTGAAGGTTGTGCTCATGCCGTTCCATTTTCGTTAACCTTTCTTAAACTATACTTATGTTCGTATATTCTTGTTTTTAAATATTGCCCTGTTTGACCTATGGATGTGTTGTCACAGTTCAAACAGTCAATCTTGTATAATACGTTAGGTGTGACCAACTTATCACTTCTAGGTTTAAATTTTGTAAAACATTATTTTGCCAAGTTGTTATTAGTTTTTTCCGCTATAGTAATATTATGTGGTTTTAAAATTTTTTTTTATTTTTGTGTTGATTTCTGGTATGTACGGTAATGATACATACTTGATTTCACCTTCTTTTTTCTTTTTTATATCATTTATGTTGTTCCATTTATTTGCATTGTAGATTTTATTAATTATTTGTTTTATAATTGGTTCGAAGAAATCTTTGGGATAGTTGTTCTTTATTAGTATCTTTTTTATTTTGTCAAGATTTTTTGTTCTGCATCTATAATGTGCTAATTTTATCGCTCTATCAGTAAGAGCTTTTACAACACTTTTTTTATATTGTATAGGTGCATATGATTGGTAATTCAAGTATCTACCAGACCACACATCCTTTGTGTACCAGTTTGTTTTTATTTCCCCATTATCGTCATATATAACCGTCATATCTAAAAAGTTTAATGATCTGTTTTTGTCTTCCTCAATGGTGAATTTAATGGTCTCATGGAACGCATTAAACTTATCCAGTGTGTATTGAACTTTTTGGTTTGGCAGGCACATTATGCAGTCATCAACGTATCTTTTAAAAAATCCACACTCAAAATTTAAATCAAGTATTAGTTTTTCTTGCAGACTTTCCATTACAAGGTTTGCTATTGTTGCAGCTATGGGAGACCCCATAGTCCCAGCTATGGGAGACCGATAGTTAGCAACATAAATGCCCCAACTTATCATTGTCTAAATACCTGTCAGCTGTGTTGAGTAATATATTGGGAAATGCACAATATCACATTAGGGACTCATGGAGTTTCTGCGAATTTATAAAAAAAACAGAAGATACCTGAGAACCATCGCCTAATATCGCTTGATGTGGTATGTACTCAATACAGTGCATAAGAAATAAATGGTCTGAAATAAAGGAACATACATCTTTACCCGAAAATGAATTTATTGGGGCGGAAGAGCTGTGCCTTAAGTCCACTTACTTCCGGTACGAGGACAATTTCTGTTCACAAATATATGGAGTAGCTATGGGGTCTCCCATAGCTGCAACAATTGCAAACCTTGTAATGGAAAGTCTGGAAGAAAAACTAATACCTGATTTAAATTTTAAGTGTGGACTTTTTAAAATATACGTTGATGACTGCATAATGTGCCTGCCAAACCAAAAAGTGCAATACACACTGGATAAGTTTAATGCGTTCCATGAGACCATTAAATTCACCATTGAGGAAGACAAAAACAGATCATTAAACTTTTTAGATATGACGGTTATATATGACGATAATGGGGAAATAAAAACAAACTGGTACACAAAGGATATGTAGTCTGGTAGATACTTGAATTACCATTCATATGCACCTATACAATATAAAAAAAGTGTTGTAACAGCTCTTACTGATTGAGCGATAAAATTAGCACATTAAAGATACAGAACAAAAATTCTTGAAAAAATAAAAAAGATACTAATAATGAACAACTATCCCAAAGCTTTCTTCGAACCCATTATAAAACAAAGAATTAATAAAATCTACAATGCAAATAAATGGAACAACATAAATAATATAAAGAAGAAAAAAGAAGGTGAAATCAAGTATGTATCATTACCGTACATACCAGAAATCAACACAAAAATAAAAAATGTTTTAAAACCACATAATATTACTATAGCGGAAAAAACTAATAACAACTTGGCAAAAGAATGTTTTACAAAATTTAAACCTAGAAGCGATAAGTTGGACACACATAACGTAATATACAAGATTGACTATTTGAACTGTGACAACACATACATAGGTCAAACAGGGCAATATTTAAAGAAAAGAATATACGAACATAAGTACAGCTTAAGAAAGGTTAACGAAAATGCAACAGCATTAGCATAACATGCACAACAAAAGTTGAATGATTTTGATTTCGATAACACACAAATATTGATCAATGAGGAGAACTATAATAAGAGAAGAATCCATGAAATGATAGAAATTAAAAAACATCAAAATGCAATGAATTTTAGATCAGACACAGACAATCTTAGCACTGTGTATCAAACACTAATTAAATGATCGCATGCATGAACTGATTGGACCAAGTAAATGAAATAAATACACCTGATATTGAGGAATTGCCAATCAATTCCTAGAATGCAAAGAAAAGGCGAAAGGTAAACAGTTTTTTTGCTTCGCTCTCTTGATATCGACTAAAATATGGAAAATTCAGTGACCAGTTGGATGTTAAGGTAGAAACAACTATACGCGTAAGTTAAAATTAAATTTAAATCTCTAAACAATAGATTCTAGTGTTTTCCCAAATATGTTTGTCCTGACTTATTACCTGAAAACCAATGTTCGTGATGTACTTTTTAATATGTGTGTGATTTGTATTTTAATGTGTGAATTTTGATGGAAAATTTTTATATAAATTAATAATAACTGTAAATGTATATTTTAGACAAACTGATGATGGTGGAGAAAGACACCGAAACGTATTTGTAACATTTTAAATAATAAACAATAAAATTGACTGAAACCCAGGAATGCATTGGAGTGAATTGCTAGAAATACTCGCTAAAATTGGATATACCTGACTAGATGACCTTTTAGCAAGTGCCAATTCGTCAATATTCATAAGAAGACCTACTGAATTATTCATGCTGTTAATTGATTTCGGGTCCAAACTGTTAAAAATACTGCTGAGACACTTATTTAGCCCAATATGATAGTAATGTCCGGGCATCACTGATTTTACTTCAACAGACCTGACTGTTTGCAGCAAGGTTCTTGCGTCCAAAGGCAAATCTTTACAAATAGGTTGTACTAGTTTTAATAAGTCCTTTAAAGCAGTATAGGCTATGTTGTGCTTCATTGTCCATTCTGTCAACTTTTCTTTAAATGAGTTATTACTACTACATACTACTGTTTAAACTATCACAATTTACCGAGTATATGGTAGAATAACCTTCAAATTAATTGCCTCGTCTGCTGTTGAATCAGTATCGGAATTATCATGGCATCAAAAAGTCACTATTGTCACTGAAATTAGGATTTAGTGATTGGTTCACATTTTGATATGGATTAACATGTTGTGCCTGCAACGTTCAGTTGTTTGAGCTGCACCCAGGCTGTGAAACGATGTCACCACTAACGGAACTCCCATGGGAATTGCAAAGTTGTCTTTCGTTGGCTCTCTTGGCCCTCATGTAATGTTTGTTTAGCTTACCAGTTGCACATGCTCTCTTCATGTTCGGTTAACTCGGAAACACAGGCTACACACTATTATAGACGTGTTATAAACACGGCCATAGGCGATTTAATAAACGACATTAAATTTGTTCATTGCAATCGGACGCACTCGAGCAAGTTCGTCAAACAGCGAGGAAAGCAGTTTATATAACTTCGTAAATAACGTCTTAAATGGGCCTTTTATAAGGCATTAACAAGACGTCTTGTAATGGATCCTTACAAGTCATCTTAAAGACGTCCTGTGTCAGACATTTACAAGACGTCTTGTTGTGGGCATTTTTAAGATGTCTTAAAGACGTCTTCAAGAGACATAAGGCGTTCGAACATAAAAACGATATAAAGAAGACGTCTTGCAGATGTCTTGTGCTGTCTGGGATGTCTGAGAAAGTAGTAAACACTGTTTATAAACCAAAAACAAAATTGTATATTGTATTAAGTTCTTACACATTAAGCAGCAGATGTGCACTATTACAGTATAAGAACTGAGTGAGTAAAAACTCGAAATTTGGGATTCTTGGATTAGGGACCAGTTTTTTTTGATCCACCGGGAGCTAAATTTAAAAGGACAATTACTTCCTCCCACTAATCCGAAAACAAAAGTCAGGTCACCACCATATTACACCATCATATTCAGTCGTAGCCACTGGGGTCGACCAGGACATTGAAGACAGCATGTTTCTGGAACGCCTGGAGCAGCAGGGCTTCAGAATAAGGTTCTGCAGGAGAATTATCTCGCGAGAGCGCAACGCACCCACACTCATGATGAGGTTAATAATCGGCGACATATCCACTTACGAAAGGTTGATGAACGACCGTGCGGTTGATTTTTTGGGCCGCATTTTCAAAATCACCGAAAGCAAACCACCAGCACCCGTGCCTGCGCCGTGTGGCAAATGCAACCTGTTCAGCCACAAAACTGAAGATTGCAAACAATCACCAAGATGCAAGAAGTGCCAGGGACCCCATCCAACTTCCAAATGCGAGTCACCACTGCCAACCAAGTGCGCAGCGTGCAACTCAGAGGACCACGCAGCATGGAGCATGAAGTGCCCGAAACGACCGACAGCCCCAATCGTCGGGATACCAAACGTAAAAATAAAATGTGTAAACAAACGTACGTCCGGGATTGCGGAGACAACGACGGTGGCAAGTAGAATACACACACCCATTACAACACATGACCACATCATAAACATATACAAACATCAACTTAACAAGACAAACAATACCAACAGAGACGAACTACTAAAAAAACTACGAAAACAATTTATAGAAGACTTCGACATTGACACCTCCGTTGTTTTCTTCGGAAACCTTATCTACATCTTAATGTTTGACTTGCTCCTGCTCGAGGGACGCTCTCCAACTGAACCCTGCGAATAAGTGAGACAGACAGTAACAAACATACAAGATTCAATTTGAAAGTACTTTACGCGAACATCAACGGACTTAACAGCAAAAAACCACTTATTTACAATTACATAGAACAAAACGACACAGACTGCTGCATATTTGTAGAGACTAAAACCAAACTAGGACAAACACCAACGTACAGAAATTGGCAGTATATTTATAGGCATGGAAATACCATCAATCATGCCAGGGGCGGGGTCGCAGCTCTCCTAAAACCAACATTTAAATTTGGAAGAGCAAATCCTCCTTCCCTCAACAACCCTTTGAACGACTGTCTACATTTTACCATACCCTACTTAAACGACCTGATACACATATTTCTGACATACATACACCCACACTCCAACCTAGAACAAAACATACTGACTGAGGCGAGCATCTATAAATATGCAATAATTATAGGCAACTTTAAATTGAATAGAAACAAAACGAAACAACTTAAAAGATTTTTGCAAAATTCCGACTTTATAAAACAGCACACCCCACCAACTTTTCTGATGCCCGCAAACCCAGACTCAACACCAGACGTTCTACTGCACACAAGAAACTTGACAAACACCATCAACAACATAAACTTAACCAACGAACTTGGATCCAACCACCTGGCTGTTACGTTTAACATAGACTTACAACATACGCAACCTACCTCCAATACACCTCCTATAGGGAAAAAATTAAACCTAACAAAGACTGACATAGACAAAGTGAAACAACATATACATGACTACATTCAATCACAAGCACAGCACATTTCAATAGAAACCATACAACAACAACTTACACTAGCCATACGAAAATTTAGCCCGGAAATAAAAAATGCTTTCTATCGACATACACTGCCCAAATACATACTGAGACTAATAAAACATAAGAGAGAACTGTACAGACTATATACAAAAACTCGAAATAACGACCTAAAAAAGACACTGAACCAACTTAACAGAAACATTAAAACTCTGATTGGACAATACCGACAAGACAAATGGCTAGAAACATGTAAAGAAATACAGAAGGACAAAGGCAAAACATACTGGCGAAAAATTAAGAAACTGGCGCAATACAGGAAGACTGGCACTACTGACACAATTGACGAAAACGGAATAGAACGCTACACAGACAAAGAGAAAGCGGACGCTTTCCCCAGACACTATCAAAGGGCCTTCAGCATATCGACAAACCTTAAGTTCGACAATGACAAGTGCAACTTGATCAACGACTGGTACTTGAACTATTTTAACAACTCACCAAACTATACCTGCACACTGATCACAGACACAGAGTACGATGAAGCCCTAGAGCACATCAAGAACACTGCACCGGGGAAAGATAAAATTAAGGCAAAACTCTTGAAAAGCCTCACTCAAGAAACACACAAACTGATGCTAACTGAATTGAACAACTGCATCACAAATGGCAGAATCCCAGAAACATAGAAAAAGGGCTTAATAATCCCTATACCCAAAAATGGACTGGACAATACACAACCGAGCAACTACAGACCAATTACCCTGCTTCCAGTACTAAGCAAAATTTTTGAATACATAATGAAGCAGCGGCTTGAAAAAGTGATTGGAAAATATATATCTACCTACCAATTTGGTTTCAAACAGCATCACTCGACTGTTCTTCCGCTCTTTATTTTGGCCAACAATATACAAACTACCCACCTAACTGAAAGAAAGACAGCTTGCCTGTTTGTGAACATTAACAAGGCTTTCGATAGTGTCTGGCATAGAGGCTTACTATAAAAACTATACAAACTACACACACCAACATATCTACTACACACCATAAAGAACTTACTAGAAAACAAACAACTACAAGTACCAATTGACAAAACACTGTCATTTTCTTCTTCCCCTGAACAAGGGCTCCCTCAAGGATCCCCGCTCTCACCGTTTCTCTACAATATATACTGCCATGACATATACAATTACAACTTACCAGACAAAAATCAAATCGACAGATCGGCATACATATTACAATACGCAGACGACACGGCACTTATTATACATGACAAAACTACTGAGAGAGCAGCTCAAAGACTCCAAACACTAACAAACAACACAATGACATGGTTTTATAAATGGAGACTAACACCAAACGCGTCAAAAAACCAACTTCTGCTCACAAACCACAGACTCAACGCTGACTCCCCTACAACAACTGCAGACGGCCAAACGACACAACCAAAAAACGACGTAAAATACCTTGGAATCACAATTGACCACAAACTTAAATTCACTAAACACATACGAAACATCAGGGCAGAAACAATAAAGAGAACAAAACACTTCCGATCACTAACCTACAATGACAGAGGAATTAGCACAAACACCGCCACCAAAATATATAAAGCGATTTGTATACCCTTGCTAGACTTTGGACATGACCAACGGAACAGAAAGGACAAAACGTTATACACAAACAACAGAACAAATTGCACCTAAGACTACTAACACGAATAAGACACCCCCAAAACCCACTACACAACCCCCCCACCCAACTACTATACGAACGCACAAACATGACAAAGATCTCGGAAAGACTCATACATCTACAGACAAAATGGACAAACAACCCCTACAACTGGACCATACTGAATCCCCTTTGTCTTACAAGACCAACCAGACAATCCCGCTTCCGTTTCCCTACATCAACGCTACTCGAACACTTACAAACGCAACTGACTAGTGGACAATAAAATAATTTTTTCTTGCCATTGAAAATTTATTTAATAATATTGTTAACCTAGAATAAGAGAATTTTCATATTTGTTTTTATTTAGGTTAAGACTACATGTATCAAGCTAGGGCAGAAAGACCGATAGGTCGATAGCCTTTTTTAGAAATAAAGATGTTCACTACTACTACTGTTTAAAAAAAATAAAGCAAATAGCAATTTTAATTTTAAAATATCGAAAGAAAACCTATTTTACGTTTATGTACAGGTTATGTACACATTACTCGCGCCAAATCGAAACAATTGTAATCCGCATGCGCGAAGCCTAAATCATTTGGACGGGGTATGGACCTAGACGCTTGTGACAATTAATCAAATGCACTGAATATTCCACTTTCAATGTAAGTTCATACAGCACTGAATATAAAAATCACATCTACTTATGTCACCCAGAAAAAGAGTTATCTATAATTTTTTATATTTTTTGAGACGCCGCCTATTTTTTTATCGTTTGAATAAATCTTCGTCTCTTTACAGTAAATTGATAGAATTTCTCTGATAAAGTTGTTGGCAACAACGCATCCCGCGAACGCATCGCATCCTATGCTTTCGAGAATACGATTTTAAAACTATAGGAGAACGGCTGAGGAAGGGACGATCACATTGATCACAAGACCGCTTTGATCGTTCACGCTCTGTCGAACTTGAGAACTGGGAATTTGCACAAAAATTAAATTTCAAAAATTTTACTCGCAAGCGTAACTTAATACTATTAAAAAACCACAGTTTACTGAAACACTTATTTTTTATTTCTATGTAATTCATATAAGCAATTAAAAACTATAATTTAAATCATTCTTGAAACGCGCCGTCATTGGCTGGGACCAGTTGTGACGTCAAGTAGCTAGTCGGCCGTGGCAGCTGCAATGCGGAGCATTTAATCAGGTAACCGCAGTCTTGATATTGTCGTTAAAACGTTTCTATAATGTATTAGGAGAAAAAGAAAATCTTTCAAAATGACTGACGCAGATTTTCTAAAAGGACAATCTGACATTTTACCACTCCTGGATATGTTTATGGTGGCATCTTACATTAAAAACACCGAAAGTTTCACTCTTGCTGAAGTTACATAAAAATATGTGTTAATATTCATATTGCATGACAAAAATAGTAGGTAGTTAACGCAAATACACAACGATAAAACGAGACTTTTCCTTCGCAGATACTTTCGTTTCTTTTTATCGTCTAGTATAGCAAATAACTATTTTTGAAGTTATTATTTACTAACTGAATCCCCTTTGTCTTACAAGATCAACCAGACAATCCCGCTTCCGTTTCCCTACATCAACGCTACTGGAACACTTACAAACGCAACTGACTACTGGACAATAAAATAATTTTTTCATATTATGAGAATTGGAAAGTTTATTTAATAAGATTAGTAGTAGTAGTAAACATCTTTATTTCTAAAAAAGGCTATCGACCTATCGGTCTTTCTGCCCTTGTTTAATACATGTAGTCTTAATCCAAATAAAAAACAAATATGAAAATTCTCTTATTCTAGGTTAACAATATTATTAAATAAAATTCCAATGTCAAGAAAAAATTATTTTATTGTCCACTAGTCAGTTGCGTTTGTAAGTGTTCGAGTAGCGTTGATGTAGGGAAACGGAAGCGGGATTGTCTGGTTGGTCTTGTAAGACAAAGGGGATTCAGTATGGTCCAATTGTAGGGGTTGTTTGTCCCTTTTGTCTGTAGATGTATGAGTCTTTCCGAGATCTTTGTCATGTTTGTGCGTTCGTATAGTAGTTGGGTGGGCGGGTTGTGCAGTGGGTTTTGGGGGTGTCTTATTCGTGTTATTAGTCTTAGTGCAATTTGTTCTGTTGTTTGTGTATAACGTTTTGTCCTTTCTGTTCCGTTGGTCATGAGTATATGTCCAAAGTCTAGCAAGGGTATACAAATCGCTTTATATATTTTGGTGGCGGTGTTTGTGCTAATTCCTCTGTCATTGTAGGTTACTGATCGGAAGTGTTTTGTTCTCTTTATTGTTTCTGCCCTGATGTTTCGTATGTGTTTAGTGAATTTAAGTTTGTGGTCAATTGTGATACAAACGTAAAAGGTATTTTACGTCGTTTTTTGGTTGTATCGTTTGGCCGTCTGCAGTTATTGTAGGGGAGTCAGCGTTGAGTCTGTGGTTTGTGAGTAGAAGTTGGTTTTTTGACGAGTTTGGTGTTAGTCTCCATTTATAAAACCATGTCATTGTGTTGTTTGTTAGTGTTTGGAGTCTTTGAGCTGCTCTCTCAGTAGTTTTGTCATGTACAATAAGTGCCGTGTCGTCTGCGTATTGAAATATATATGCCGATCTGTCGATGAGATTTTTGTCTGGTAAGTTGTAATTGTATATGTCATGGCAGTATATATTGTAGACAAACGGTGAGACCGGGGAGCTTTGAGGGAGCCCTTGTTCAGGGGAAAAAGAAAATGACAGTTTTTAGTCCAATCGTACTTGTAGATGTCTGTTTTCTAGTAAGTTCTTTATGGTGTGTAGTAGATATGTTGGTGTGTGTAGTTTGTATAATAAGCCTCTATGCCAGACACTATCGAAAGCCTTGTTAATGTCCATAAACAGGCAAGCTGTCTTTCTGTCAGTTAGGTGGGTAGTTTGTATATTGTTGGCCAAAATAAAGAGCGGATGAACAGTCGAGTGATGTTGTTTGAAAACAAATTGGTAGGTAGGTATATATTTTCCAATCAATTTTTCAAGCCGCTGCTTTATTATGTATTCAAAAATTTTGCTTATTACTGGAAGTAGTATAATTGGTCTGTAGTTGCTCGGTTGTGTATTGTCCAGTCCATTTTTGGGTATAAGGATTATTAAGCCGTTTTTTCATGTTTCTGGGATTCTGCCATTTGTGATGCAGTTGTTCAATTCAGTTAGGATCAGTTTGTGTGTTTCTTGAGTTAGGCTTTTCAAGAGTTTTGCCTTAATTTTATCTTTCCCCGGTGCAGTGTTTTTGGTGTGCGCTAGGGCTTCATCGTACTCTGCGTCTGTGATCAGTTTGTAGGTGTTAATAAGATTATTAACCTAGAATAAGGGAATTTTCATCTTTGTTTTTTGTTTAGATTAAGACTGCATGTATTAAACAAGGGCAGAAAGACCGACAGGTCGATAGCCTTTTTTAGAAATAAAGATGTTTACAACTACTATTTACTATTACTATAATGCAGCCGAGAAACAAACAAAGTACAAATTCAAAATATTTATCTGTTATACAATAGACAAAATCAAATCTGTTTTTGTACTTACGTTAAAATGATCTTCGCACACATGGGCAGTAGTCTTCTCAGAAATATCCCTGTGAGCTATTCTGTATGCCTTTAGCCATTTAAACGCCGGCTTTCATCTCGTGGAACACGAATAAATTGCTTATCTGGCGTTTTAAAAGTTGTACTAGGATGCAGTGGCACCATACAAGATTTGTAATATTGGTTTTGTGTTGCTTCCATTATTAATAAACATTCAAACACCCAGACAATTCATCAAGCCGTATTCCCGTATTGCCTTCCGATCGAACAAACTAGCGGTATGACGTCACAACCATTCGCGAGAGTTTAGTGTCGTTTCAAATGAATATACTGCGGTCACAACTTTAATTATTGAAAATTAAATATAGCAATTTGAGGGCTGATATTTGATTTGATTATAGATAGGCAAATATATTAAAGAAATAAAAAAATGTTCAAGTTCCCAATTGGAACCCAGGGACCCAGAGTGCTCGGAACATTCCACAACCACTGACACTTTCCCAGACACCGGATAATTATCCCGATAACTCCCCAAACGAAGGGCTACATTCCTACCATGTATGTAAGATCCACAGGATTCAAGGACACATTCAATCACTGATCATCACGTACTTAAAAATCAATGGCAAGATTACCTTCTTTGCTGACGACACAAGCATAACATGTAGTGATTCTGATACTCTGTCCGTTCACTCTAAGGTTTCCAACGATCTCATTACAATCAAGAGTTGGTCTGATTCTAGTTTGCTCGGTTTTAACGTGAATAAAACTGTAGCCCTATCTTATAGAAGAGCTTTAGACCCCTTGTTACTTTATAACAGCAATATTAGATACGTTGAGTCGGGGAAATTTCTGGGCTTGAACATTAATGTCAACCTTAAATGGTCCACCCATATTGACTACTTAACAAAAAAACTATCTTCCGCTTGTTTTGCAATTTGATCGGTTTCGAGGGAGCTGAATGTGTTCTCCGCAAACTCGCTTACTTCTCTCTATTTGAGTCTCACATCCGCTACGGCCTTCCTTTTTGGGGCTGCTGCAACACACAGCAATTTCAAAGTGTTTTTAAACGACAGAAACGAGCAATTCGCTATCTATTTGGCCTGAAAAGTAGAGCTCATTGCAAGTACTACTTTGAAAGCTATAAAATTCCCACACTTCCTGCTTTATTCATATTAGAGACTGTCTGCTTGATACGCAAACATGGAGTCAGCTTTCCAGAAGCGCCACAACATAGGTACCCGACCAGAAACTTAAGCCAAGATATATGTCTTCCCGTTCCCTCCTCTGAATTAATAAAAAAAACTCAATTATTTACAACGCCAAGAAATTGTACAATCATCCATCGCATCTTAAATATGAGTCCTCAAACAGTTAAATATGAAACAAGTGGGTTTTTCGGATTTTTAGGCCGTCGTTCGGTAGAATTTCTTCTTGACGTTTCGCAAGCACGTGTGGCTTGCATCTTCAGAAGTTGTTTGCTTGAACGCTTACACTGTTCTGATGCGATTCCTCGGGCGCAGTCCGTATTTATGCACCGGTCGCGATGACGTGGTTTGTGATGACGTGGCCTATGTCATCGGAGCTTGCGCATTCTGTTGGCTGTTGCTATCCTCTGGTGTACAGGCTTTTCTCTCCTGTCCTGAGCTGTTGTTTTTTCTTGCTGTTTTTGCGTTGGTGAGTGCTGGAAACCATATCCTGTTCAGCGCCATTGTCTCCTCTTTTCTGTTGAAATTGTCGTCGTGTTTGTAGATTTCAATGGCTTCTCGTATTAGTCGGGGGCGATACCCTGTTGTCGTGGCCAGGACCTGTGCCTCTCCGAAATATATGTTGTGTGTTCCATCGCTGAGGGCATGTTCCGCGACTGCCGACTTCTCCGCATGTCCAAGTTTGCAATTCCGTCGATGTTCTTCTAATCTTGTCGCAACCGATCTCTTAGTAGTTCCTATGTAGACGCTTCCACAGGAGCATGGAATCCGGTAGATTTCCGCAGGTGCTAGGTGAGGTCTTTTGTCTTTAACTGACCCTAGACATTCTCGGATCTTTGTTGTGGGCTTGTAGACCGTTCTTATGTTGTGTTTCCTCAAGAGCCTCCCAATTCTGTCCGTAACCCTGGGAACATAGGGCAGGAAAGCTTTCAGAGTGGACTCACTTTTTTCAGCACGTCCCACTCCTACAGCTTTTTTGATGTCCAACTGGGAATATCCGTTCTGAAGAAAGGCTTTTTCCAAGTGCTGTAGTTCCGTTGTTAGATGTTGTGGTCCACATATTTTTCTGGCTCTCTCCGTGAGAGTCTTAATGATTCCCTGCTTCTGACTCGGATGGTGGTTAGATAGCTTGTGAAGATATCTGTCTGTGTGGGTGGCTTTTCGATATACCTTGTGGTCCAAACGATTTCCCTGCCTAGACACCAAAACATCCAGGAAGGCCAGTTGGTGGATTTGTTCAACTTCCATGGTGAATTGGATGTCTGGGTGCTGTTTGTTTAGATGGTCGAGGAACATGTCCAGGTTTTTGCGTCCATGCCTCCATAGCACGAACGTGTCATCGACATATCGGTACCAGATATTTGGTTTAAGAGGTGCGGTGCTCAACGCTGCTTCCTCAAACTTCTCCATGAATAGATTCGCCACCACCGGACTGAGTGGGCTTCCCATGGCTACTCCTTCCCTGGGAAGGAATTTCAAGAAGTCAACCTACCCAATTTGACCTGGACCCCTACTGAAACACACCAAGCAGGATTCAATCCACCTACCCTTGAATTGAATACTATGACCCTGAAATCAACAGAAGACATCCAAGCTCAGTTAAGAAGTCAAACTCCATGGGATAGAGATAGGTAGATAAACAATCTTATAAGTTAACCGGACTAGCATATGGACGATATTATTATAGATCGTCCTATTTGCATTTATTTGTTATTTAGTATATAAATTAACTTGTAAAAGACTTAAGAACAAGTCGAAAAATAATCAAATTGAAATTAACGTGTATATTTTCGTGATGTGTATCTCAATGTAATTCAAATGAATGTCATTAAATGAAATCAATGTAATCATTGTCTATATTTTCCTGACTTATTTCAATGACTTTCAACTTTCATGACTGTATTTCAATTTAATTTAAATGAAATTCCTGTGTTCCAGTCAATGTTATTGTTTATTACTATTTAATTACAAAAACGATTCGGTGTCTTTCTCCATCATCATCAGCTTGCATGCATGGTTGTTTCTACCTTCAACTTTGGCAAGCAATTTCTTTAGTAGTAGCAGTAAACATCTTTATTTCTAAAAAAAGGCTTTCGACATGTCGGTCCTTCTGCCCTTGTTTAGTACATGCAGTCTTAATCTAGACAAACAAATGAAGGTTAAAATTATCTTATACTAGGTTACTAATTGATTAATTTTAATTCTGGCAAGCAGAGATCTTGGATTTATTGCCCAGTAGTCAGTTACTATTGTAAGCGTTCGAGTAGCGTTGATGTAGGGAAACGGAAGCGGGATTGCCTGGTTGGTCTGGTAAGACAAAGGGGATTCAGTATGGTTCAGTTGTAGGGGTTGCTTGTCCATTTTGTCTGTAGATGTATGAGTCTTTCCGAAATCTTTCTCATGTTTGTGCGTTCGTATAGTAGTTGGGTGGAGGGGTTGTGTAGTGGGTTTTGAGGGTGTCATATTCGTGTTATTAGTCTTAGTGCAATTTGTTCTGTTGTTTGTATATAACGTTTTGTCCTTTCTGTTCCGTTGGTCATGAATATATGTCCATAGTCCAGCAAGGGTCTACAAATAGCTTTATATAATTTGGTGGCGGTATTTGTGCTGATTCCTCTATCTTTGTAGGTTAGTGATCGGAAGTGTTTTGTTCTCTTTATTGTTTCTGTCCTGACGTTTCGTATGTGTTTAGTGAATTTAAGTTTGTGGTCAATTGTGATTCCAAGGTATTTTACGTCGTTTTTTGATTGTCGTTTGGCCGTCTGCAGTTATTGTAGGGGAGTCAGCGTTGAGTCTGTGGTTTGTGAGCAGAAGTTGGTTTTTTGACGCGTTTGGTGTTAGGCTCCATTTATAAAACCATGTCATTGTATTGTTTGTTAGTGTTTGGAGTCTTTGAGCTGCTCTCTCAGTAGTTTTGTCAAGTACGATAAGTGCCGCGTCGTCTGCGTATTGTAATATGTATGCCGATCTGTCGATTTGATTTTTGCCTGGTAAGGTGTAATTGTATATGTCATGGCAGTATATATTGTAGAGAAACGGTGAGAGCGGGGAACCTTTCGGGAGTCCTTGTCCAGGGGAAAAAGAAAATGACAGTGTTTTGTCAATTCGTACTTGTAGTAGTCTGTTTTCGAGCAAGTTTTTATGATGTGGATTAGATATGTTGGTGTGTGGAGCTTGTGAAATTTGTAGAGTAAACCCATATGCCAGACACTGTCAAAGGCCTTGTTAATGTCCATGAATAGACACGCCGACTTTCTGTCAGTTAGGTGAGTTGTTTGTATATTGTTGGCCAAAATTGGTAGGTTGGTTCAAATCTTCTCTGTTAGTGTTGGTAGACTTGCTAATTTGATGTTTGTATTTGTTTAATATGCGATCGTGGGTTGTTACTGGTGAGTGTATTCTGTTATCCATAGTTATCGCATCCGACACCTCAGACGTTTTCTTGTTCAGACAATTAATTTTAACATTGGGGATACCCAGATGATACCATAGATGATCGCATGTATGAACTGATTGGACCAGGTAAATGAAATGTAAACATCTGATATTGAAGAATTGCTAAGCAATTCCTAGAATGCAAAGAAAAGACGAAAGATAAACAGTTTTTTTTGCTTCGGTCGCTTGATGTCGAATAAAATATGGAAAATTCAGTGACCAGTCAAATGTGAGGTTGAAGGCAACTATATACGTAAGTTGAATTTAGATCTCTAAAACAATAGATTCTAGTCTTTTCCCAGACATGTTTGTCCTGACTCATCACCTGAAAACCAATGTTCTGGATGTACTTTTTAATATGTGTGTGATTTGTATTTTAATATGTGAATTTTGGTGAAAGTTTTCTATTTAATTTGATGATAACTGTAAATATATATTTTAGACAAACTGATGATGGTGGATAAAGACACCGAAACCTATTTGTAACATTTTAAATAATAAACATTAAAGTTGACTGAAACCCAGGAATACATTGGAATGAATTGGGGATACCAGTGATCGGTGCTGTTGGTCTCTTCGGGCACCTTACGCTCCATGCCGCATGCTCGTCCGAGTTGCAGGCAGCAGGCAATTTCCTTATTATTTCGTTAATTTTGAATTGCTTGCCAAAGTTGAATGAGAAACAACCATGCATGCAAACTGATGATGGCGGAGAAAGACAACGAAACGCTTCTGTAATTAAATAGTAATAAACAATAAAATTGACTGGAACCCAGGAATTTCATTTGAATTCAAATTAACGAAACTTCAATTTTCAAATGATGTTTAGTTGCTAGCTCCAACAATAACGTTTAGCTGGGTAAGCTAGCCGTGGAATTTTTTGGATGAGAAAGGCACTTGTTTAATTCACTTGATAATGAACTGTATTTATTGACCGCCAGGTAGGCTCGTGATGAAAGGTACAAAAATCATAAATGGGACGAGATTTAACCCTTATATAGGCGCCCCGCGTCTACCGTGATTGTATCTAACTCATCGGCGTTGTCACCTTACCGACGTTGCCAACAACTATTCCTTAATTAATTAACATAAGCACCCCCCCCCCCTTGAAGGGTTTGACTTCAACTAAATTTTGATGATAACGTCAAATTTGTCTGATTCCTACGCTAACATGATGCTTTAATTACAAGTATAAATGCTACATGCAAATAACTAACAAAGCTCAATTATTGTTTTAAGAAACAGCAGCAATAATGCACGTTTAAACCAACTAGTGCCCGTTCGAACTAGTCGCCCTCCATGGGGAGCAAGCACAATTTAGTTATTTCGCGTTTAAACGCTTCTTTATTAGTCCGCAGGGTCACCGCCAGAACTATATTGGCTCTTCGAGGATGCACCTCAATGATGCGTGCCATAGGCCAATGCCGCGTGTACACGTTGTCCTCCTTCATTAGCACCAAACGTCCAACACATATCTTCGGATCCACCGCGAACTGCCATTTTGTTCTTTGTTGAAGAGTGTTTAAATATTCCTTCCGCCATCTTGACCAAAGCTGTTGGCCTATCAATTGTAGGTAACGGTACCGCCTGGTAAAGTTGACCTTAGAGTCTGTCCAATTGACCTTTGGAATAGCCGTGAATTCTTGTCCAATTAAAAAATGCGTCGGAGTGAGGACTTCGCTGTCGTTTGGGTCCGAAGAAATCGATACTAAAGGCCTCGAGTTCAAAATAGCCTCAATCCGACTGGTTAACGTATAAAATTCCTCATAATGCAAAAAATCCCGATTTAATACTCGTTTTAGATGATGCTTACACGAATTGGCCTCTGCTTCGTGCAGACCTCCAAAATGTGGGGACCTAGCAGGCATGAATTGCCACTTAATTTGGTTACCTGATAAATAATTATTGAAACCGTTTGATTTTGTTCAATTTTGCAATTTTACTAATTCATTTTTTCCGCTTACAAAACCATTTGCATTGTCGCCATAAATATTTGACGGAATTCCACGCCAAGAAACAAATCGTTTCAATATAGTCAAAAATCCATCGCTAGTCAGGTCCGATACCACTTCAATATGCACAGCCTTTACAGATTGACAAACAAAAAGGCATATATAAGATTTAATTATCTTTATTGATCTAAGTTTGCCGCCCTTTATATCAAAGGGCCCTGCATAGTCTATAGCCACCGATGAGAATGGACGCGAGGGATTTACACGGGCACCCGGCAAGTCACCCATTATAGGAGCAACAGTTTCTGTAGGATTTGCCCTAAAACAGGCCACGCATTTTCTTTGAATCGCCCTAACTCGCTGCTTGCCATTTAATGGCCAATATCTTTGCCGAATATGAGCCAGAATTATCTTCGCGCATATTGTGATTGGGCCCAATAATCCCAGTGGGTCAAAATTTTTTGCTATAAATGACAATATTGACCGTTTGGTTGCAAATTTTGATGTTAGAGTTAATTTCTGGCTAGAATATTCGAAGTCATCCAAGGATGGAATCCATCAAACGCCTAAAGTTTTTGTGCTGTTGTCATCAGTGATTAAATTTTCTGAGTTATTTGATCGCGTTAAATCATCGAGTACGTTTGGACAATTACCTTGGAATTTTCTTAGCTCAAACCCGTATTCATTAAGTATTTCCTGTAAATTTCTGCACAGGTTAAGCAATTTGTCGCTAGAATCGGCCCCAGTGAGTAGATCGTCCATATAAAAACCAGACATTATAATCCTGCTTTCCGATGGCTAGACCGATGCATTGTCGAGCCCGATTTGTTTCAAACATCGAGTTGCAATAAAACTTGCTGGCGCGGTACCGTAGGTTATCGTATTTAATCGAAAATGAGAAACCGGCTCATTTTCGTTATCGCGCCAGCCAATTCTCTGTAAGTCCTTTTGATCTTCGTGGATTAGGATGTTTCGATCCATTTTTGTCAAATTCCCTATGAGCACGTAATTGTACCTTCGAAATCGCGTGGTGTGTAAAAAGATCAAACTGTATTACCGGACCGACCTTTAACACATCTTGCAGGGCGCATCAAAAACAACACGCACCTTTGTCGTTAGTTTATCTGGTCTTTCAACACAATGGTGCGGCAGGTAAAAAATGGGACCATGTGAATGTTGTGCGGGAACAATTCGTGTCATGATTTAATTGCTCGTATTCTTTCATAAATAATTTATATTTGCCTCTTCAAGTTCAGCTTTATGATACAATTTTCTCTCAATTGCATATAAACGGCTTAGTGCAATATTTGTTGTTTGACCCAAATTTAAATAGTTTTCTTTCAAGGGCAATTTAACAACAAACTTTCCATCGTCATTTCGAGATAACGTGCTGACAAAGTTATTTTCACAGTCAATCTCCTCCTGCGAATATTTGATTTCTTTTGATTCTATAGGCATTTCTTCTACCTGCCAGAACCTTTCGAGTTGGCCTTCCACTGTAGTATTTGACGTCAAATATTGTGAGAGGAAACTATCCGCTTCGTTGTGAGGTAAAGGTATACTGCCTGTAATTATCCAACCCGATATCGATTTTTGCAATATTGGCAAGTTCTTTCCAAGTTTTCATTGTCCGATGGATAATAGTTCAAAAAATACCGAAGCTCCTATTAACATGTCAATTTTAGAAGGAATGTTAAATGCTGGATCCGCCAACTTCAATTCTTCAGGTATATTTAGGTTCGAAATGTCGAAAGTGCTTTGGAGAACCATACCAGTTATTTGGTCTAAGACAAGAAACGATAATTTTGCTTGATACGAGTTATGCGTCGACGCTATTTGAATAAATACGAGTTTGCTTACTTTTGCTTTAATTTCGCCGACGCCTGATACAGATAAATTTATTTTTTCGGTTTTTAATTCAGCTTATTAACTGTTTCTTGAGTTACAAAATTGGATTTTGATCCGTTGTCTAATAATACTCGACAAGTAGCGGATTCGCCTTTGTTATTAAGAACCTTTACAATTGCCGTTGATAATAAAATGAAAGGTTCGTTTCCAATTGAGGTATTTGCCATTACCGAATGACTCATTTGGGTGTTTCCCTGAGTATTTTCGGTATTTGGACTCGGGTTTTCGAGAAGAGAGGAGTTTATATTTCGTTTGTTATCGTTATTTGCAATAAAGTTGGATGTTTAAATGTGAATATTTGCAGATTTATGCGATAAAGTTGCATGTTTAAATGTGAATATTTTACACCCCTGCGATCTACACTCAGATGTTTTATGCCCGGATCGTAAGCAGTTAGTGCATAAACCCAATTGTTTCATTTGGGCCAATCGCTCAGCCACGGATAATTGTTTAAATCTTTCACAGAAGTATATATAATGGGAGTTCCTGCAAAAGTTACATTTGGGGCGATACGTTGTTCCAGAATTAACTCTCACGAGGGACCTGGAGTTGTAATTTTGTTTTTTATGGTTTAAGCCTGCGTCACTTAAATTTAAGGTTGCCTTGTTGGTTTCCATAGCTTCCAAAATTTGACATCGTTGCGTTAGAAAATTATCGAAATCGTCCGTGCTTGACGAATCAATTTCCTTTGAAAACGTTTCCCACTCGCGACTTGATGCAGAATCTAATTTCGATACGAGAATAAATATTAATATCGTGCTCCATGCCAGGACGTTTTCACCTAGCACTTCTAGAGACCGATAGTTTTTAAAAAAGGTGTTCATTAATCCCTTCAAATCGGCACATGATTCTTTTGTGAGACTTCGCATGCTTATTATTTCCTTTATGTGCGCGTTTACCATTATTTTTTTATTTTGATACAGCCTTTCTAACAGAGCCCAACCAATATTATAGTTCGAGTCTGTGGGAGCTAAGGATGCGATTATGTTTTTAGGTTCGCCCTTTAAGACTGCCTCTAAATAATAGAACCGTTGTACGTTTGAGAGACCGCTGTTATTGTGCACTATTACGACGAACATATCGCGAAGCCTATGCCAATCGCTGTAAACTCCGTTAAATTCTGGCAAAGTTAACTGTGGCAATTTCGCGGCACGTGTTGGAGCGTGTTGCAACCCGTCGGATCTGTGTTACGTGCCGGCGCTTGGCTATGGGCTTGCACGGCGTTTTATGGCTGTGAAGATCCATTCAATATCATCTCAGCCAAAACCAATTGTTTAAAATATTTTTCTTCGAACTCCTCCCGTTTATGATTGGCTTCCTCTTCGCAAAAATTATCTGGGTAACTTTCCAATAATAATTCTTCGAGTTGTGATTGAACAGTGTTAAATTTATTTAAGATTGGCTTTATTGCGTCGAATCGCACCTGAACTAGACTTACGGGATGATAACCTGGATAGAACCTGGATAGTTCTCGTTTGATTTGAGCACGTGCATTTTTAATGCGTTTAATGGCGATGTCAGGGTTCTCGCTATCGTGGACTCGTGTGTTCTCCCTATCGTCCGCTTGTGACATGTTTAAATCTTACGAGAAGTATAGAGAGATATTTAGACAAAAACCTTTAACTTGGTCGATGACAATTTTGGCAAACGATATTAAAGGGAAATAATTGGAATTCTTTGAAAAATGAGAAATATAACGAGTATGTGGTTAATAAATAGAGAACGTGGTTAACAAATCGAGCATGCGGTTAATATCGCGAGCACTTGGTTTTTTGAATAACGTGAATAACGTGAAAAACGTTTATACAATAACGTGAAGTAACGATTAACGGTATTTAATAACCGATCACGTGGGTTTTTGAATAACGTGATTAATTTTTATAGAATCACGTGAGTAAACTATTAACGGTATTGAATAACCGAGCACGTCGTTTTTTGAATAACGTGAATAACTTTTATAGAATAACGTGAGTAAACGTGAAGAAACGAGTTACGGTAACGAGTAATGTGATCGATAGCATTGCAAGGAATTTCACACTTCCCGAACCAAATGAGACCACAGTACTGCGAGAATGCACTAATAATCGATTTCAAACGGACTAACCTTAGTTTTCCTCCTAGCTGACTTCGTGCTATTCTATCCGGCTCGAAGGGCCATATGTTTAGTTGCTAGCTCCAACAATAACGTTTAGCTGGTTAAGCTAGCCGTGGAATTTTTTGGATGAGAAAGCCACTTGTTTAATTTACTTGATAATGAACTGTATTTATTGACAGCAAGGTATGCTCGTGTTGAAAGGTACAAAAATCATAAACGGGGCGAGACTTAGCGCTTATATTATGTTATTTAGACCTTTAGCGCGCCGCCTCTACCGTGATAATCTCTAACTAAGTGGCGTCGTCACCTTACCGACGTTGCCAACTATTCCTTAATTAATTAACAAATAAAATTACTTCACTTTGAGGATATAATTTCATCTAAGGCCGGAGGAGTTATGATATCCTATTTCGCCAACTTAGCACAAGGAAATATATAATTACCCTTACGACGTGGTGTTCTTTGGTTTCACTGATAGAAGGTAAACCCCGCAGCATTTAATGAATATTTATACTAAAAAGCCTGTAATAAACAGCAGTTGTATCTTGAAGCTGAAATCTATGTCAATTGAAATAAAAGTTGTTTTAAAAACTCCCTTTCCAAGGAAGTGATTTTATCTCTAGACTTTATCTTTACAGATAAGAAACATATAGTCGAATATGTCACATTCCTAAATAAACTCTCTATTGGTAGTGACCATAGAATGGTAAGGACAAGGGTAGTGCTAAGATTAGCCAACGAACGTTGAATTTGGAGCAACAATGGAGTTGCGATAATCTTATCACAAAAAACTGATAAATCAATAGTTACGTTCATTTCATACTCTGATTGAGCAATGCTTATTAAATTGAAATCGCATCCTGTAGAGATTAACATAATACAACTATATACACCGACAGCTGATGAGTCTGACCTGGAACTCAGAAACTTTTATAGCGAAATTAAGGATTCTTTCAGGTATACCAAACCGTGTGGAGTAAGTATAATCATGGGTGATGTCAATACCAAGATACGAGAAGGAGAGATGCATGCAGATACGAGAAGAATGTTGTTTGAAAATATGGTCTGGAATCTGGACGAAATCCACGAGGAGATGCTTTGGTACAGTTCTGCCAATAAGAAAACCTAGTGATTACCAATGCCTGGTTTCAGTTGCCCCCTCGTCGACTATACACCTAGCAATCATCTAGCATAATTAAATCAATATTGTCCGGAATCAAATAGACCTTATTCTAATAAATCATAGAAACAGAAATGGTCTGTAGGGAGTAATAGCATGCCCAGGAACGGATATAAACAGTGACCACAACCTGGTAGTTGGTAACTTACACGCAAAACTGTAAAATCTTTAAAACCCCTCTGCTACTTTCGTCGATATTCAGAACCTCATGAATACTGCCTCGCTTGAAAGAGTCAGAAAACGTGCAAACGACGTGTAAACGACGTGTAAAAAACGTGTAAACGACGAATTTTCTCAAACGACTTAATGAATGATGCACATGATCAATGGAATGAAACACACAGTATACTAAGCAACATAGAAAGAAAAAAAATTGTAACCAAGGACAGAAGAAAGAGGAACGCATGGATGACGGACGACATGCTGCAAATTATGGAAGAAAAAAGAAAAAACAAGAATAAAGACGCAGAGAAATCAACAGGGACATCCAGAGGAAAGTTTGAATGGCCAAAGGGTCTGCCCTTTCTATTCCTATCCATTCCGATCCCAGAAAAGGGAAGCGCAAAAAGATGCGATGTATATAATCTTGTAACTCTATTGAGTGCAACTTGACTTCACTCATCCCTGTTTTTCTTAATTTTAATTTGTCAGTTTGATTTGATGACTTTTTTGTGTTATGTTTTATTCACTGTGTATATTTTCCTGACTGTATTTCAATTTAATCCAAAAAAAATTATTCCTTACTAATCCTAAACAGCTATACATACAAACTGATGATGGTGGACAAAGAGATCGAAACGCATTTGTGACATTTTAAATAATAAACAATAAAATTGACTGAAACACAGGAATAATTTTTTTGTTATGTTTTATGTTGTTTTTTATTTTTTATTTACCATTGTTGATTGTCCTTAGATGTGCTATATTTTGTAGTATATTGTTTTACACGCTTTGTCCATAAAATTTGTAAATTTTCCTGTGGCAATAAAGCATATTTTGATTTGATTTGATTTGAGTCATCTCCTCAGGCTGTTCCTCAAAATGGGAGTTCGAGAAGCGCTGTTTGGCCTGAGCGTATTGCTTCAAAAGTGTTGAGACCGGCAAATGAAGGTGTATACATGCTTCATAGATTTTGAAAACAAATTAGATTAGATAGAAAATATTAGATTAGATAAAATCAACGGTAGAACGCTTAACAGCCTTAGGGATGCTGATGACACCGCTATAATAGCTGATAGTCCTGAGACTCAACGGTTGTTAAACTAACTTACTGCAGTCGGAGATCGCTACGGCCTTAAAATTAATACAACTTAAACAAAAATCCTTATAATATCAAAAAATCCAGAATCACCAATAGAAATAACAGGGCGAAAATTCTTCCTTCTAGGAAACACTTCATTAAATGTTTAGTGTTCAATAAAAACAAGTTTTGTGGCGTGTAGCATAGGCCCTGCTCTCCAAAATTGACCACACATTGTAGCCCATCGGATAGAGTCTGGCGAGTAGGGCGGCAAATCCGCCGACGACATGAAATCTGGAAAATGGGTCCGGCAGTAGTCCTGAGTCGCGTTCGTCAAATCGTCAAAGGGCTGCTGGGCCCACGGAAGTACGACGGCTTCGAGGATGTCACGGCGGTAGACGTCCTTGTTGATTTTAATCCTTTGTTCGACGAAAACGAGGTGGTCTTGCCGCTGGAGCAAATTCCGCCTCAAACCATAACGGCCACGGGATTTTGGCGATGTTCGACGATCGACGATGGGCCGGGGCCGCGGACCTGCTCCTATCGTTCTGGTAATTGTGGGCTTGTTTAACGGGGAATAGTTTCTAATAAGTGTAGAGGATTTTGTCCCATTGAAGGGGAGCGTGGCGACGAAGGGATCGTCTGCGTCTTTCAAGCCGTACGTGCTTGTTGTCGTCGGTGAGGAGCTGAAGTTTTTGGAGCTTGTGGTGCTTGAAAAGAGTTTGCAGGGAGCTCTTTGGGTATTTGGATTGTTTCCCGATTGATACCAGTCTCACGCGCGATTTTTCTCATAAAGACCCGCGGATTTCTCCAGACACGTTCTCGGACGAGCTCCCTGTTCTTCACTGTTCTGACGGTGCGCTTTCTGCCATTTCCTAAACGGCGACCAGTATGGCCGAGCTCTTCAAACCGCTTGATGGTTCGTCAGACGTTAGATTTGTCGATGCCGAGCTTTCGCGCACTATCGATCGGACGCTTTTTCTACTCATGTAACACCAAATTTTCTTCTCTTTGGTTTTACATCTTAATAAAGCAGCTTAAAAGTATTGAATAAAATTGAAACAGAACATATATGTAGTATTAAATGTGCCGAAGTGCTCGGCACAACAAATACATTAGAACCTAATGGATGTCTAAGGTCTTCGGCATTCATGACAATTTAATGTATTTCTTGTGCCGAGCCCTTCGGGCACGACACAGATCTGAATGCAAAAAACCTTCCAAATTGGCTGTCTAATAATTTGTTGTGCCCCTACCAGCGTCGTGACCGAAGGGGTCGGCACTAGAAACACATCGGAGTTTCCCTTGCCTAAGAAGATTTCGACATCCACTCGACAAAGAACATATTTTCCAACTCTCAACTATTTGCTACAGTAGAAAATAGAATCATCAAAGATTTCCTAAACTTAATCAAGAAATATAGTCGGGACACTTTAGCAATCCGACCAAGATAAACAATATATCCATTATGTGGGCTCTTTTCCTGGAACAGGCTTTTCCCATTTTTGCATCCCACCATTCGGAATTCACTCGGACAAATCCGGAGGGAAAACAGGGAAACGTTTTACAGATAGATAGATAGATAGATACAAATTTATTGAACATTCCCATTAATAAAATTCACAAACAAAGTTAAAAAACATAACTCCCATGTCTAGCCAGATGTTCGGCCGGTTGCTCTTTGCCCATGATCTAAATAGGCGCGCTAAGTCGTCCATTACCTGGGCAGTGCCCTAACATGGACATTCCCGAGCTAGCCATACGCACGACAACGCCAGGAGATAGTCTTCAAGTGGCGGTTTTGGTTTTATTCGAGGGGCATTCATTAAGGAAAAAAGGTCTTCCTGAAGGGAAGCCAAAACCCCTTTTGCTTCGACCTTTAAGTTTGATACTGTCAGTCGTGGCGTTAACCGCCTGCAGTTTCAACTAGATGACCAAATCCATCCGCCCCCGCCCCGATCGGTGCAAGAACCAGCCAACACCAACCAGAACGAGGCAGGACGAACCCGTCAAGTCACGTTATGTTGGATTTGTGCGTTTCCAGCCTGCTAGAAACGACTGTCTGCAACTGGCAGGCAATGTTTGTTTGTCGTCACGTACTGTCAGGGACAAAATCCTCATAAAATATGGGAAGTCGCTTATACAGGGGACCATGGGTTGGGCGATCGTTTGCTCTTACTTGGGTGATATTTCGCGTAAGGCCTGAGCCTTGCACTCCGCTATCATAAAATTTTTCAGCGATGGTATCTATATAGTCGGCTATATAGGCCATCCCTGTAGCTTCGTGCATTTCGGTTATTCTGGTGTATCTGTCAGCCGATAGGACGCCTCTTAGGAACCTATTTTGGGTCCTTTGAACACGTCCTCTCGTGGAATTTCAGACAGCGTGCCAGACAGGGGAGCCGTAGGTCAGTATGGGCCTTATGGTGGAGGTGTCGAGCAGAAGTTTATTTCGAGGTGATAGGAAAGAATTTGGCGCCAGAAGAGAGTACAACTTTCTTCGGGCCATGGCAGTCTTTTGTACAGCATAGTCAACATGCTTATTGAAATGGAGTCGGGCGTCTAGTTTGAATCCCAGGTATTTCACCTCTTTTGTTGGTTTGATAGGAGTATTTTGGACCACGAGTGGTGATAAGATTTTGTTGTTAGTGAATTTGCGCGAAAAGATAATAAGTTCCGTCTTCCTGGGATTCACTTTAAGTTTCGATTTGTCAAAATACGGCGTCAATAAACTCAGGTGATGTGCAATGCGAGATTTCACAGCCTGAGCATAAAAAGACGATGCGTAGTTAGCCGTATCATCAGCGCATGGTGCTATTTTTGTAGTGGGAAGTTTTGGAATGTCTGCTGTGTACAATGTATACAGCAGCGGCGAAATCACTGTACCTTGTGGTACTCCTGCCGCGATGCGTCTTTTGGCAGAAGTGGAATTCTCCACTTTCACCTGGATGGTACGGTTTTTTAGGTAAGACGCTATAAGGGAAACTAGGTAGAGTGGCAGTGAATGTACGGCAAACAACTTATACAGCAGGCCTGTGTGCCAGACTGTGTCGAAGGCCCTTTCGATATTGAGAAGCAGCATTACCGTACTTTGAAGCTTATTAAATGCTTCATAGGCATCCGTTGCGATCCCAGCAGTCTGCAGCGTTGTGTTGTGTCTTGCGCGAAAGCCAAACTGCTCATCCGGGATTAAACTTCGAAGCTCGGCTGCTGCCTAAATTGGTCTATAAGAGGCGGGATCAGTCGGGTTTTTGCCCGGCTTTAAGATAGGAATTATTACAGAGTTTTTCCAGTCCTGTGGGAAGTGCTGCAATTTAAGGACTGCGTTGACTATTTGTACTATTAGCACTATAGTTTTCCGCGGTAAGTTTTTGAGGAGTAAATAAGGGATGCCGTCGGGCCCGGGGGCTTTCCGGCTAGGGAGGCGCTGAAGACACGATTGTATCTCCGACGGGGTTGTTATATAGGAATGCAAAATCGAGGGTGGTATAGGATACTTCGATTCTACGAAAACAGCGGTCTGCCTTTCTATTTCGTTATCCTGAAGGGCTGGTTGGACTTTGTGTACTTCTGCCAAAAAGTCGGCGAGCAGCTCGCATTTGTCGCTGGTGGTAATGTAACTTCGCCCCTCTTTTTCAAGAGCGGGGACTTGCTCGTCTGCCTTTTCGTAGACTTCTCGACAGTTTCCACAAAGAATTGTCACGGCGAGATAAGTTTCGCAACTTTTCCGCCCAGGTAAAATTGCTGTATGCGGAAATTTCGCTCTGGATGTCTCGTGCAAGTTCTGCTGCCCTTATGCGATCGGCAGATTGCTTGAATCGCTGCCAACGCTTCCTGCTTCTATTTTTCGCCTTAATAAGGTTCAAGATTTCCTCAGGAAGGTTGTCGCGCCGCGGTCTGTTCGGAACTTTTTTGGCCAAAGCTTGCTGCGTCCGTTGTATATTCCTGGTCAGACCTTTTACCGCATGCTCTAGAGCTTCGACAGTATCAATCTGGCCCGGAATACACGTCAGGTCTTGTAGCCGTTTCCGATATTCGCGAAAATCGAAATTTTCGTATGAATATCGAACGTCGTTCGTTTGTGTGTGCTTTAAATCTCTAATGTCGAGGTAAATGGGCAAATGGTCACTGCTGAGGGCGTCTATAACCACCATCTCCGTGAGATTGGCGAGTCCTTTGGCTATTCCGAAATCAAGGAAAGATGCGTCCATTCCACTGTTTGGATAATGCGTTGGAGATGAAGTGGGCATAACTAGTAGGCCATTGTCGCGAACGTAGCTGGCTAGGAAATTGCCAGCTGCGTTTTTCCGTCCAGGGTTAATAAATAGTGGATGGCGGGCTTTGAAATCTCCCATAAGCAACACCCTATTGGTGTTTGAAAAAATGGATCAACGTCAGTGGCCTGTAAGCGAGTAGAAGTAGAGTACCCACAGTAGATCAAAACACCATCATGAAGCTCAACGCCAACGTTCTCTATTACTGACTGCCTACATGGCAGTCTCCTGTATGGGATCGTTGCTTTGATCGCTATGACCACTCCACCCCTTAGACCGGGCCTATCAGCACGCTCGAGCCTGTACCCCCGGATTGTGATTCTGTCTCCGGGGCGCAACCATGTTTCCACGATTAACGCCACATCCACGTCCTCAGACCCGAGGAACTGCTCGAACTCACCGAGACGACTCCGGAGTCCACATGAGTTCCATTCCCCAATCCTCGTAGGACACAGTTGACAATATCAATACTTAAAAATCGAAGCTGTTAATATCTTCATTGAAGAACTGCGCTGAGACTAGAAATTTGTCTGTCTTCGAGACGCAACCCCTCAATGCAGCGCTGTAAAATCTTACCGCCTTGATCACCTCCTCCAAGTTGATTTGAGACGAGCCCAGCATGGCCACCGCGTTCCCATTTATACCATGGGCTGGGTGGGCGGAGCTCGTCGGGACAGCTTCGTGCTGCCTCAGCGGAGGAAACCCCGCTAATGAAGGTGGTGGCGGAGGCAGCATGGTGCTGTTGGCGTGACTTGGCGCCATGGCCCTGCTGCTTAGGGGTTAAGGGTGGATCGGGCCAGGGGCTCGACTGGTTTGGCGCCAGGCTGACCTCGTTGGAAGAGGAGCAGGGACGAAACGCTGCTTCTCCGCCGGGACTTGCGCCTGTTTGTAAATGCAGACTGGGCAAGCCCCGTCAAAGCTACGATGAGGCCCACCGCAGTTAGCGCATTTTAATGTAGCTCCAACGGGGCAGGCCGTGATTTCATGCCCCCCAGCGCATCGGGAGCATTTAAAGTCCCGGTGGCAGTTCCCGGAGACATGGCCCCAGCCCTGGCATCGACGACACTGTGTCGGGGTCTTCCGGTTTTTGCGAGTTTCCCACGAAACCCTGACACTGCACACCACCCTGGCCTCGGCGTTAAGCCTTCGGAGGGTTGCCTTGTCGCTAGTGACGACCAGGTAGAGCGGCCTCCAGTCCTTTGTCTGTCAGATCCTTCTTGATGGCAGTCGGATCGACATTCCCCTCCAGGCCCCTCAGGACGAGCGCGTGTGTTTTTGTGAACGCGTGTGGCTCTTGTCCTCCTCCAGGGATCGTTTTACCGCCGCCCAGTCCATAATGCTGCTGCAGTACACCATTAACGAAGCCTTCGTGTACTTCAGCGTGAACGGCTGACTGGTGATGGTTTTTAGACCACCAATCAGCATTGTGTGGTCGCTGGGTTTTCCAGCGATCACAATTGGCGGCGGCTTTTCTGCCCTCTTGGGCTTGTTTGCAACTGCTGTAGGGCTCTCAGCAATTGCTTCCCGTTCAGTCCCTACGCTGGGGTTGGGAAGTGTTGGAGGCTCATCCACGATTGTCGGCAGGATGGGCGTAAAGCGGTTTTTTAGCGTCGTGGCCTCTGGAGCAACAATCAGCGTGCTCCACGCTACAGTCCTTCGCGGGACGACGAACCCGTCATCCGCTGCGCCCGCTGAAGTCGCCTGCGACACCCCTACAGCCTCTTCCATCGCTGATTTTTTTGGAGCCGGGGTTGGTGACGCTGGCGATGTTGGGTCAGACTTGGGCACGCTACCCCTCTTCTTGGTCCTGGGCCTAAGAAAGTAGCTCCCTTGGGAGCCCTGGTCTGACTCGGATTCCAGAGAGCTTCCGGGATTCATTACACTTATCGCGCAAACCCGGTAGTTGCCCGATAAGGAATGTTCCAAACGTTGTCTCAAAAAACGCACAATATAATAACGAACACAATTTCCACTCGATTCCAACTGTAAAATATCGCACGATTCAGCTTCGCAGCACGTCCACACTCTGCAAGCAACTATGCGAGACTAAAAGTTTTACATTTGCCAAGGTGCTCGTGTGGTTAAATCCGTTTCCCAAATAGGATTTCGAAAATGCCGGTGTCAGTCGCTTATTTTGCTCTTCGAAAGTTTAATTTTTATCTGGATTAATGTGCCAGACGTCTGCGAACAGCTGATGTTAAATAGACTAATATTTGAATTTGACCCATTTAAAATGGCTTTTTAACTTTAAAAGAGAAGCCCAATTAAAACTGAAATTGGTTATTCTAATTTTAATTAAATTTAGCAAAAATGACGATCGTTTTTAAAACATTTTGTCAAAAGCTTTTAAAATTAGACGGTGGCTCAAAAAAAAAACATTTGCAGGATTTCAAAGCAAAATGTGTCTTTTTGTTCTCTTTTATTCGTGTTGCTTCGTCGATTTAATACTTAGTATGTTTTTGAAGTCATTGTAAATAAAACTGAAATTTATTCGAGACCAACAACAGTTGAATGTATATCTTAAATTGCGTGCGCCTCGACCACTTGACGATTCGCGACTTCGACGTTGCGAAACAAGTGAAGTCGGCAATCGCGCGCCTCTACGCCAAATTGTTAGTTCTCTCCAAATCGTAGTAGGTCGTTGTACGCTTCCTTGATCATTCGCAAGGAATACAACGTGGTTCTCTTGTTTTTCTTTCACTTTGATTTTGCCACATTTTTTGACTAACGGATTTCACCTTGTGTTGTGGCTTGCTGACTCGATTTTTTCGTTGGACTATAGTCGACTAGTGCGAAAGGACTATTTTTGGTAGTTGGTAAGTGTAACACTTTTTTAACTAAAACCCTTCACTTTCCACAAAATTTTTCCTACACAAACTGAACATCCACCTTTGAAATGTTGACTATACGTTCTGTATAAAAGTTATACGAGCGCGTCATAAATTTAATACAAATCCTGTTAACACACACGCTACCACAATTTATCAGCAGCATTTATTATTTTATTAACATTCTAGCAGTTGCAGACAAAAATATTACTGGAACAAGATTTATGCATTAAACCTGTTCTTCATATATTTTCGTTCCAATGCCAACAGGCTTGGAGATAAGACAGCATGGGCATGTCTTTCTGTTGTTCGACTTTAATGAGTACATATTTCAAATAAATCACTTTCTACTAAGTGCTTCTGCTTGTTATATTTTTACGAAGACAAATTGAAGACAAGCTGAATAATTCCTATTCGGTTAATGTTTCCAGCTCATTTTGCAGCGCAAAGATATGCCATCTTATGTCGTTTTAATTTAAAATATAATTAAATTGTTAACAGGTACGAATTTTCTTTTTTCAGTCGCCGTACTTTATAGTACTTAGCATTTATGTAAATCCCCTTACATACTTGCATATGATTTCTCCAGTTAATCGCGCTTTCAAGCTGTTAGAGTTTTTCTTTCGGCAAAGGCTATCGACCCAATCGGCCTTCTGCCCTTACATGTACAGTTGTATGATCTATTGAGGTTTTTTGATAACGGATTCCTCGATTTCTTGTGAGAAAAATGATTTAGAATTGGACATATTAAACATTCATGTTATATTCGTGACCATTTAATTGGCATTTTTATATTGTCACACGGTTGCATTTGTTGAAAACGATTAGAAGTTGGGGAGAAATTCAAATATTTGGGGACCTGGATTCACAGCAACCTAGACCCAGAAGTGGAAATTATAGCCGGGATCGAGCGACCAAGCACTACGTTCGACCGGATGCTGTTACTTCTGTGCCCAGTGCCTTTATACAAGATAGTGGCGACAATGGTTGGTCCGCCATTCTATTGGTTAAGGACTTCGCGTGACTAGAACCGGAATTTTGGGGCAAACATTATTTAATTTACTATGCAGTTATGCACGTTTAACTTGAGTTATGCAACCCTTACCATTAAGTGCCTACCCTAGGAAAATTTTATATTTGTCTTCACATAATGAATTAATCTCAGGCTGAACAGTTAGTCTAGTGTGCGAGCAATAAAATATTACTTCAAGTACTAATGTAATTATATAATAAAATATTATTGGTCTGTAAATAGATGTATTTCTCAGTTAATTAAGTCTGAGTTTTTGTTTCATTTAAGGGCTGACTCGTTGTATTATTAATCTATTTTTAGGCATATGAATGGCTCTAGCCAATCGAGTTAGTCAGCTGGTAACCACGAAAGAATAAACATAAGTTTTAGTTAACAGTCAACTTTGCAATATTTAAAAAAAAAACATTTTTTTTTTAAAACAAAGTTCTCGGCCATTGAGTTTTAAATCTTGACATAATATATGTAGTGTGTAGTATTAATTGTGTTTTAACTCATGTGTTTGAAATAAGAGTTAGAGTGGGTCTTAGAGTACTGGGTTGTGTATGTGTGAATACTTTTGAATTTAAACGCTTGATTGGAGGTAAGCACAAGATGTGTAAATTTAATATAACCTCAATTGAATTTTTATCAAGTGCTGAATCGCGTCTCGATACCGCTAACTTAGCTCTTACGGAGCGGCATTTTTTATGGAAAAATTGCTTCTTTAAAGCTGGTTTCTAATTTTATCCCAAAATGTTTTATATCAAATCAATAATTTCAAATTGAAAAACGGATTTGAGTCATACAGATCATAACAAAGGTCCGTTGGCGCCAAATAGTTTTGCCCCATAATGGCGGTGGGAGGAGCTTTGGCACTATTGTCGCCTCTGTGTTGTATAAAGGCACTGTACTACTGTGTAATCCAATTTTGTATGGCTCTGAAGCGTGGACTTTGAAGGTCAACGCCATTAACTGAAAAGAAGCCCTTAAGATGTAGACTTCTCAGGAAACATTGTACGGCGCATGTCACAAACGCAGAGGTGCTGGGACAAGCGTAGTGCGATAGAAAATTGTTACACGTAGTCAAAAAACGAAAGACAGCCTATCTGGGTCATGTAGTGCGCGGAAGTAAATATGAGCTCTTAAAGTTATTAAGGGAAGGGAATATTGAGGGCTAGAGGGGCTTGGGTAGGAAGAAGCATTCTTGGTTGGGGAACATTGGAGACTGGACAAGTATGGGTGCTCACTCCCTGGTTCAGAGTGCCCATGATCGTCGAATCTTTCTCGAGATTATTGCCCGCCTTCATCGATGAAGACGACACAGAGGACCAAAATGTGAAAGAGTTAAATACCATAATTTTGAGGTCAATTGAAGAAGTTACCAGGATAGAAAACAAAACTCAGAGATAGACCAACCAGAAACTCAGTGCAAGAACACAATAACTAATGAAACGGAGAGGAGAAATGAAAAACAAATCCAACGATAGACAAATAGAATTAAGACTGTTGGAAATAGGCGTGTGAAGGTATTCCGACGCCAACTAAAACCAGGAAAGAGTAATATTTGTAAGCTGGAAAACACGAAGCGAGAAACTTTGACAAATAACGAACAACTTTTGGAAGTGGTGGGAAAGTTCTATGCGAACCTATATCGTGACGAAGAGATTATTACTCAGGAAAACGACGGACCGGCAGTCTTCAGTCGGGGATCGGAGGATATGCCTGACATTACAAAGGAAGAGGTAGAACTCTCTCTATCAGTGATGAGAAATAGCAAAGCACCGGGCGAGGACGGAGTTGTTATTGAGGCTGTTAAAGATGGTGGAGATAAACTGTTAAATGCTATTACAAGGCTGCTTAATATGTGTTCGACGACAGCAACAACAGCTACCAAATGGAATAATGCTGTAATAATTATAATACGTAAAAAAAGTAACATAGCAAATCTTCAAAACTACAGACCAATTAGTTTGTTGTCACCTCTTAATAAACTACTGACTAAAATTATTTAAAACACCTTTAAATGCTAAGATGGAGTTGTATCAGCCGCGAGAACAGGCGGGTTTCCGTCAAGGATGTGGAACAAATTATCACTTGCATGTTATAAAAATTCTTGTTGAAAAGTGTGTTGAATACAATAAACCCCTTGGATGTGTATTTGTCGATAACAAAAAGGCTTTCGACAGTAGAAAACATCATGAAATGATGAAGGCCCTAGCTGCCTGCAGCATAGATCATAGATACGCAGCTCTTGTGAAGCATATGTACTAAAATTCTACAGCAAGTGCAAGACTACACGAGCAGACAGAGCGATTCAAAATACAGGCCAGGCTGATACAATTTCCATTAATCGATTCCTCACTGTGATGGAATTGAAGTAGATTGACTGAGGGGGTATGGGCGTGAACGTAAATGGCAAAAATTTTTATGATTTGCGTTTTGAAGACTATATTGCGCTGGCATCGGATATAACTCCAATGACTCTCGGAAGACCATGTCAGGAAAATGCTTAATAAGCTTTATGACGCTTCACGCCGGGTTGGAGTCAAAATAAACACATGAAAAACACAATATGTGACTAATTAAGAAGCAAATCAAAATATTAAATTTGAAGGTGGTGAAATGGAACAAGTGACAGCCTAGAAATTTCGTGGTCATGAAATTCAAATAGGACGCGACAATTACCCTAGCGAAATTGCACGACGTATAAACCAGGAGTGGGCTGCCTTTGGAAAACTGAGATATCTCTTTAAATCGGATATTCCATTTTGTCTTAAGCGGAAGGTCTTCGAACAGTGTATACTTCCAGTTATGACGTAAAGAGCTGAAACACTAACATTCAGACAAAATTCTGCCGAAAGGCTTCGAGTTGCCCAAAGAGCGTTCTATGCTGTGAGTCAGCTTAAGAGTCAGAATACCAAATGAAATAACACGACAAAGAACCAAAGTCGTAGACGTAGTTGAAAGAATAGCTGATATGAAGTGGGCTTGGGCAGGTCACTTGGCCATAGCATGGGATGAGGGATAGGCAAAAAGAGTGATGAGTGGCGCCCACGACACGAGGCGTTGAGAAGTCGAAGAATACCTCCAAATCGTTAGACAGATAATCTCAAGAGAGTGGAGAGTAACTGGTTCAGAGTAGCACAGGTCCGCACCAGACGGAAAATGCTAAGTATTGCTTACCTCCAGCAGTGGACAATATAAGATCAACTATTTGATGATAATGAGAGGGAATAAGTACGGTATTCTGCAGGATATCATGCAAGGCAAAATCCAAGGTAGAAGAGGTCCAGGAAGAAGAAGCACGTCCTGGCTAAAGAACTTTAGAGAGTGGTATGGTGTCAGTTATGCAGGCATGTTTTGTGCCGCTGCTAACCAAACAAAAATCATTATGATGATCGCCGACGTCCTCGGAGGACATGGTACGTAAAGCAGAATTTGAGTTACCTCTTTCAAAAAATCAATAAAGGTTTCAATGTGGAAAAGTTAGAAAACGGTGAGAGATATCAACCTCGATCAAGTACAAATTTTTAGTTGAAGAAATAATGGAGAATGAGACACTGCCAACCGAATTGCGATATTTGAAAACCCAAAAAAGTTCTGATGTTCTAAATCGCTCCAGACCATTGCAGCTAGCGCTCTCTAGGAGCTACAAGCTAGGTAATTGGAAATTTGGATTTTTCGATATTAAAAATCCCGAAAACACATTTTTTTGGTAGTAGTAAAACTGGTCAAAATTCTATTGAAACAAAACGAAAACTTTATTTACACTTTGATACCCGGTACCTCGGAAACTATGAACTTTCGAATAAGACAAATTTGCCTAAAACTCAATATTTTTGTCTACACAATACGTCGGTGAATTTCGTAAAATTAGTTGAGGACCACCCAGTATATGTTGGGTACAACATAAATAATTAATTATGCTGACGACACTAATTTAGTAATAACAAATAGAAGACCAAGGCGGTTTTATAGCGCGGAAACGAGTGGTGAGAGTAATAAAAAAAACCGATTTTCGGGAATGATGAAGAAATGTTCAAATCACTTAAATAATGACACTATTTGCGTTATATATACAAGGTGACCATTTGAATCTGAGAACTATATTCGATCAGACAGGCTTTACATTAATATGAAATACACTCTATTCATATTTCCATTAAATAATTGCTGTATTACATTTCGAACATAACGTTTATCATCATATCATATAATCATACACATTAATCGGTTTATTAATAGTATCTAATGGTTTAAAAGAGTCAAGAGTCACTGTTTCGACATCAAAACTCAAAAAGTATTTGAGCCAAGAAATATGTCGTCGAATTAGCTCTGAATTTGACGGACACATAAACTTCATAACAACATATTTCTCGCCATTAATTAAAGATCTATACAAAGGACTGCTAACAAATTTCGCGCGGGCGGAATTCCAAAATATTTGCCCTTTCTTCTTGTAATTGCTCTGACAAACCGTGAATAATATGTTTGAATCTAGCAAGTTACTTTGAACATCGACCACCACCGTATGAACTTCTAGCTTTCCTCCTAGCCTTTTAAGTACTTTATCGAAAAGAATGTAGAGAATAACTCTCCTTAGAAGCCAAAAGTTTTCATCCATATAAAATCGTCTGTATTCTTCTGCTTTTATAACCTGTAACCAGAATTCGCATATCCAAACGATAGTTTGACTTGCAAAATCGGCATTTCCATAAGACATAAGCGAATACCTCACAATATTAAAAGTTTCGTACATAATTGGCTTGGAAATACTTTTTGTCCCTAAAGTTCCTGTATATCCATGAATAGGAAGTAAACAACCAAAATACGAAATATTTTGGAACAAAAAGAGTGAGATTTGATTGCAATAGCAAACTTGCAAACTGCAATAGCTTACATGCCGATACGGCAGAAAAGAAATCAACTGAGATATACAAGCATACTGTTTAGGCGTCATCACGTCTGAATAAAGTGGGTTTCCGAAGATGTTTATGCAGCATTGTCGGTGTATCCAGTAGTGGTAATCGTAGCGAGCAGACTCATGAATTATGCCACATAGTGTCACTTCACACCCAAAAAAACTAGTGACTGATTCATAACCTCGAAGAATTAGTTCTCGCTCTAATACCCATCTGCGATAACTAAACGCGTCGGGTGTTTTGAAGTTGCTGAGAAGCACTATTCGACTAAAAAAAAAACAAATATGTTAAATATAAACAAGATCATGACATTTGGGAATTTGGAAGAACTAAATATGAATTGGTTCAATTTCAACCGATTTTCCAATTAAACCAATGCGAAAATCCATTAATGGTTTTATTTTCCACTTTTTTTGTGATAAAGTGAAGTTTTTTCTTTATTTTGATTGGGTCAGAAAAAGTTAAAGCAGTCGCCTTAATTTGAACATCGCTTGTAAAACAGTACATTCTATAGTTGTACTATGTTACAGTTACGTTTCACCACCAATCACCAAAATGTTTTTTTTTGTAGATTACTGACTTTCTTCATCGTCACTTATCGTGGGTTTAATTGTAAATAGATAATTAAGGAGAACAGCTCAAAGACTCCAAACACTAACAAAACACAATGACATAGTTTTATAAATGGAGACTAACACCAAACGCGTCAAAAAACCAACTTCTGCTCACAAACCACAGACTCAACGCTGACTCCCCTACAATAACTGCAGACGGCCAAACGACACAACCAAAAACGACGTAAAATACCTTGGAATCACAATTGACCACAAACTTAAATTCACTAAACACATACGAAACATCAGGGCAGAAACAATAAAGAAAACAAAACACTTCCGATCACTAACATACAAAGACAGAGGAATTAGCACAAACACCGCCACCAAAATATATAAAGCTATTTGTAGACCCTTGCTAGACCATGGACATATACTCATGACCAACGGAACAGAAAGGACAAAACGTTATATACAAACAACAGAACAAATTACACTAAGACTAATAACACGAATAAGGCACCCCCAAAACCCACTACACAACCCCCACCACCCAACTACTATACGAACGCACAAACATGACAAATATTTCGGAAAAACTCATACATCTACAGAGAAAATGGACAAACAACCCCTACAACTGGACCATACTGAAGCCCCTTTGTCTCACAAGACCAACCAGACAATCCCGCTTCCGTTTCCCTACATCAACGCTACTCGAACACTTACAAACGCAACTGACTACTGGACAATAAAATAATTTTTCCTTGTCATTGGAATTGGAAAGTTTATTTAATAAGATTGTTAACCTAGAATAAGAGAATTTTCATATTTGTTTTTTTATTTAGATTAAGACTACATGTATTAAACAAGGGCAGAAAGACCGATAGGTCGATTTCCTTTTTTTTAGAAATAAAGATGTTTACTACTACTTCTTGATAATTAAGTTATAACTTTTTATAGGAGATATTGTTTACATTCAATTAAGTTTCAGCTGAGTTTTTGATGTTTAAGAAGCAACAGAGCGTCACGTAATGCTATTGAGGCAGATTACCTTGAAAAACAGTGTTGCCGACCTTCTGATCTAGTTTGTTGCAAATATCTCATAATAAGAATCTCTTGATAAGAATTATTTTCTACTATTTACCCTGTTTTTACTAAACACCCCCAGAGGAATGACGCCAACTTTGAATCACCCTGTATAATAATGGCTTTTGGATCTTTAGTGTTAATAGAAAAACTAACAAAACACACAAACATTTAACCACAATCTGCAGAACATAATTGCAATACGTTAAAATGACAATGCCGGTTTTAAACTACAAATTTTTCCCAATTTATTAGTCATTAAAGTGGCCAATTAATTGACGGTAATCTTTTTGCCACAACGGCTTAACACTTGTATATTATTGTCACAGTAAATTGGTTCAATTTCAGTTACACCACGATCATTTTCAACACTTTGGTTCGGTTGTTTTGTATTGGTGACGATATGTAGACCATAGCAGATGAGCCAAGATTTAAACTATTTGCTTCTGCGTACAGAAACGCGACTAATAAAATACAATCCAGATTTTCAACATTAAAAACACAAAAATGTATTGAATTACAATGGCAATAAGAATTGTTATTAATAAACTAATCTAATACTAATGAGGGATGGATAGAAAATTTAACGTCAATACACATACCAAACAATATAAAATTAATTTTATCACTGGGACCAAAATTCTCACTTAATAAAACTCAATATAAACCAATTCATGAGATCATAACAAACATTGAACATGTAGTCAATGAAGAAAGTCTCACAGAAAGTATAGAAAAGCGATGTAAAAAACGAAATAAGAAACAAATTATGTAACATTCTAACAAACTTCAAAAATAAAACAAAACAAAATACGAATAAAAATATACCATTTCAAATTAATAGACTTATAAGTGAAACCAAAACATTTATGAATAAAAACACAAGAATCTGTGTACTAACAGAGGATAAATGTAGCTAGACGGTGATTATGCTGAAAAGTGAATACAAAACAAAAATGCTAGGCTTAATAAATGATGTAAAAACATATAAACCGCATAAAAAAGGTCCTACTACAAATGTTCAAACAAAACTATATAAAATAATACATTTATGACATAGAAATAAATTCATAACAGATAATTTGAAACGAACGCAATCTTGCAACAACGGCCGATCACCATTTACATATGGCCTACCGAAGCTTCATAAAGCAAACTATTCATTACGACCGATAGTTAGTAATATTAATGCCCCCACGCACCAGTTGTGTAAATATATGTCAGCAGTGTTGAGTAATGTATTGGGAAACTCACAGTATCACATTAAACTCATGGAGTTTTTGCGAATTTATAAAAAACAAAAAATACCTAAGAACCATCGCATAATATCACTTGATGTGGTATCATTATACACAAATATCCCGATAGATTACTCAATAAATTGTATAAAAAATAAATGGCCAGAGGTAAAGGAATATACATCATTACCCGAAAATGAATTTATTGAGGCGGAAGATCTGTGCCTTAAAACCACTTACTTCCAGTATGAGGGCAAATTCTACTCACAGATATATGGAGTAGCTTTGGGGTCCCCCATAGCAGTAACGATTGCAAACCTCGTAATGGAAAATTTAGAAGTACAAGTAATACCTGATTTCAATTTTAAGTAATTCAATTGAAATTCCTTGGTTCCAGTCAATTTTATTGTTTATTATTTAAAACATTTAACAAATACTTTTCAGTGTCTTTGTCCACCATCACCAGTTTGCATGCATGGCTGTTTCCACGTTCAACTTTGGCAAGCAATTTTTTTAATTTTTAGCGTGGATTTTTTTAAATATATTTGGATGACTGCATAGGATATAGAGCAAAGTAGTAGTAGTAGTAAACATCTATTTCTAAGAATAGGCTATTGACCCATCGGTCTTTCTGGCCTGGGTTGATTAAAAAGTTTGGTATGAAAACTTAATAACTAATAACAAATATAATTGACAAACATGTACATTTAGGTCTGGAGATGCTCCACAAGGGTTGAGGTTGTGAACAGGAAACGGGTTTGTATGGTAGGTCTTGTTAAACAAAGGGTGTCCAGTAAGGTGAGAATGTCAGGGTTGGGTTTCCATCTTGATTGCAAGACGAGAAGTCTTTCCGAGATCCTTTTCAAGTTTGTGCGTTCGTAGAGAAGTCGGTTTGGTGGATTGTGTAATGGTTTGCTGGGTCTCGGATCTTCGTTATCAGTCTCAGTGCTATCTGTTCTGTTGTCTGTAAATGCCGTTTAGTTTTATCAGTAGCGTTGGCGAATAAAATAAGACCGTAGTCTACTAGAGGTCTGTAGATCGCTTCATATATGATAGATGCTGTCTTGGTGCTTATACCCTTGTTTTTGTAAGTGTGCGCAAGTGTTTTGCTCTCTTGTTTAGATCTGTTCTGATATTTTGTGAATTTTAGTTTATTGTCCATTGTTATTCCTAGGTATTTCACATTGTCGATGGATTTGGTTATTTGACCGTCGGTGGTGATGTTTGGAGAGTCTGGTTTAATTCGGTGGTTTGAGAGGAGCAGCCGGTTTTTTTATGCATTTGGTGTAGAGCAAAAAATACATACTCATAATGAACAATTATTGCAAATCATTCTTCGAACCGATCATAAAACGAAGAATAAATACAATTTACAATTCAAATAAATGGAACAACATAAATAATAATAAAAAAAGAAGGTGAGATCAACTATATATCATTACCGTATATTCCGGAAATTAGCACAAAAACAAAAAATATTTTCAAACCACATGATATTACTATAGCAGGAACAACTAAAAACAACTTAGCAAAGAAATGTTTCACAAAATTTTAACCTAGAAGTGATAAGTTAGACAAACCTAATGTAATATACAAGATTGACTGTATGGACTGTGACAACACATACATAGGTCAAACTGGACGATATTTAAAGAACAGAATATACGAACATAAACATAGCTTAAGAAAAATTTTCGAAAATGGAACAGCATTGAAGATGGAAAAAATGGAACAGAATGATGTATCCAGTGTATCCAAAATGAGTAATCCAGGAATTTCATTTAAATTAAATTGAAATACAGTCAGGAAAATATATACAATGATTAAAAACACAATAAAAAGAAAAATAACCAAGCCTTAATTCATTGTCACTATACTTCGACAATCTCTGCCAACTTCGTCACTGCGCAGTTGGCAATCATAAAATAACTTAAAAAATTCCTGGACAGTTTTCACAATCCTGTATTAATGTTGAGTTAATCCTAAGCCGGTAATACACTACAAACATATCACGAATTTATTGGCCAACAATCTTGGTAAAACCTTATCTGTATTGTCGCTATTACAGTACGCTATTTTACTTAATTTATTAGCCAATAAAACGGTTCAATTATTGAAAGTTATATTCTTGTCCGTCATTGAGTTTGTGCATGGTAATTTTTCTCTTTACAAATTGGTGCAATTCTAGTGAAATCGACATTAATTCAATACTTCATAATATGGGAATAATACGGAGTGTTTTATCGACATAAGTCCGCAACAAATTTTACAATTTATCGACCGCAGCTCAATTATTTTGTAGCTCATATTTGGTAATCTTCAGCGGGCTAATTAAAAAAATTGGCCAATGAATTGTGAAATAGCTTGTAGTCTAAAACCGACATAACATATATTTAGCCTCCATCATAAAGCGATTAAACATTAAATGATATCGAACTTACAATAGGAATCTTTTTTGTGATCTCTCATCCATTGCCAAATTACTTCAATACGGAAACGCTTGCTTAAACTTATAGCTTTCCGCGGGTTTTGTGTATGATCGTGCTTTTCTTCCCCATGGATTCAAAAAGACCTGGCATAAACATTTCGTTCAGCGCATAACCGAATTCAGTCATTAATTTTTCTAGCCATATACTTGGACGCATTTATGTAAAATAGACGGACAACAAATATTGATTAGCCTTGTCTAAATTGTGTATCAGACGTCGGTTAGATTCTGTTACGCCACTGTAATATTATTAATATAATTACGCTACTGTATTCTGTTTTAGAACTGTCAGAGTGTCAATCTTGGCTCCCTCTAGATTTCATGTACTTTGGTGTAGTCGAATAATACACGTGCTTTATGCTTGGCTCTTGTCATTTTTATAACCACCCTAATTAAATATTAATGGAACCAATCCACCACCATTGAAGGAACCCAGCCAAGAGGTTCAAAAATACCAAACAGAGGCCACTATAATTTACTTTCAAACTACGATCCTTGAACCGATAAACTCTGTTTTTACATCATTTTCATGTGTTGTGTTGACTTACATTATGTGATTGTTGCTTGGCATTACATATGCATCTTCACATCCAGTGACGTAGTTCTAGGTCTTTGATACCTGATGATGGTTATAATTTAAAATAACCGAAACGCGTCGTTTCAAAATAAATTATAGTGGACATTAACCGACGTCTTATTTACCAAACACCAATTATTTTACCTCAATTCCAGATCCAGCGAGATATCTATTGCAGTCCGTACTGCCAGCATTCGTCTCATATTCCAAAAGGTAGTAACATAGGGATTGATTAAAATAGCAGCGATCAAACAACGATCTAGGCGTCGTACTTCTAGCAAAGAGATTTCGTTTCTTTTCAATTTTCTTCTCAATGGAAAAATTTGAGAGCATGCATATTGGTAGACAATTTCAACACTCCACGCTTCAAGACCTAAATGTTTGCCTTCCGATAGTAATACAACAGGACTCTTGTTGTAGATGCTTTCTTCCATAACAATGGAAAAGTTTTCGCTGAAACAAATGAGTCAGTTGTATTTTTAGTGCTTTGTCGCGAGGGCTCATGTTGTTCTTCACGAAAGTAATAGTGCGAAAATGTAGCATTCTTACCGCAACATAATTGCTTAAAACCCTTTTAATAGTTGAAGTAGGATCAAGACTAATCTTTAAAATACTAGTTGGGCAACAAAACACATTGGTGTTTGGGATAAATCCAAAATTCTGATTAAGATTGCGCAAAATCGGAAAAAGATAGAAAATCGTATAATTCTCTAAATATTGAAACTGGAATTTTATGACCACTTGTGCCGAATTTACAGTTAAAATAAGACGTAGTATCGTTTCTGCTGGAGTCAGCATAATTTAATTCTAAAAGAAGTCACAACAGGGATGAGTGTCAGGTGGTCAGTTAACAGATTGTCGCAGTCGCATGCATCGATTCCGGAGTGAATGTTTGTTTTTGAAATTCGAGTCGGACGTATGCAATTTATCGAACAAGTGCAAAAGGGAAAGTAGACGACGAACTGTACCCTTCTGTTTCAATAGTTAAAGAAAGATCCAAGAACCACGACGCAAACGAAACATCTTTGGCTCCTGGAATAGGGTATCACATTCTGGTTCACCACACGGAGCGCTCCAGAAGGACAAATTGGCTGAAGTTGTACGGCAAGAATTGATTGTAGTGTCTACTACAGGCAGCGGTAACCCGTCCAGTGTATCAGCCCAGTAACCCGTCCAGTGTATCAGCCCAGCAAACTGTTGTGTTAGTACAGCTCCGTGACTCAGAAATAATGAAGTTGATTAAATCAATTATTTCTTGCCATTGACAGCCTGTTTATTAAGTAGTTTGAAAATCAAAATGGTCGAAAATAGAACAATTTGAATGCGTAATTTCAAGCAAAAAGGTTTAAAACCAAATAGGACATTACCTAATATTATTTATTATTATATTTAAGCGCGAAAATCAAATTAATTTATTTAATCAAATCAATAAAATACACAAATAAATAATGTAGAAAAAATATCAAATATGTTTATTGACAGTACACCACATCCATACACTTTTTATGGAACCCCATCAACACTTTAGTCATTTTTGAATCAAACTGAGACATTTAATGTCATATTGTTCAACAAGAATATTTCTTATTAGCAATAAAATCGAAAATATATTCATTCAGCAGAAAACCTTTTTTTGGCAAAATCTGATCTGAGATAGATAGATAGATAAAAATTTATTGAACATTCCCATTAATAAAACTTACAAACAAAGTTAAAAAACATAACTCCCATGTCTAGCCAGATGTTCGGCCGGATGCTCTTTGCCCATGATTAGTCTTGAAGTGACGGTTTTGGTTTTATTCGAGGGGCATTCATTAAGGAAAAAAGGTCTTCCTGCAGGGAAGCCAAAAACCCCTTTTGCTTCGACCTTTAAGTTTGATACTGTCAGCCGTGGCGTTAACCGCCGGCAGTTTCAACTAGATGACCAAATCCATCCGCCCCCGCCCCGATCGGTGCAAGGACCAGCCAACACCAACCAGAACGAGACAGGACGAACCCGTCAAGTCACGTTATGTTGGATTTGTGCGTTTCCAGCCTGCTAGAAACGACTGTCGGCAACTGGCAGGCAATGTTTGTTTGTCGTCACGTACTGTCCGGGACAAAATCCTCATAAAACATGAGAAGTCGCTTATACAGGGGACCATGAGTTGGGCGATCGTTTGCTCTTACTTGGGTGATATTTCGCGTGAGGACTGAGCCTTGCACTCCGCTATGATAAAATTTTTCAGCGAGGGTATCTATATAGTCGGCTATACAGTGTGTCCAGTATAAAATGATGTACATGGGGATATTGGAAACCGTTAAAGATACAGAGTGGACCAAATGGGGAAAAAGTTGCGCAATCAAGTGCCTATAAATAATCTATCATCAACTTCTTCGAACTCGGAATAGCAACGGATATACAGGGAAAAAAGAAAAAGTGCGTTTTATAAAATCCTTTATATCGTGTTTATTATAAAAGATACAATAACGAAATTTTCAGGGTGGGGGTAAGAAATGAGCGTGAATTTGAAAATAAAGTAAAAAATAATCTAGGCCCACTATGTTCAATGAGGCCGAAGTCAATTTTTGTTTTTCTTATGGGCGCCATATTGAATTTCTGCATTTTTAGATTCCCCTTTAAATATGCTCTTCAACCATGTATAACATGTTTATGTTCGGTCAAGATAAATAATTAAAATTAACAAAATTAAGATTTTATGGTAGTAGGCATTGATATTTCTCCTCAATTTCCCCATAGTGACGTTTGTTGTGTGTTTTAATTACCCAGATAACTAGTCAAAGTAGAATTTATTGTCAGTGTCAAGTGTTTGTAATTAATTGTGTGTTTCAAAATGAATCACTTTTCAAATTATGAATGAAGAAAAATGAATGAAAATGAAGCGAAAGCTGAAGAAATTTATTTAAATAAATATCCAGAAAGGCGATAACCTGGTAGAACTATGTTTAGGCGTCTGAAAGACAACCTTGTAGCTTACGAGAGTTTTGCTAAGGTAAAGAAAAACAAACTTCCAGACGAAAATAAAGAAAATTTGGTAATGCAAAGCGTGGTTGAGACACCTCGTACGTCTTTACAACAAATTGAAGCCCCAACAGGTGTTGCGCGGTCAACGGCGAATAGTATTTTAAAGCGTTATAAATATCACCCCTATCGTGAACGGTCCTGCCAGGAACTCAGAATGGCAATGCGATTAGAAGAATGGCATTTTGTCAGTGGTTTATTCAAAGAAATAACGAGATACCAAACTTTTCCTTAAAAGTCCTTTGGTCAGATGAGAGGCAATTTACTAAATGTGGACTATTTAATCGTAAAAATACCGTTTTTCGGTCAGATGAAAATCCACGGCTAGTTCGTCAAGTTAGGCACCAAGTTAGGATTGGATTTAACGTCTGGTTAGGCATTGTGGGTACCCACGTGATTGGACCATTTTTTTTAATGAGAAGTTAAATTCCGAGAGATATATGAACCTCTTACAAACTAACGTAGCGGAAGCACTTATGGATGTTCCAGTAGCTACCCTGCAAAATTTGTATTTCCAACAAGACGGCGCGCCGCCACATAATGCACGTATTATCACAGAATTTTTAAATCACGAATTTCCCAATAAGTGGATAGCAACCTGGAACCAGTAAGATGGCCTGCGAGATCCCCTGACACAACACCGCTTGATTTTTTTGCATGGGGCAATGCTGTTAACAGAATTACCCCCAAAATGATCAGAAAATCCTGTGAAGCAGTAATGAGACGATGTACGTTGTGCGTGCGAGAAAACGGTAGCTTATTTGAACACCTACTTTAATCCTAAAATGTTACTTGTTCTTTTGCGGTGTTCGATGTATGAACAATAATAATTTAAAGTAATAATTAATAGAAATATCAATGCCTACTACCACTAAATCGTAATTTTGTTAATTTTGATTATTTATCTTGATCGAACATAAACATGTTAAACATGGTTGAAGAGCATATTTAAAGGGGAATCTAAAAATGCAGAAATTCAATATGGCGCCCATAAGAAAAACAAAAGTTGACTTCGGCCTCATTGAACATAGTGGGCCTAGATTATTTTTTACTTTATTTTCAAATTCACGCTCATTTCTTACCTCCACCCTGAAAATTTCGTTATTGTATCTTTTATAATAAACACGATATAAAGGATTTTATAAAACGCACTTTTTTCTTTTTTTCCCTGTATATCCGTTACTATTCCGAGTTCTCAGAAGTTGAAGACAGATTATTTATAGGCACTTGATTGCGCAACTTTTTCCCCATTTGGTCCACCCTGTAACTCTAACGGTTTCCAATATCCCCATGTACATCATTTTATACTGGACACACTGTATAGTCCATCCCTGTAGCTTCGTGCATTTCGGTTATTCTGGTGTATCTGTCAGCCGATAGGACGCCTCTCAGGAACCTATTTTGGGTCCTTTGAACACGTCGTCTTGTGGAATCACAGACAGAGTGCCAGATAGGGGAGCCGTAGGTCAATATGGGCCTTATGGCGGAGGTGTAGCGCAGAAGTTTGTTTTGAGGTGACAGAAATGAATTTGGCTTCAGAAGAGAGTATAACTTTCTTCGGGCTTTCTTCTACTTTATTTCGTCTGAGAATTTGACCAGAAATTAAATTAGGACTTATACAAGCGCTAAAGCAAATCTCCGATCATAATACCCGATCACTAGAGCAAATCTCCAACATCAGCTAATATTCTTATGAAAGAAGAATGAGTCAGCTCAGAATTATATTCAAAAACTCAAAACCTTAGTTACTCGAATAAGCTGATTTGTACTGAAGTCAGTATTACTGAAGCGCAAGTGATGTTAATATCACAATAAATTAACTGCAATTCATAATCGATTAGCAAATATTTTCACTGAATTAAGAACTTTACTAATGGTCCAAAAGCCCTAAATTCTTGACAGAGGAATTGATATAATCAAAACCTATGAAATTTGATCGAGTATTGCAGTAGTTGATCCAAAAATATGTTGATCCAAAACAGAGTTGATCCAAAACAAATCAAAATGTCTAACCTCAAGCTTCAGATAATTTCACAAACAAAAATAAATTTTCATAGTTCAATGATTCAGAAAACTTTCGCAAATATTCCAAATAATTTTCAAATGTATTCCTGGGTTTCAGTCAATTTCATTGTCACCAATTATGGCGTTATGTGATGAGACATGCGTTTCGTCCCGGGCCTACCCATTGGAGTCGTCAGTAAGGCTTAGGTAGACACTGCCTTATACGCCGGACACCGGTTGTACGCGTTCGGACGTAAATGAACCGAGCCGGCGTAGCTCTTGTGCGGTGAGATGTTGGCAACCCGTGTTGCTGATGCTGCCACTCGTTCCATTCTGCTTTTGTTCCCAAGCATCTATCTTCGTTTTGTATATTCTTTTCCCGACTGTTCTTTAATTCATTCCAATGTATTCCTGGGTTTCAGTCAATTTCATTGTCACCACATATGGCGTTATGTGATGAGCCATGCGTTTCGTCCCGGGGCTACCCATTGGACTCGTCAGTAAAGCTTAGGTAGACCCTGCCTTATATTATATATATTATATTGGTGACAATGAAATTGACTGAAACCCAGGAATACATTGGAATGAATTAAAGTACAGTCAGGAAAAGAATATACAAAACGAAGATAGATGCTTGGGAACAAAAGCAGAATGGAACGAGTGGCAGCATCAGCAACACGGGTTGCCAACATCTCACCGCACAAGAGCTACGCCGGCTCGGTTCATTTACGTCCGAACGCGTATAACCGGTGTCCGGCGTATAAGGCAGGGTCTACCTAAGCCTTACTGACGAGTCCAATGAGTAGGCCCGGGACGAAACGCATGGCTCATAACATAACGCCATAATTGGTGACAATGAAATTGACTGAAACCCAGGAATACATTGGAATGAATTAAAGTACAGTCAGAAAAAGAATATACAAAACGAAAATAATTTTCAAAGAAATCAATTCAAACAGATTCAAAGAAAATCAATCACAACAAGAAAAAACAACAATACCCGCAACCCATGTCAGGGTGAGGAGAATTAGCAGAATACTTCCACTTGTAAAAAAACTCAGCAAAGATATTTTCAACCTTCTGGCGGACCAAATCAATTTCAGCCAACGGGTAAAGCCATAATGGCGAAAATCACAAACAACAATTGGATTACTGAAACCAAGATTAGCCATTCCACAACGAATATGCCAATGAAAGTTTTTCCATGAATCAGGAAATTGCAGTGAAATATTTTCTTCTACAGAAGAAATTATTGATTCTTTATATAATTTTCACAAACGAGCCTCGGAATAGTTAAATCATAGGAAAACTTAAAAAGCTTCCAAATCAATCAGCTACCCTACATTGAAATTACAAATAACATCATCAAATTATTAATAGACACAGATTCTCATGCATCGTTATTAACACCTTCAATAAGGAAGCCATTTTTCTCAGATTCATAAAAAATGTACACTAGTACCCTTCAAACTTCTGCGGATTCAAAAAAGCATCAATTTGTCTAATATTGTCTTTTGGCACTTCAAACCCAATTGACTTTGTTTTGTACTCTTCTCGTGATAACTTTGAATTCATTTTAGGAATGAAAGACCTTTCCAGTTTATGATTGAATATTGATTTAAAACATAAATTACCAAGAAATTATTACTTGCAAATACCATTCCAATAAAGACATTGACAAACCATTGAAAGAAAGATATCCCAGACAAAAATTCACAAATAACACCTCGAGGTTAATTTCCTATTAATTAATAATTCTTATTAACAACGGATTGTATATGGAACACATTCTAAATTATTCCAAAAGAAATTCCTGGGTTCCAGTCAATATTAGTGTTTATTAGAGACGAGTTTATTAGGAGAAGAATCCATGAAATGATACAAATTAAAAACATCACAATGCAATGAATTTTAGATCAGACACAGACAATCTTAGCTCTGTATATCATACACTAATTAAAAGAACACTTACATACACTAATTACACCAACTACATAAAATATAAACACCTGATATTGAAGAATTGCAGAGCAATTGATATCCTTAGAATGCAAAGAAAAGGCCAAATATAAACAGTTTTTTTATTCTCTCGCTCGATATTGAACAAAGTAAAGATTTTTCAATGGTTTGTCAAATGTGAAGGTAGAAACAGCCATACATGTAAGTAAAATTTAAATCTCTAAACAATAAATTCTAGTCTTTTCCCGAACATGATTGTCCTGACTCATCACCTGTGAACCTATGTTTTTAATATACTTTTTAATATGTTTGTAGTTTGTATTTTAGTATGTATATTTTAGCAGAGCTTTTATTTTAAATTAATAATGATTGTGAATGTATGTTTTAGACAAACTGATGATGGTGGAGAAAGACACCGAAACGTATTTGTAAAAATTTGAAATAATAAACACTAATATTGACTGGAACCTAGGAATTTCTTTTGGATTAAATTGAAATACAGTCGGGAAAGTACCCAGTGTGCAAATTTTTAACTGAAATAGGGAATACTTCCGCTATTGTTTCCAAAACGTGTGCCTCTTTGCGGCTACTGTTTCGAAACGAGAACCTCTCCATGACCGGCGTGGGACGGAAGTGAAGCACCGCGGCACGGCACAATTTAGGATAAAATTAGGAATTGTGATTTCAGTTGTGTCTTTATATAATGGTTCAAGTCAGACATATTTCCTACTCACTTCCGCATATATATTCGACATAAATCCTACTTTATTATTGCATCGCACGAATCTCGGTTGTTATTGTATTTTGATGGATAGTGAATATATGTTGTTTAAAATTACGCAAGAATAATCATTAATACTTGTTTGCATCTTGACTAAACTCTATTTCCATTGCGGCGAATGCTTTTCCGTGCAGTTTTTCTTCCTACTCATAATATCCTAAGGGGCCTCAAAAATATATTGTCGTGAATAATATTTTTTAAAGAAAAAAAAATGAAAAAAACAAATATGCCAAATATTAATTTAAACATGGCATAATGTTTTAGTGGGTCATAGTTGATATCAATGTAGTGTATCAATAATCATCCCTTATGTGTATTATAACACAACATGGAAACTGTGAAACACAAAGTCTTATTTGCACAATGCGCAATTAACATGCGCAAGTTGGTTTGAGGTTAGGTTAATCATAACAAACTTCTGTCTTCATACAGAAAAACAAACGTTTAATGGATTTATTGCTTTGTGATTGTTGTTTATATTTAAACATCATTGATTCAGATTGCCTAAACATATTATTCTGTTTCTTCTCGGTCAAATTTTGCGACTTTGGTTTCAACACTCGAGGAAAAACGGTTAATGTTTGTGGTGGTCCCCCACAACTAGACAATAAGTGCAAATCAAAAGTACACATTGTCTGGCCAATGCATCTATTGCGATGGGAAGTAGAAAAATATTATTAGCTGTAAATTTCAACTAATTTAGGCAAAACGACCCTTGTTACACACAGATTCCATTGCGGCATCTCTGAAACATACTGAGAGTAATTCATTCTTTTCGAAATACGCAAATAAATATTGCAGTCGAAAGAAAACAGTGCCTAACCTGTTGCACACACCGTTTCCCATTTGTGTCTTAGGTTAACATAGTTGATGTTAAGGAATTACTTTTAACACCAATTCTAAACCTCGTGGCCGATTACTTGGATTCAGGCAACAATGCCTTGGGTGCCTATATAAAGCCTACAATGTGTGAAAGTAAACATAATTCCTTTCGACGTATAATTAGGCACCCGCCATGACGTCATTTTGTGTAAAATTGGACACAAAATAAGGGAATCGTGACTTCACAACGACGTCGGCTTTGTAACATTTCCTTTTTAGGAATAAAATGCTCACTGGGTATACACAATAATTCTAAATTATCCTAACAAAAGTATAACCATGAACTGTGACATAAACAATGATCTAGACATGGAACCTTTTTAAATAAACATGTATGATATATTCAATCATCGTTGCGTATCGTACCCATTGAGGCCGATAGTTAGCAACATAAATGCCCCAACTTACCATTTATCTAAATATCTGTCATCTGTGTTGAGTAATATATTGGGAAAGTCACAATATCACGTTAGGGACTCATGGAGTTTCTGTGAATTTATAAAAAAGTAGAAAATACCTGAGAACCATCGCATAATATCACTTGATGTGGTATCGTTATACACAAACATCCCGGTAGATTGCTCAATACAGTGCATAACGGGTAGATGGTGTGGAAATAAGGGAGCACACATTATTACCCGAAAATGAATTTGTTGGGGCGGTAGAGCTGTGCCTTAAGTCCACTTACTTCCAGTACGATGGCAATTTCTATTCACAAATATATGGAGTAGCTATGGGGTCCCCCATAGCTGCAACAATTGCAAACCTCGTGATGGAAAGTCTGGAAGAAAAACTAATACCTGATTTGAATTTTCAGTGTGGATTTTTTAAACGATTCGTAGATGACTGCATAATGTGCCTGCCAAACCAAAAAGTTCAATACACACTAGATAAATTCAATGCATTCAATGAGACCATTAAATTCACCATTGAGGAAGACAAAAACAAATCAATAAACTTTTTGGATATGACGGTTATATATGACGGTAATGGGGAAATAAAAACAAACTGGTACACAAAGGATGTGTGGTCTGGTAGATACTTGAATTACCAATCATATGCACCTATACAATATAAACGAATTGTTGTAACAGCTCTTACTGATAGAGCGATTAAATTGGCACATTATGGATATAGAACAAAAAATCTTGAAAAAATAAAAAAGATACTAATAATGAACAACTATCCCAAAGCTTTCTTTGAACCAATAATAAAACAAAGAATTAATAAAATCTGCAATTCAATTAAATGGAACAACATAAATAATATAAATAAGAAAAAAGAAGGTGAAATCAAGTATGTATCATTACCGTACATACCAGAAATCAACACAAAAATAAGAAGTGTTTTGAAACCACATAATATTACTATAGCGGAAAAAACTAAAAACAACTTGGCAAAAGAGTGTTTTACAAAATTTAATACTAGAAGCGATAAGTTGGACACACCTAACGTAATATACAAGATTGACTGTTTGAACTGTACAACACATACATAGGTCAAACAGGACAGTATTTAAAAAAAAAAGAATATTTGACTGTTGTTGGCGAGAGAAGTGGCAACTTTCTCGTCAGAGAAACTTCCCGACCAACTCCCGCTTCTATCAGAGGCCAAAAATTCAAGCAGTGAACGACTACCGATTTAGTCTCCCTGACTGGCATGAGTGGCTTAATGTGGTAAAGGAATTTTTTTGTCTCAAGGAGAATGTTCCTGGTCAAACTCCTCACCCTATGGGATATCATTTATCTCATCCGTCAAAGTCAGTAAATCCCTTGTTTGTTAAAAAGGAATTTGACGAGCGCCCTTATCTGGATGTCCAGATTCTTGAGCATTCATTTTTGGCATTGGTTGATAGCGGGGGTTGTGCTTCCATCTTGGGTTTTGAGGGTTTGCATGTGCTGAAATCATAGAACCTATCTCTGTCAACGGATGAACCGGTTCATATTACTACTGCTGATGGCCAGGCGCAGAGTGTATTGGGTTTTGTTTGGGTCCCTGTAACATTGAATGGCATGACTAGATCAATTAAGATTTTAATAATTCCGTCTTTAAAACAGAATTTAATTTGGGTATCGATTTTTGAAAGAGTTCGGTATTAGAGTAAATTTTCAAAGTTTGTCATATTCGACAAGTCTTTCAGTGTCAATAGTCAATAAATTGCAGTCTCCTAACGAGTTAACTAACAATCAATTAGAGCAATTAGACCATATGAGGGAACTATATAAATCCATTGCACCGGCAGATAAATTGGGCTTAACCCACCTTGTTAAACGTTCTATTGATACTGGCAATGAAAAACATTTTAGACAAAGACAGTACCCTTTATCTTATGCAATGCAGAAATGCCTTAATGAGCAAGTCGATTCAATGTTGCAAATGGGAATTATAGAACCGTCAAATTCACCCTGGTGTTCACCTATGTGGTTAGTCAAGAAGAGTGATGGTTCGTTCAGAGTATGTCTTGATGCTCGGAAGTTGAATTCAGTTAGCATTCCTAGCGCTTATCCAATGCCATTAATCGATTCAATCGTAACGAAAGTACGAGATATTCGACTCTTGTCCTCCATTGATCTGAAGCAAGTTTTCCATCAGATTCCTCTTCATGAAGCATCAAGACCAAAAACCGCTTTTGCAGTGCATGGAAGAGGCATGTTCCAGTATCGTGTTTTACCTTTTGGATTGCATGACAGTGCTCAGAGTATGTGCCGATTGATGGATATGGTTATAGGATCTGCCCTGGAACCATATGTTTTTTATTATCTAGATGATATTATTATTGTCACGCCGGATTTTGATACCCATTGTGGGATTTTGAAGAAACTTTTTCTTCGACTTAAAGATGCTGTTTTAAAGATAAATTTGGAGAAATGCCAATTCTGTAGACCTTCTTTGAAGTTCTTGGGCTATGTTGTGGATCATGAGGGATTGCGAACGAACCCTGATAAAATTTCGGACATTATAGATTATCCTGTTCCCCGGAATGCTACTCAGATTCGTAGACTTGTTGGTTTGATAGGCTACTATCGAAGATTTTTGAAGGACTTTTCTTCTTTGTGTAGTCCGATTACAGATTTGTTGAAAGGTAGGAAAAAGGGACAACCTATCCAGTGGAATGAGCAAGCCAATGAGTCATTTATAAAAATTAAGGAGTGTTTGACATCAGCTCCTGTTCTTGCTAGCCCTGACTATAAACGGCCTTTTGTTTTAATGTGCGACGCCTCAGACACTGGAGTAGGTAGTGTTTTGTACCAAGAGGAAGATGGATTAGAGCATCCAGTTCCATATGCCAGTCGAACCCTGAACAGGTGTCAAAGGAAATATACAACTACTGAGAAAGAACTGTTAGCTTTTCTCTTTGGAATTGATAAGTTCAGATATTATTTGGAAGGCACGCAAATCACTGTCCACACTGATCACTCTTCGTTACTTTGGCTAAATAACATGAAGAATCCTTCTCCCCGAATAGCTAGGTGGATTGTTAAGTTATCCCAGTATTCATTTACCATCGTTCATCGGAAAGGGGTTTGCAATAATGTAGCAGATGCTCTTTCTCGAAGTCTGGAAACCGTGTCCGTTTTGAACCTTACGAAATTACGTGTTGATAAATTTTATAAGGATTTATCGATATCCTATTTTTAAAGCTGAAAATAACATTCTGTATACGCACATTTTCCCGAAATATGCGTTGGATGGAACTATCTGTGATTGGAAAATTGTGGTTCCTAATGCACATAGATTGGAAATTCTTGAAAAATTTCATAATCACGAAATTGCCGGTCATATGGGTATGTCTAAAACTTTAGCTAGGGTTTCTGAACTGTATTATTGGACGAATATGCGGGAAACTGTGTATCAGTATGTTAGGAAATATTCCGTTTGTGCTGCAAGTAAATCCAGTAAATTACCTCAGGCCGGTCTCATGGGAAATTACCGCAATATTAATTTTCCTTTTCAGTTAATTTCCGCAGATCTGATTGAACCATATCCTAGATCTAAATCTGGTAATCAATACGTCCTGGTGGTCGTAGACTGGTTTACGAAATATGTGCTTGTTCATCCGATGGCGAAGGCGACTTCGAAGGCAATTGTTAAATTCATTGAGAATCAAGTATTTCTTATATTCGGAGTTTGCCAAGTTTTTGCTTGCGATAATGGAAGTCGGTTTACTAGCAAGGAATTTAAAGATTTAATGAAGAAGTATAACGTTCAAAAGACTTGGTATAATGCTAAATATCATGCTCAAGTTAATCATACAGAGCGGGTTAATCAAACTATCATCACTGCCTTAAGATCTTATATTCATGAAAATCACTAAACTTGGGATCAGTCTATTCACCAAGTCGCTCAAGCTATCCGATTAGCAAAGCATGAGGTTACTGGATTTTCTCCTGCATTTTTGAATTTCGCTAGAAATATACCTGTTGATGGTTCTTTTTATGGTTTGATTGCTGAAAATTCTAGCAATAAAGTGAATATTTCAAGTTCGGTGCATAACCCCGATACAGTTCAAGAAATGCCGGCTATTTATCAGGATGTTCAAAAAAAATTATATGATTCGTACTTGAAGAGTAAAAAACGGCATGATTTGAGAAGGAGGTCTGTTAAGTATCACGTGGGTGACTGTGTTCGGAAAAAGAATTTTGTTTTGTCAAAGGCCATTGATGGGATTGCCGCAAAGTTAGCCCTTAAATTTATTCCCTGTATTATAACCAAAGTTATCTCAGATTTGGTTTATCGGTTGAGTGACCGCGATGGTCGTGATTTGGGGAACTGGCACGTTTCGGATATTAAGCCCGATGTAACGATTGATGATGATTAACGATGATGAACAATTCCGCTCTACAGACAGGGGCGTACCTTGGTGTGTGTGATCAGCTTGGCGCAAAACTTGATGATCGCTCACATTGAGGTTGGGAAGAATACTTCTGTTCAGTATTCTGGAGGTGGTAAAAGTCCACCAAGTGTTAGTGCGGAGTAATCTTCAATCGCTTCGCGCTTATTGTGTCAGCTGTGTAAATGGCTGACCGTATCGCAATGTTGTCGTTGGCTGTTTTGCGGTTTTTAGTTTAGGGTTGTTTGGTTTTGGCTTGAATTGTGTGATGCCCATTTCTCCAGAATGATTAGTGTCGATCATCATAGGGATTTTTTTTTATTTCGTATTTTGGATCAACCTTCAGCTGATCCAACAGCTTCATCCTTACGGGTCGATAAATTCAGGTTGATGTGGTGTTGATTGCTATTGGTAGCGATATTTCCTTTTTTGTTTTAATGCCGCCCTATGGTCTTTATTTTTTTTGAGACCCGTAGGATTTTTGTTCATATTCGATGTTTAAAATTCCGACGTTACCTCTCCGTCTAGCTAGCCTTCAGCGGTGTGACGGCTTAAATTGTAAGTTTTGGCATTAACGCTTATGGTCTGGTTCGCCATTGGTGTTGCTCTTTAGGACCTAGATTGTAAGTTTTGGCATTAACGCTAGTGGTCTTGTTCGCCATTGGTGTTGCTCTTTAGGACCTAGATTGTAAGTTTTGGCATTAACGGTAATGGTCTGGTTCGCCATTGGTGTTGCTCTTTAGGACCTAGATTGTAAGTTTCGGCATTAACGCTAATGGTTGAGGTTCGCTATTGGTGTTGCCTGTAAGGACCTAGTTTTAAAGTTTAGCTCAACGTTTGTCGTCTGGATCCGTGACAGGTGTTTGCTCTTCAGGATCTAGTGAGTTTATTGCGAGAAAAAAAAATTTAAACTTGAGTGTTTAAATTTTTTTTTGGTTACTTAGGGGAGTGTGTTACGTGCAAATATTTTGCCGTAAACCGGTTAATTTGTTTTCGACCTCGGTATGCGTGTGCAAGTTATTTGCCAAGCATATCTGTATTGGCTTTTTCATCATAGAGTTAAATTTTGGCTGTAAAATCCGAATCTAGCAAATTTGGCGATTCTTATCGCAGTTTCGATTCTTATCGCAGGTGAAAGAAATGTTTGGTAGATTGCGGGATCACGTGTCCGTTAGGGCCAATGAATTTGATGATTTTTGATTCCTGCGCCAACGGAAGGTTGGGGGGAGGCAAAACTTCTACTGGTGTAACGGTAGATTTTTGGTGGTTGAAGATTTAATTAAGCCGTGACAATCAGATCGGCAGGTCGATTTTTGAGTTTGTTCCGCACGGCCGGGCTTTGAGATTTTCGTTGCGTTCAGCGCTACCGCATGGTCGGTTTTTAAGAATTTTAGAATCAAGAAATTCATTGATGGTGGCATTGGTTGCAAGAGGCCTTTCTTTCCACTGGGAAAAGTGATCATCTAATCGACGAGTTGAAATTTTGAGACCCAAGAACCAGATAGACGAATCCATGATGGCCGCTATGACCTCGTGGAATTGATCCGAGATCCGTGGAGCAATTCAAACCAGCTCTTTTGGGTTACCTCAGCGGGACCGTTGGATTTTTTTGACGTTGAGGCTGGTTCTGGTGTTTTCCAGTTTGGTAGAAGTTGTATGCTACTTGGAAGCATGCTGGCGCCCAACTTTTGGTGAAGACTTTTGTTTTTTTATCAGTTTTTTTATGACAGTATTTTTTTATAATTGGAATTATTAACGTTGTATAGTTAACTGCTTGTGCTGAAACATTCAAATTCGACTGCATTCAGTTCATTTTGTTTTTTTTTACTTTAATTGCGATTCACAGTCGGACCTGAGTGATTTCCTTATTTATTTTGGGACCCCTTTACTGTGGATTTTTTAAAATTTTTATTTACGATCACGACCGATCCCCATTGGAAGACCTGCGAGGCCACTGACTGAAGTGATCACTCCAGCAGGTCCCCCTCAGGGTCCTTCCCCTTCACCATCCGGAGTTAATTGAAGTTAAGGTATCCATAGATTAAGGGTGCTACCAAAAATATCCGAGTGATACAATCTAAGTAAATTTATATAGTTTTTTACTTTTCTTTCTCTCAGTAAAATTGTTAACTTCTATAAATACATTAGTTGTGCAGTTGAATTTGAGTGTGCGTAATTTTGTATTGTCCATTGACCGTTCCAAAAATTGTTCACTAGCCGCAAAGTAGTAGCTCGTGCTCTAACTCACGCCCGAGATAAAATAATTATAGTTGGAAGTAAAATTCATAACACTCATTTCCAAGCCAGCCAGTAGATATGCGTCCCATGCAATTACTATCCAGGACATACCCCACAAATCAGCAAGTCTTTGGCCCCTCCCAAAATTTATTTCGACCAAAGCAAACCCCACCCCACCAATTGCCGAAACCTGAACCAATGGATATCTGAGGAGTGTCCAGAAACCCCACTTTGCGAACTGGTCGACCAAATTTCTCAAACCAGAGCAATTATTTCAAACGCCAGCCAAACCAAAAACCCAATTTTGTTTTCCAAGAACTTCACGCAAACGATTCGATGGCAGAACGCCCATTCATTCATAATGATAATTCTAATTATCCGAGTTATTCCTCTTATCATGCGCGAAGCCATTATGATACCTACGACGAACAGCAATTTGATACGTCAGCCGAACAGACCAATACGGTTGTCAAAGTGAGGAAATTCAAGATGACGATGAAATTGAAGACACAGAAAATTTTATCGATACAAGCAGGGACAACGCACTCCCTTATGTGCAAATCAGTCATCCCAAATTAAAGCTGCTAATAGATACAGGTAGTTGTCGATCAATCCTAAAACCATCTATTGCAGATTTTTTTTCCAATTGTATCTACCACAACACTAATATTATTAAAACAGCAACCGGCAGTAAAACAACTAGGTTCGAGGCCGCAATACCCGCCTTCCCGGAATTTCAAACAGAATGTATGATTCACTTTATACTTTTCGATTTCCACGATTTCTTCGACGGCGTGTTAGGTTTAACGGACTTAATGAACATGAAACTAAACTTAGATCTAGTAAATCAGAAACTCGTCGGAATTAATGTTGATATTTCCTTTAAATATAGGTCACCCACGGACCACAGTTTTTCTTTTGTTTAAACCCGCGCGAGCGAATTATCAAACGCATGCCAGTAAATGTACTTGAAGGCGATGTGTTAACCAAATCGGGCCAAATAAACGGACTTTTTATTCCTCAAATAGTAACACATTCTTCAAATGGATTCGCGCTTGTAGAAGTTCAAAATAATTCAAATAACTCAATATCTGCAACTAAAACTGAACCTATTCCAGTAGACAGTTTAGAACCCTCTTCTTGCGAAATTTTTACTTTCGAAACAGTCGCTCAAGCTTATCAAAACCCAATGGAAAGGCAATTATAGACGATCTCCTTCGAACTGAACATATGAACACCGAAGAAAGAACTGCACTTTTACGATTGTGCAAGGAATTTGGAGACATTTTCTACCAAATCGGTGATCGTTGACATTTACAATTAAAGTTAAACACGTCATAATGACTGTCAATGACGTCCCGGTCCATACGAAATCATACAGGTACCCATAAGTGCACAAAGCTGAAGTTCAACGGCAGATCAACGAAATGCTAGAACAAAACATAATACGACCATCAAGCAGCCCTTGGTCATCCCCGATATGGATAGTACCAAAGAAGAAAGACGCGTCCGGCAAAGAAAAATGGAGGCTGGTAGTAGATTATAGAAAAGTGAACCAGATATGCAAAGACGACCGCTACCCCATACCTAACCTAACGGACATCTTAGATAAGTTAGGACGAGCCCAATACTTTTCCACTCTCGACCTGGCGAGTGGTTTTCACCAAATCGAAATGAACGAAGATTCTATAGAAAAAAACCTCTTTTAACGTGAACAACGGACACTATGAGTATCTGCGGATGCCCTTCGGTTTGAAGAATGCCCCAGCCACATTTCAGCGCGTTATGGACGAAGTCCTAAAAGAGTTGCAAAACAAAATCTGCATGGTGTTCATGGACGACATCATAATTTTCAGCACTAGCCTACAAGAACATGTGCAAAACTTGAAACTGGTGTTTGGAAAATTAAGGGAGGCTAACCTAAAGATACAATTAGAGGAATGTCAACTGTTGCACAAGAAAGTCGAATTTCTAGGCCATGTGGTAACGCCAGACGGAATTAAACCTAATTCGCGGAAAATTGAGGCCATTCAAAAATACCCTATACCTAAAACTCAACAGAACATCGAGGCATTTCTGGGACTATTAGGGTACAATCGGAAATTTATCAGAAACTTTGCCAAGATTACTAAGCCATTGACCCAATGCTTAAAGAAAAATCAAAAGGTTCTCCACCCGACGGAATTCGTAGAATGCTTCAATACTTGCAAAAATCTCCTCATTTCAGAACCGGTTTTAGCACACCCCGACTTCGCTAAACTGTTCGAGCTGACTACCGACGCGTCGAATTTTGCCATTCCGGAATACTATCACAAAATAACAACCCAATATGTTACGCATCTCGGACTTTAAATCCTGCAGAAACTAACTATTCGACGACCGAGAAAGAACTTCTGGCGATCCTATGGAGCTGCAAATATTATAGACCTTACTTATTCGGGCGTAAGTTTATAATATACACGGACCACAAACCACTACAATGGCTGGACTAGTACGCTGGAGACTCGTACGCTGGAGATTGAAACTCGAGGAATTTGAATATGAGATCAGGTATAAGAAAGGAAAGACAAACCAATCAGCTAACGCTCTTTTAAGGAACCCCATAGACATCAATGCAGTGGAAACCGCCTCAGTATGCAACAACCCAGGTGACGCGGACGACATTATCGAAGAATATTTAAGACACCCAGAAACATTACCCGAAATAGACAAATTGAATCTAGGTGGAATCCTGCAAGAAGCACCAGAGAGCCCCGAAGGTCCGAAAATCAACATAATCTCGGATATTCAAATTGTGCCACCTCGCAGACTAAAGCAGAAGGAGTCGGATATAGACACAGTGCACGCATAGGCAGAAAATCCCATCCTTGAAATCCCTATTTCTGAACGACCACTCAATCAGTACAAAAATCATATATTAGTTGCAGGCGGCCACGTAGAAAAAAAGTATCATCAAGCAAGAAAACGTATTCAACAACAACCGAATTTACATCACTATTTCAACAAGAGACCCTAGCCTCCACATTATAGACTTTCTCAAAGAATATATTAACCCTAATAATTTATACGGAATATACTTGAAGAACCCGAAAATTGGCAGACTTTTTGTTTTAACGGCACAAAATTTGTTTAAAAATTCGTCATACAAATTGACCCACTGCCCAAGTATATTACAAGATATTGAGAATCGTGAAGAAGAAAAGGAGAAATTATTAATGTACCACAAAACTAAAACCTGCCATCGAGGAACGAATGAAATGAAGACCTCTCTGGGACAATTGTTCTACTGGTAAAAATTATCCGAAGAAATACAAACATTTATCAACAACTGTGAAATCTGCCAAAGGAACAAGTACGATCGAAGTCCACCGATAATTAAATTCAATCTCACACCGACATCATCCAAACCATTCGAACACATCCACGTAGACACATTCAGGATGAACTACAATGCTTTCGTTACCATTATAGATTCCTTCTCTAGGTACGGACAAGCATACCACCTCAAGAGCATAACCGGACCAGAAGTAGTCGAAAACATCTATAATTTTATAACTCATCACGAAATCCGTCTCAAGATAACAGCTGACCAAGGCACAGAATTTAAAAACAAGGATTTGGAGGACTTCTTCAAATTATATTAGATAGAATTGCACTATACCACATCCAAGAATAGTAATTCAAATTCACCTGTCGAAAGATTCCACTCATCCATAATAGAAAGTTTTCGATACCGAAAAGAGGAAAACAGCCAATTTACGACCAGCCAATTAATGAAGAGAGCAGTTCTAGGCTACAACAATTCCATTCATAGCGTTACTAAGTTTACGCCGTTCGAAATAATTCATTCCAATGTATTCCTGGGTTTCAGTCAATTTCATTGTTTATTATTTAAAATGTTACAAATACGTTTCGGTGTCTTTATCCACCATCATCAGTTTGTGTATATAGTTGCCTTCAACTTCACATTTGACTGGTCACTCTAGTGACCAGACAAACTGATGACGGTGGATAAAGACACCGAAACGTATTTGTAACATTTTAAATAATAAACAATACAATTGACTGAAACCCAGGAATACATTGGAATGAATTAAAGTACAGTCAGGAAAATATACGAAACGTTCGAAATAATAACAGGACATGTGAGACCCATAAATCCATTCGACCTAAACGATAACGCTATTATCTCCAGTTACATACAGTCACAAGGAAAATTCCCAAAAATTTTATGACAAAATCAAGGCAACTAATGCAGCCAAAAAGGAGCAAATAATAACGAAGAGGAATGAAAAGCGATTCGACCCCCCCCCCCCCCCCCCCCCGATTTCGACGCACAAGATGCAGCTTATATTCGAACTAAAGGGCGTGCTAAGGATAGACCAAAATTTAAAAAGATTAATATAATAGGGCAAACAGGTATTAAATTCCAAACTAAAAACAGCAGTTATCATAAAAGTTATGGCCGAAAACCAAAATCTAATAAAGAAACGTCTTTTCAGAGCGGCAATGAACTGGATTCTACTGATCCTGCTGTTCCCGGTGCATCGCACTGGCCAGGCGACCGAATCGGATATTGAGATAACAAACTTAAATAACCTTATCCTTCCCATACAGTTAGGTAATGCGAGAATGGTTTATACCAAACACACATTGTTGCAATATGTAGATTTAAAGTATTTAGTTAGTGAAGTAAAAAACATAAAATCGTATTTTCAAGCTATTCAGGATCATTCAAGCGAACTAAGCATTATAAATCAAAATATTCTGTCAAAAACTGAGTATTTAGTCCAAACAACTTCTGACAAACTTCACAATTTGCACCCCGATATCCGGAAAAAACGAGGTTTAATTAATATCATAAGCAAACTCGACAAATGGCTTTTTGGTACGTTATACTCCGAAGACGGTGAAAGATATGATAAGGCAATCAAAACCCTAGAAACAAACCAGAAAAGCATTGCCACTGAGCTAAATCTGCAGCTTTCCCTCTCACACGAATTAATCAATAATTACAATGAAACAATTACTACTGTATGATGACTAGAAATTCAAATGCGCGCTTTGGAAACGTTAGGAGTTAGTTCCAATAAATGCACAGCCATGCTTTTTCCTCTAATAGAGTCTTGTTTACCGGAAGATCTATTACGCGTTTCGCAACGTTCGCCGCGCAGTTCAGAATTTAGATCATCGCAAAGCAGTTTAGGGAGTTTGGAGCATCCAACAATGGAAGACAAGCTAAAAGGTCTGATGTCATTTTTGCTAAACGAGGTGGAAAATGATCAACGAATCAAATTAGCGTCCGCCGGGTTTGGTTTGAAGCCTGTTGTTGGCCATAGAAATTCAGAGCGTACGACATCAAGACACAGATTAGAGGCAGGTGTACCCACAGCGGCAGGTCTATTTAATATGAATTCTGTTGTGCAAACATGTGTCTTTTGTGCTGGTTCTCATGAATCATCTAATTGTTTTAAGGCACAACAGTTGTCTTTTGAGAAAAAACGATCCATTTTAAATAACAAGAAAGCTTGTTTTTGTTGTTTAAAAATGGGACATCAAGCAAGGAAATGTAGGGCTCACTTGAGATGTATTATTTGTAGTAAGCAGCATTTTCCCGTGATGTGCCCAAATTTGGAGAACAAAGCAAAATTTAAAAATTTAGATATACCTAGGGTTGCCGATACGTCTGGCCAGGTATCGAACGAGTTGCTCAACAATACAAATAATAGGAGCCATGTTTTTATGCAAACCCTGAGAATCCAAGAACAAGGGGTTAATGGGGGTCATTTTGTAAGAGCGTTAATTGACACTGGATCTCAAAGGTCATATGTCGTAAAATCCACAGCGAAGTTTTTGGGACTAGTGTCAAAACGTAGAGAAAAAGTAATGCATTGTCTTTTTGGGGGTTCTCTAGCAGAACAATCTCACAATTGTTATGATGTAAGTATTAAAAATGATAATTTCCTCTTATTCAAGGAGTTTCTAGATCAGCCAGTCATATGTTCAGATATTTCACCGGTGTTTTATGGTGACTGGGCTCAGGAATTGAGCTCAATTGGTATAGGATTATCTGATCAGCTCAGTAGTTTCAACAAATGTAATAAAATTGATATGTTAATAGGCTCTGACATAGCAGGTATCCTATACACGGGTAAAAAGCAGGTACTATCCTGTGGTTTGGTGGCGGTGGAGTCTTTTCTCGGGTGGACTCTGATGGGAAAAGTTCCAATTTCTGGGATTAGCACTGAGACAATGATTAACATTAAACTTTTTGCTAAGGATGCAAGTTTACCTCAACTTTGGGATATGGATGTTTTGGGGATTAAAGATCCCGTTGAAAAGAAATCACAGGAAGAAATTGCCTTGGCCACAAAAAGACTATTCTTAGACACAGTCAAAATCAACATTGAGGGCAGATATAAGGTTCGATTACCATGGTTAGAGGGTCATCCTCCTTTACCATGTTTGTATAATTTGGCTAAAACTAGGTTGCAAGGTACCATTAGCAAATTAAAAAACATTAATTTGATTGTGGATTATGGTAATATTTTTGAGGACTGGTTGAGTGAACATGTAATTGAGGAGGTATTCGAGGAAGAGCCTGCGGTGGAAAATGTTTATTATCTCCCACATCGTCCAGTTGTGAAAAAGGGAAGCACCACTTCTATTAGACCGGTTTTCGATGCTTCAGCTGGATCAAAGGATCACCCTTCCCTTAACCAGTGTCTAGATAAGGGTCCAAATGAGATTGAATTGATTCCAAATATTTTATTGAGGTTTAGACTGGGCCAAATTGGTGTAATTTCGGACATAAGAAAGGCCTTTCTTCAAATTAGTGTGAAACAAGCCGATAGAGATTTTTTGCGTTTTTTATGGGTCGACTCCAATGGGAGAGAGAGGATTTTTCGACACACGAGAGTTGTATTTGGGGTGAACAGCAGTCCTTTTCTGCTAGGTGCTACTATAGAGTATCATCTTTTAAAGTCGTTGGACAAATGTTTATCTAAAAATATGCCTTACAGAAGAGAGACTGTTCTACAGCTTTTGAACAGTTTTTATGTTGACAATTGTGTCACAAGTGTCTCCGATAGTGAGATGCTGCGGAGCTTTATCAAAGAATCCATCATTGTTATGAATGAAGCAAAATTTGATCTCAGAGGGTGGGAGTTTTCAGGGCAAGAATGCGACGTCGCGGAAGCTTCACCTGGGACTGCTGTTCTTGGAATGATATGGGACAAATGCGAGGATTCACTGAGTGTGAGTGAAACTTGTTTTTCAGGTGTGAATGGATTTGCTGCTGACCAGCCAATAAGCAAACGGGTGATGCTTTCGTATGCCCATAGAATCTTTGATCCAATAGGTTTTACAGTGCCTTCCATTTTATTGCCAAAGTTATTACTTCAAAAGACATGGGAGAAAAAATTAGCTTGGGATGATCCAGTAGATTTGGAAATAGCAAATTCGTTTCGTCACTGGCTTTTTGAGTTGCATTATTTGTCTAAAATTAAAATTCCAAGATGGATTCGCGGTGATACGTGCGTCAGTTATTTTTCTGAGAGGTGTTTTTGATGGAGAAGTCTATATTCGTTTGTTGGCTGCCAAATCCAGGATAGCTCCTTTGAAGAAGATTTTCATACTTCGCTTGGAGCTTTTAGCGGCTCTTAATGGGACTAGACTTTTAATGTCTTTAAAGGAAGATTTAAATGTAGATTCAGGGCTATCTGTTTATTTTTGGAGTGATTCCACCACAGTACTAAGTTGGATACGCCGCAAAGAAAATTGGGGGACGTTTGTAGGTAATCGTGTAGCGGAGATAATAAAGTACACGGCCATAGACGATTGGCATTTTGCGCCAGGCGTTCTGAACCCTGCAGACCTTCCTTCTCGAGGTTGTTCTCCAAAACAATTGTATGAGCTTAGATGGTTGGAGGGGCCAAGTGGGGTCTATAATGATCCTGAGTTGTGGCCACGAGACGAGAAACTAGTTTATCAAGAAGAGGAAATTAATAAAGAGAGAGATACAAACACTTTGTTTAATTTAGATTTGAGCCTAGATTGGCATCTTTTGTATTTTTCCAAGTTTACTAAAACACTACGTATGGTTGGGTGGATTTTTAGGTTTATATAAAATATAAGGAACTCTGCCTCCAGATTAAAATGGGAGCTGTCCGTGGAGGAGTTGGAAGTAGCAGAATGCCACATTTTAAAGCATATACAAAAAGAAAGTTTTCACGGGGAAAGTGATCCCCGGTTAAGTAATCTAAGTCCTTTTATGGATGAGCATGGGATGATTCGCTTGCGATCTTGAATTAGCAATAGAAAAGATGCTAAACAGTTTCGTTTTCCGATAGTCTTACCAACGAAACATGATCTGGTTATAAGACTTATTTTTGAGCAACACGTTAGATCTTTGCATGTCGGTACACAAGGACTTATGAGTATACTGCGAGAAAGATATTGGATTCTTGGAGGGCGACTGGCTATCAGATCGGCTATTTCCAATTGTATCATATGTAAACGACAAAAAAGTAAGTCATTTGTGACCAATTTACCTTCTCTTCCATTAAACCGTGTTCGGGGTGCGGCTGTATTTGAGATCACAGGGTTAGATTTTGCAGGACCGTTATTTTTGAAGAATGGGGAGAAAGCATGGGTGTGTCTTTTTACTTGCGCTGTTTATCGTGCTGTACATTTAGAGTTGTGTACTAGTTTGTCGACTGTTAGTTTTATGCAAGTACGTAGGCGATTCAGTACTCGACGTGGTAGACCCAAGACTGTGTATTCCGACAATGGTAGCAATTTTGTGGGTACTTATAACTGTTTTCAAAGACTTGATTGGGATAAGATCATCGCGACTTGTGCTGTTGACAAAATCTCATGGTGTTTTAATCCTCCATCTGCTAGTTGGTGGGGCGGCTTCTGGGAACGGATGGTGGGACTATTAAAGCAGATTTTGCGAAAAGTTCTAGGCCAAGCATGCCTAACATATGAGGACCTGACTACACTTCTTTGTGACTGTGAGGCTGTCATAAACCAACGTCCACTTACTTACCTTTCCAGTGATGCAAATGACCTGATTCCTTTGACACCCATGATATTCTTGAGAGAGCTAGAGAGTTCTGGAGTACCTGATTGCGATATGGTTGACTCTCAATCACTGTGTAAAAGGATTCTTTGTAAACAGAAACTCAGAGACGACTTGAGACTGAGATTTAGATCGGAATACTTAGGTCAGTTCAAGTCTTGGAGTTCCAAGAAGCCTAGCAGACAAATCTCCTTAGGAGAAGTGGTACTTGTGGGGAGTGACATGAACAAACGCCTCCCGTGGCCGCCGGGACAAGTGAGCGAACTGATTCCGGGTAAGGATGGACAGATCCGACTTGTGCGGGTAAATACTGCTAGAGGCTCTTTATTGAGGCCAGTTCAGCGATTGTACCCTTTGGAAGGTGATGTGGATAAACCTGTTAGTTCTGCGGAGGGTTTTAAACTTATACCAGTGACCATTGAACCGAATATTTGTGAAAAGGATTCCCAACACGTTGTTGAATCTTTCAAAGGTGCGGTAAAGTGCGCGAAACCTATAGACGATGCTCCCGTGCCTATTGAACGCATTTCGCGAAGCGGACGTACTATTAAGGTACCGAAAAAGTTTATGTAACAGATCTTTCTAGTCTAGTTTATGTATTGCCTATAGATGTTTAATTTTAAGTATTTAGTCACATTTCAGTACGTAGTTATAGGCATATTTACTATAGAATTTTGCTGCTGGAAGGGCTCTTGTGTTATGTGAGTCACTAACTAAGTTTAGTTTAGCGTGACTCAGGTGGGAGGATGTTAGAGCCTTCTATGATCTACCACTGTCAAGGATCAGCCCTCCACCTCTGTCTAGTAAATAGTTTTTGGCTTTTAAAATTCCCGCTACTGGGTCAATAGGTTAAGGATCGTAAAAGAAGGGTAAGACCCAAATGGGCAGAGTGATTGGGTGCTTTGTGTTGAGAACGCACGCCTTTTTTGTTAAATAAAGTAGAGTTCAGTAGTTCCTTTGTTTGGAGTGATTTTGTCTGTTTATTAAAATAGTTAAGCAACTTTAGCTTTTTATTTCGAACCAGGTTGTGAAGTTAAGACGGGTAGTTTTATCGGACACAACAAATTCCATATTTTATTCGATATCGAGCGAGTGAACAAAAAGAAGCTGTTTATATTTCGCTTTTTCTTAGCGTTTTAGGAATACCAATTGCTCTGTACTTCTTCAATGTCAGGTGTTTATATTTAATTTACTTAAGTGGAGAAAAACACCCAAACGTATTTGTGACATTTTGAATAATAAACAATAAAGGAATTTTTTTTGGATACCATAATTATTAAAGACATTCTCTATTCATAAGCCGTACCATTAAGACTTGATTATAGAACTTGCGACTAAATCGTTTTTGAAAAACCTATCTTCAAAACGAAATATATAAGTCCCACATTTCATGAGCTGGAACAAAGAAAAAAAAACGAATAGTTCATGGAACGCGATACTTTCTAGAAAGAAGTTTCTTGAAGTTAATACCTCGTGGATATATTAGTTGATCATAAAAGTTCTTGTGGAAATAACGCAAAACATTGATACAAGTTAATTTTAAAAAGTGACGGGTTTTTAAAGACGGAATGCATTGATTGTTGGCCACAAAAAGCTGAAGGATTTATAAAAGAAGTTTGATCGAAATGTTTGGTTACAGCATCAGCTGAAACGTACAATCATCATGCAAAATCGTTTTTTGTAAAATCACAAGAAGTAAACAATTGAAATTTATTAGGATTGTACAGAAAACATGTGAACTTTATGCAACAAGACTTACGATCTCCAATCACTTCAGATTATAGCTTTTTATTAAATATGAATAGCGAAACTTCTCTGCCCGTGGTTACCAATTTTGGAAAACCCCTTCCGAAATAGCACCTTATTCGCATTCACGAAATCCTGAACGATGCACAGGCCATAGCCTAGTTTTTTCGCTCGTAGGCAACATTTCATGCTGACTGGGAATAAATTACAACAAAAAACGATCAGCAGATTGGAAGTCAACTATGGTAACTGAATGATATCTGGAAAAATCGGAAAAAACCAAAATAAAACCTAAGGAACAAAGTAAGATAGACGAAGAGAATAATATTATAAAAACAAAGAGGAGCATTGACTCCAAACAATAAAATGGATTTTTTTTCCTTTCTGGATATTAGTGGCCCAGACTTTCAAAGTGGAATATCAGAAGATTTTGGGATTCAGGCTATCGCCTGCAAAACAATTAATTTTAGGCCTATCGCCAGCAAATCAAACATTTACCATCGCATCGTTGCTCATTCTTGTATTAATAAATATAAGTATGATTTTGAAACTGGGTTGTAACAAAAATATTTTACGCAACTCGCTGGAAAAAGCACTCAAATACTCGTGTCACTATCAAGTTGTTTATTCCTTTTTACTTTCCATGCTTGCTGGAAATTGGCAATATATGTTATAATTGCAGTATAAATATAACATATACTTTTATTTTTAAGAAAACACTAAAACTTAATACTTATAATTTTCCAGCATTTACTACTTAGTAAAAGTAAATTGTTTTTCGGCTAAAATAAACTATTTGCTTTCGTGACATTCATACATATCGACATATAAATAAATTTAACAAACTATGTGTTTGCTTTTTTTAGTGCAATTTCATTAAAGAGTGACATTTAAACTCTTCCCATTTCGTTTCGCGCATATAAACCAAGCATAATTAGCTACCACATGCCCTTCGGTTAACACTCATTATCGGACCAAGCCCAATATATGTGACGTAACGTTGCATACTCATTAAAGGTATATTGAAGGACATGTTTGGTATCCGTTCACTAATAATTGCAGGCTGTGACTGAATTAATGCCAGGCCCTATTTCCCTTTCCAAACAGTGTTATGGAAATCGGCTGTTTAGGCCCAAGCCATAAAGGGTATTGTTAGAAAACTAATATTTTTGGCAGTGAGCATTTTTGTGACATGATTTAGAAAAGGTTTTCTGACTTGCTCCTCAGTTTAGTAAAATAAACAAGTTTAAATTGAACATACAGTCCATTACTAATCACCAGCCCAAACATCGGCTGTTAAATGAATTATTTAAAAGTGTATCTTGGATAGTGGCCACCGTAAGACGTCAATAACATTATTTCAAAGATAAATAGCAAGAATTTGGCAACGTTGGTACAATTTGATTGATTTAGATTTAAGTCTCCCTTAAGTGGTGACTCTTATTATTAATCTATTTTTGCTTAGACTGTTATTTTCCCCATATTAATATACTTGATCCAGCTAATCGAGTCAGTCAGCTTGTAACCGCAAAATAGTATTCAATAATTTTGTAAACAGTCAACTATGCAATTTTGAAATAAAATTAAATTTCTGAAAAACAGTGTTTACGGCTACTGAGTGTTCACTCATGAATTAGAACAGCAATTATTGCGTCAGTGTGCCCATCAGAGAATTTAAAGAATGTTGAACCGACAAAATTGTCCGCACGGAACAGTGCCAACGAAAGTAAAAAAACTTGCCTCACGGTCAAAAGACTTGGAAAATACTATACAAACAAGCCTACTTACATTCGCACCCGCTGATGCAAGATGCCACTGATGGAAGACCAGAGAATCTTTTTAATCTCTTCGCAAATTCTTTCCGACATCGTTTCATAGTGCGACATGGTTTTGAGTATAATTTGATTTCTCTTTCTGGATCTAAAATCCTGTTCCGTAGAAAAAGGTCGTCAAATAAACAGAAGAATCGAAATAAATCTAGCACTCTCTACACTACAACTAAGTGTATTAACCTGGAAAAATCCACAACTTTTTAGATGCAATATAAAATGTAAATAATTCAATTAGTCAAAGAATATATACTTGTCAGAAACGAAGCATCATATCATGGACTAGCTTGCAAGGACTCGAACTGAAACGAAATAACGGTTCCGTTCCGGTTTCGGACCAAGGCAAAATTTCAAATTTCGGTTCCGGTTTTTTTTCGGTTTATTTCGGTTAAAAAATCTATATATAACAACAAACGAGGAAAAAGATAAAGGCTACTCTAATTAGGAATCTCACTACGTTTTTCCTTGCTTGTTGTATTATACAAGATAAAAGATGAGCAAACGATCAACTGCTTTATCCGGTACTTCGGCTGGTTGTATGGTAGGGGGTAGGAGGACTAGCAACCCCACACAAGGATTGAAATTTAAGTTACATTAAATGGAACAACATTGAAGTAAAGACTCCCATACAAAAATTAAAGTAATCGTTGTATTTTTGAAAAGTAATTTGATAAAGAATTTTCTGACTTTAGTGCGTTTCTCTTCTTTCCGTTTTCACTCAGTGTTCCGTTTGAGCAATTGAATGGACAGTGATCGACCCCCTAGTGTGCACCACAGGCACTAGCGAAGTGTGCCTACCCTGGAACAATAAATTCAAAAGAACCAAAAAGAGTCAAAATCTATTGTAGAAGCTGAGAAGTCGAACATTTGCGATAAAGGAACACATGTCGCCGTGCCGACAACCGACCACCATTCAAAATACGTGTCAAATCTTAGTTTGAGTTATTAAATATATCGATTCAAATAAAAGAGCGTTTTACAGTCCAATAACCGAAAATCAAACAATCGCACAAACACTCAAGTCCACAACTTCGTCAATTCCTTTCTTTCACTCTTATTTCCGTTTAAAGATTGTTCTTCTAGGTTCTTGTCTTCACCATCTTTTGAGGAGTTGCTTTTGCCCAAGATTCAAAATTCAAATGTTTCGTTGTTGGTAGTCGAAGAACTAAAATAATTCAACTTAAAAAAGAATTTTAAAAATAGTGTATAAACGTACGTAATAAACGTATAAACCTCACAAATTATTGTTCCTCTAAAATGTTTTCTTTAATATTTGACCTCGAAGGCAGCAACAAAAATGTGAGTCCGGCGAATAACCTCCCAACACTAACTTGAGTTGCCGGTACGCTTAATATTTCGGCAAGCATGTATAACTCGGGATTAAGCTAATTCTTTTTCTTCAAGAAATAAAAAATCGTTTCATTTTTCCGTAAGCGTATGCGACGTTGTTCCACTTGATAGGAATTTAAAACATTATCAATTTTGTTAAGGGCTTCAAAAGAACCTTGTAAAGAAAATTCGTGCTGATTAATTCTTATTCAAAATGTTTGCTCTGAATCTGAAAATTTTTGCTCTGGTCCATGGTCTCAAAAAGGCTTCCATTTCATCGCTTGATGAAGAACTAGATGATTCAGTTTTCATATCGTGTTGATCAGTCAGATTTAGAATTAGAAGAATTGCACTCTTTTAAGAACATCAGTCTAGTCCATAACGACTTTAAATGTGCTTTTGCTCTTTCTACTTGATTGTCGTCTAAAACTACCTTATACCAAAAAATTGTTATTTTGTGACTTATACAAGATCTTGTCATTTGGGACAACCAGCCGCATATAATAGTACTTATATTTTCTCCCTTTGACGGCGTCGCGGCGCCGACTATTAAAACGATTGCAGGAACTGACTAAAAGAAGTGCCGATCTTTTGTCGGCACATTAATAGTGTCACTGCAGCTCACCAGAACATAGAAACGTAATTTTATATTTATTTGGAGGAGGGTAAATGATTATTTTTATTTGTTTGTAAACTTCACAGTAATTTCTTTCAAACATTACAAGCATAACTGAAAAAAAAACCGAAAAACCGAAATAGAATATTTCGGTTCCGGTGCAGCAATGTGTTAATATAAAATATGGGTTCAGTTTCGGTTCCAGTCCAAAAAACGAAACGGTTCCGTTCCATATTTTTGGGTCCATATCGGTTCCGGTACGGGTCCCTGCTTGCTTCGATCATTGCATGGATCATTGTTTGAAAAATCTTTGATTTTTCATCGACTTCAATCATTATTTTTTATTAATTAGATGTCCAAATGCGCAGTCCAATAGCGAGAGCTTTCAATATTCACCTGTAATCATGGTTAACTACATAAATTTGTATTTTGTCAAATTTGAGAAAGTACTATTAGGACATTGTCAGAAAAAATAGCCATCGATTCTCGCTTGAGATTATCTAAAATTCATATCTACCAATTTTCATTGTTTTGGGAACTTGGGTATGCAGACTCATAAATATAATTATCTTGAAATATTTCACAGGTAATATTTTTCATACTGCCTGATTGAAATTATTCCTTAAGATTAGCTCAAACAATATCTGCAATGACTTTGACATTCCAAACTGTAATTAAATAAAATTCTGAACTGTCAAGCTTCGAATTGTGACAACATAAAAAATGTTGTAGTTATTCATGATCCAAAAAGAAATTCCTGGGTTCCAGTCAATTTTATTGTTTATTATTTAAAATGTCACAAATACGTTTCAGTGTCTTTCTCCACCATCATCAGGTTGTATGTATAGTTGTTTCTACCTTCACATTTGACCGGCTGAATGGGGGAATAGCCAGTCTATGGAAAAATGACAGTAAATTACTCAAGAGTCAGGTCCTTCCATAAGCCCATAGCCATAAAGAAGTTGTGCGAAAGGAAATTCGCTCATTCACTCAAAGTACCAAAGGAACGTGCAACGTCATTGGATATTCGCTTTCCTTTTGTCCATTTTCACCTGCAGTTGCAAAATCTTGTATCATTGCCGTGGTCAGCATTTAGTCATAATTTAATTATTAGCCACTCATAATCCTCAGGTCAGTGGTACTTTCAAAACTTGGTAAATAACAATGTCTGAACAAGACAGATCAAATCAAATGAAAACATTCACTAAAAAACGGGGCACAAAGGCACACACTTAAAGCGTCTATTTCTCGTTGTAGCAATTATGTAAATAACTTTACAGATTTAAATCGGATTCATGAATTGCAGTCTATATTAGAAACGGCCAACATAGCATGGGACGATTTTCAATACGTCCAATTCGAAATAGAGAGCCTAGATATCGATTCTAATCACGATCAAGAAAGGAACGAATTTGAAAGTAATTTTTTCTCTTCTACTTGGAGTAAAAAGGGCATTATCAACTGGTATTTTAGCAACCAGACTAGGGCAAATCTCAGTCCTCGTCAACAAGGTGCAGTATCTCCAAGTTTAGGATTAAATAATAAAATTGCTAACTTCAACGAAAATAAATTTACCAGAGTTCTATGGTTCATATGACAAATGGTTACATTTCTCGAACACATATAAATCTCTTATTCATAATAACAATACATTCAACAAAATTGAAAAATTCTGGTACCTGAAAACATGTGTGAAAGGCGATGCTCCTAAGTGATAGATTCATTAGAAGTTGCGGATATAAATTATGATAAAGCTTGGACTCTTCTGTGACAGATCCGAAAATAAGCGAGTTATAATTCAAACTCATTTAAAGGCAATTTTTAACATTCCATACATTCCAAAAGAGTCGCATTCTCATTTTTGAAAACTAGTCGACCAACTGAGTCAGCATTTACGTTCATTGCAGTCTTTAGGGCTGCCTGTTAACTCTTGGGATGCTATAATTATATTCCTAATTGCTGAAAAGCTAGATTCCTTGACTAAGCGACAATGGGAGGAATATTCGTTAAAATTCAACACGGATACTCTTACTATCAGTGAGCTCACATTGTTTTTAAATAAACGGTCTCAATTGCTGGAAGGCTTGAAACCAGCACAACCCTCAACAATACAAAGGCTAACTCCTAAACCAATTGTTCGGACAAATAACCAAACTTATTTAGCCTTAAATAAAGCGTCTTGTGTCATGTGTCAAGCAGATCACTTTATATTTTCATATCAAGACTTAAAAGCCTAAAATTAACCCCTCATCAACGTTTCAACAAAATAAAGAAACTTCATGCTTGTAGAAATTCTCTTCGAATAGGGCATCAAGCAAAAGATTGCCGTAACCAATATTCTTGCAAGAAGTGTTCTGAAAGACATTACACATTACTTCATTTTGAAACTCAGTCATTAAATTCAAATAATACACCAAATCATCGAAACAATAATTCTCAGTTGCCCATAGCAGATACTAATGATAGCTCTTTCAATTCACATTCAAATTTTACTCAATCTCAATCAGTCGTTAATCACATAAAATCTCAACTATATGTTCTGCTTTCTACTGCCATTATTTCTGTTCTTGATAGAAGTGGTAAGTCACATTCATACAGGGTCCTGTTGTCTCTCATATTGACTCTCAACTAATAAGATTTTTCAAAAGATAGAAGGTTTTGGTAGTGGTATAACCTCCATATTTGAGAAAACGAAAGCAACTTTAAAATCACAAATAAACTCATTCAAGTTGGAAAATATTCAATTCCTGACCACAGATCAAATTTCTAAAAATTTACGGTCATTTTCACTTGACAGCTCACTTCTACAGATACCATGTAGTTTTAATCAACACAAGATTTTAATCAACCAAGTTCGATCGATATGCTTTTGGGTGCTTCTGTATTTTGGAGCTTAATATGCGGAGGACAATTTTTATTACCCAAGTCAGGTACGGTTTTATAAAAAACAACGTTTGGTTGGATTTTATCTGGTCCACTGCATCCAAACCCTTCAAATAACTCAATATGCAACTTATCCATTAATTCATCTCAGAATCAAGCCATACGTGAGCAACTTTCTGTTTCTGGCGATTAGAAGAATTTTCCAACACTCCTAGCCTCTCGCAAGAAGAACTTGATTGTGTGGAGCACTTTACAAATACTATAAGTCGGGACACTTCCGGTCGTTTCGTCGTCCAGTTGCCAGTGAAAGGTAATTTAAGTGGTCTTGGCGAATCCTATGAAGTTGCTCTAAAACGATTCTATGCCATGGAACGAAAATGAAATAAATATCCCTTATTAAAAGAACAATACATCGACTTCATAACAGACTATGAGCGATTAGGGCACATGTCAAAAATCAATTCAGATGCAATCAGTTCAAAAAACGTAAAATTTTATCTGCCTCATCATGGTGTTGTTAAGCAATCCAGCACTACTACCAAACTTCGAGCTGTTTTCGTCGGTTCAAGTAAGTCTTCTAGTGGGACTTCTATCAATAATACCTTAAAGGTTGGCCCGAAGTTGCAGGATGATCTCATTAATATTCTTCTCAATTTCAGAACTCACAAGGTGGCTTTCACTGCTGATATCGAAAAAATGTACAGGTGCGTTATGTTGAACAAACCTGACCGTGAACTTAATCGCAGTTTATACCGTTCAAGTCCCACAGATGAATTAACTCATGATCAGCGAAGCCTATGGAACATTTTGTGCATCCTTCTTGGCTATTAGAGCTTTACGTCAAGTTGCTATAGACATCAAAGATCAGTATCCCACAGTTTCTCATACTATTTTGTCGCATTTTTATGCTGATGACCTCCTTCAAGACAGTAAATCAGACAATAAAAGACCTCATTCGAATAATACAATCATATGAATTCAATTTACGCAAGTTTGTTGCAAGCAATGTTCAAGTGTTAGACAGTATTCATAATAATCTATCAGAATCATCAAGTATGGTTATTTCTGACGGTAAAACAATAACAACCATGGGCTTAACATGGAATTCCCGTTGGTACACTCTTCAATACACATTTCACATAACACCTCAAACACGTATCACCAAGCGAACAATTTTATCTTCTGTAGCAAAAATATTTGATCCACTCGGTTTTATCGATCCTTGCGTTATTAAGGCCAAGCTCATGCTACAATATCTTTGGCAGCTAGGTACCAATTGGGACGAACGGGTTCCTTTAAACTTGCACATAGATAGATAGATAGATAGATAAAATTTATTAAACATTCATATTACTAAATTCACAAACAAAGTTAAAAAAAAAACATAAGTCAACTCCCATGTCTGGCCAGATGTTCGGCCGGTTGCTCTTTGCCCATGATCTAAATAGGCGTTCTAAGTCGTCCATTACCTGGGATTGCCCTAACATGGACATTCCCGAGCTAAACATACGCACGACAACGTCAGGAGAGAGTATTGAAGTGGCGGTTTTGGTTTTACTCGAGGGGCATTCATTAAAGAAAAAAGGTCTTCCTGAAGGGAAGCCAAAAACCCCTTTTGCTTCGACCTTTAAGTTTGATACTGTCAGCCGTGGCGTTAACCGCCGGCAGGTTCAACTAGATGACCAAGTCCATCCGCCCCCGCCCCGATCGGTGCAAGGGCCAGCCAACACGACTGTCTGCAACTGGCAGGCAATGTTTGTTTGTCGTCACGTACTGTCAGGGACAAAATCGTCATAAAATATGGGAATTCGCTTATACAGGGGACCATGGGTTGGGCGATCGTTTGCTCTTACTTGGGTGATATTTCGCGTCAGGACTGAGCCTTGTACTCCGCTATGATTAAATTTTTCAGCGATGGTATCTATATAGACGGCTCTTCTTACTCACTCTTCTTGCACAGAAGGTTATTCATAGTTTCGAGCTTAAAATATTGATGACCGTTTTTACTATGCAGACTCTACGATAGTTTTATCATGGATTGCCTTGCCTCCAAACTAATTACAGACCTTCGTAGCAAATCGTATTGCCGAAATTCAACAGTCAAGCAATGTTTTCACATTTCGAGCGAACACAATACAGCGGATATTATATCCGGTCTGGATGGTCATGCTTTAAAATCCTCAATTCACTGGTGGAATGGTCCAACCTGGTTCCATCATACAAACCATCTCCATCTCTAAATCTGGAAAAATCTATTCTCGACATTCCCGAGTTAAAGAAAACCTCAGTAACCATGCTAATTCAACTATCACCATTCATATCAGTCATCGATAAATTCTCATCATTTACTCGACTTCAAAGAGTTATGGCTTATTGTTTGCATTTTATTAAAAATTTTACTTCTAAGTATAAGAAGGAATCCATCTCTTTTTCAGGCCCTATCAAGGCATGAACTTAATAATTCTGTTAATGTTATCGTCAAAATCATGCAATTTCTCCTCTTTCCTCAGGAACTTCAACTTCTCAAAGAGTCAAAACGTCTTTCTTTTAAAAGTTTTATTTTAAATTTAAGTAGACTTAAGAATTATCTTCTTTCCTTTGATCAGAAGCATTCAATTTTGCTTCCTAGTTGCGGAAACTTTACTAAATTAGTCATAACCTATGAACATTTGCGTCATTTGCATGCTGGGGCTCATACAACGCTTTCAGCAGTTCGACTAAGGCATTGGCCCATAAATGGTCGTAATATAACTCAAAAGGTTTTGCAATCTTCCGTTGCTTGTTTCAAGGCTTCATAATATCAACCACTTAATGGGAAATCTGCCTAGAACTCCAGTTACACCTCAACGTCCTTTTCAAATCACTGGCATGGATTTTGCAGGACCATTTTTGCTTAAGGACGGAAAAACCAGGAATAGAATTCTGGTTAAGTGCTATCTGTGTGTGTTTATATGTTTCTCTACCAAGACCGCCCATCTTGAACTAGTGGGCGAACTATCATGCGATTCATTTTTAAACGGACTTAAACGATTCGTATCTCGCAAAAGTCTTTGTAGCCATGTTTATACTGACAATGGTACTAACTTTGTTGGTGGGGAGCGAGAACTTCGAAACATTATGACTCAAATAAAAGGGGATAATAAATTTCATATATCTCTATCCTTTTATCTTCAACGGGTATAACATGGCATTTCTCTCCACCATACGGACCTCACTTTGGAGGTCTTTGGAAGGCCTGTGCAAAGTCAACCAAGTATCACTGGAGGAGAATTTTGGGTAATACTCATCTAACCTACGAGAGTTTATATACGTTAATGGTACAAGTCGAAGCCATACTTAATTCAAGACCCCTCATCCCTTTATCCTATTATCCTAATGACCTAACTATCCTCACGACAGCCCACTTCCTCATAGGCGAACATCATACAGCTTTACCTCAAGTGCATTGCACCCAAACACCTGCCAACAGACTGAAATTATATCTTCAAATACAGCAACGAGTTCAGCACTTTTGGCGTAGATGGTTCCAGCAATACTTATGTTCCCTATAGGAAAGGGTTAAGTGGAAGAAGGAATGTCCAAGCCTTAGGCCCGGGTTGATGGTTCTACTCAAGGATGAAGCTTCCGCGCCACTTCACTGGAAAATGGGACGTATAGTGACCACTTTTCCAGGCAATGATGATGTAGTTCGGGTGATAGACGTCCAAACTGCAAATGGGACTGTTGGGCGACCAGTGCGGAAAGTATGTGTACTACCAATTGACTCATCTCAAGATTTTTGAATACGTCTTGTGTGACCTTTAAAGTTAACTCTTTCAAAGTGGGCGGTCTATGTTAAGACCTTGACTTAGCAAAGTCGGTGCCCTTGCGAAGTGCGTGTCAGTTTGAAAAAAGGGACAAGTGACGTGAGACAGAAAAAAAGACACTTGAAATCAGGGCTCAAAAACACCGTTTGTTTTTATTCATATTCAGATTCAATATTCAATTTAATCCTAGTAATCATTAGTGTTTTTATGCATATTCAATTATACTAAAGTGTTTATTTAAAGTGGTAATTCATTCATCGCATCATCTGACGAAAAACACCATAACACGGTTATAGAAAAGTCTATAACCTATACACATTGAATTATTTGTTTATTTTCTCAAACCTTGTTTCATAACATTATAATTTTGATTCTTGAGCAAAGGTCTGTGGTTCCTATAATAAACACTTCACAAAGTAATGGCTCTATTTATTTGCTGCAATAAAATATTGTAAATACTTATGTAGTTTTTACCTCCTTAAGTCACTCTTAAGTCGTCTACTGAGTAGGCTTAATTGAAGCCGGGTTAAGCCGAGCTTTTCGTTCCCTAATCCAGGCTTAAACAACCGTGAAAACGATTTCCACAATTAAGCTCGGATTTCGGAAAAGCGTGGCTTATGTATTAGTAGTGCAAGCGGGCTTTAGTCCTAACGAAAGGGGAGAAAGAAGAAGAAGAAGAATTGATTGAATGTCCAAGATTTAAACTTTGAACAAGATTTGAATTGGTCTATAATTTGATTTATATGAACAATTTGAACAAAAAACCAATAGTAAGAAAGTAGTTTTGCTGTGCCTTAGATCCCAGAAAGGATTCCAGAATAAGTGATTTTAGTCATCAAATTTTGTAGTTGATCCGAAGGGCCAGCTGCCTCGGGAACAATGAGCTTTATAACAACGAGTTTAAAATGGTTCATTGGAGATAAAATTTAAGTTCGATTGTATGTTAAGTCGAATTGCGTTTATTTCAGGTAAGGTTAAAACGGGTAAAGTTTGAATACGTGCGATTGTTCGGATATATTATGTTGCTTGGGTTTCCTGATGGTGCATTTGAAATTTAATGTTATTATCGATGTCAATAAAATCACTGAAATCAAGGTACTGTAATTTAAAATATGGATAAATATTATATGGTTCATGGTCAGGGTAATTCCGTCCCATTTGAATTGAACTGATATGTGAGATTCCGAGTCTTCACTTTAAGTAATTCTTTTGGTTCTGAAGGTCTCAGGTTGGTTTGATTCTGCAGATGTCAGGGACCAGATTCAACCTTATCATGTGAGTCCCCTCTCCCAGTTAAGTGTGCAGCATGTGAGTTTCGCATCGTTGATTGCCGAGTGTGGAAGTGCTGCGAAGCGAAATCGTGCGAGTTAAAATCAAGTTAAGATTGTGTTCGTTATCTGTATTGTGCGTTTTTTTTGGAATAACATCTAGAACATTCCTTATCGGGCAACTACCGGGTTTGCGCGATAAGTGTGATGAATCCCGGAAGTTCTCTGGAATCCGAGTCGGATCAGGACTCCCAAGGGAGCTACTTTCTTAGGCCCAGGACCAGGAAAAGGGGTAGCGTGCCCAAGTCTGACCCAACATCACCAGCGTCACCCACCCCGGCTCCAAAAAATCAGCGTTGGAGGAAGCTGTAGGGGTGACGCGGACGACTTCAGCGGGCGCAGCGATGACGGGTTCGTCGTCCCGCGAAAGACTGTGGCGTGGAGTACGCTGATTGTTGGTCCAGAGGCCTCCACGACGCTGAAAAACCGCTTTACAACTCCAGTCCCCAATCAAACACTTCCCAACTCCAACGAAGGGACTGAACGGGAAGCAATTGCTGAGAGCCCTACAGCAATTGCAAACAAGCCCAACAAGGCAGAAAAGCCGCCGCCAATTGTGATCGCTGGAAAACCCAGCAATCACACAATGCTGATTGGTGGCCTAAAAACCATCAGCAGTCAGCCGTTCACGCTGAAGTACACGAAGGCTTCGTTAATCGTGTACTGCAGCAGCATTATAGACTGGGCGGCGGTAAAACGATCCCTGGAGGAGGACAGGAGCCAGTTCCACACCTACGCCCCTTCGTCAGTATGCTGGGCAGTGTCCAGCGGGAATTCGCCGAGCTGTCGTCGCAAATCAACTTGGAGGAGGTGATCAAGGCGGTAAGATTTTACAGCGCTGCATTGAGGGGTTGCGTCTCGAAGACAGACAAATTCCTAGTCTCAGCGCAGTTCTTCAATGAGGATATTAACAGCTTCGATTTTTAGGTATTGATATTGTCAACTGTGTCCTATGAGGATTGGGGAATAGAACTGATGTGGACTCCGGAGTCGTCTCGGTGAGTTCGAGCAGTTCCTCGGGTCTGAGGACGTCGATGTGGCGTTAATCGTGGAAACATGGTTGCGCCCCCGAGACAGAATCACAATCCGGGGGTACAGGCTCGAGCGTGCCGATAAGCCCGGTCTAAGGGGTGGAGTGGCCATAGCGATCAAAGCAACGATCCCATACAGGAGACTGCCATGCAGGCAGTCAGTAATTGAGAACGTTGGAGTTGAGCTTTATGATGGTGTTTTGATCTACTGTGGGTACTTTACTTCTACTCGCTTACAGGCCACTGACGTTGATCCATTTTTTTCAAACACCAATAGGGTGTTGCTTATGGGAGATTTCAACGGCCGCCATCCACTATTTAATAACCCTGGACGGAAAAACGCAGCTGGCAATTTCCTAGCCAGCTATGTTCGCGACAATGGCCTACTAGTTATGCCCACTTCATCTCCAACGCATTATCCAAACAGTGGAATGAACCCATCTTTCCTTGATTTCGGAATAGCCAAAGGACTCGCCAATCTCACGGAGATGGTGGTTATAGACGCCCTCAGCAGTGACCTTTTGCACATTTACCTCGACATTAGGGATTTAAAGCGGACACAAACGAACGACTTTCGATATTCATACGAAAATTTCGATTTTCGCGAATATCGGAAACCACTACAAGACCTGATGTGAATTCCGAGCCAGATCGATACTGTCGAAGCCCTGGAGCATGCGGTAAAAGGTCTGACCAGTAAAATACAACGGACACAGCAGGCTTTGGCCAAAAAAATTCCGAACAGACCGCGGCGCGACAACCTTCCTGAGGAAATCTTGAAACTTATTTACGCGAAAAATAGAATCAGGAAGCGTTGGCAGCGATTCAGGCAATCTGTCGATCGCATAAGGGCAGCAGAACTTGCACGAGACATCCATAGCGAAATTGCCGCATACAGGAATTTTACCTGGGCGGAAAAATTGCGAAACTTATCTCCCAGTGACAATTCTTTGTGGAAACTGTCGAGAAGTCTACGAAAAGGCTACGAGCAAGTCCCCGCTCTTGAAAAAGAGGGGCGGAGTTACATTATCACCAGCGACAAATGCGAGCTGCTCGCCGACTTTTTGGCAGAAGTACACAAAGTCCAACCAGCCCTTCAGGATAACGAAATAGAAAGACACACCGCTGTTCGTAGAACGGAAGTATCCTACACCACCCTCGATTTTGCATTCCTTTATAACAACCCCGTCGGAGATACAATCGTGTCTCCAGCGCCTCCCTAGCCGAAAAGCCCCCGGGCCAGACGGCATCCCTTATTTACTCCTCAAAAACTTACCGCGGAAAACTATAGTGCTTATAGTACAAATAGTCAACGCAGTCCTTAAATTGCAGCACTTCCCACAGGACTGGAAAAACGCTGTAATAATTCCTATCTTAAAGCCGGGCAAAAACCCGACTGATCCCGCCTCTTATAGGCGAATTTCCCTCCTAAACGCCCTCGGCAAATTAACCGAGAAGGTTATCTTATCGAGACTACAGGCAGCAGCCGAGCTTCGAAGTTTAATCCCGTATGAGCAGTTTGGCTTTCGAGCAAGACACAACACAACGCTGCAGACTGCTACGATCGCAACGGATGCCTATGAAGCATTTAATAAACTTCAAAGTACGGTAATGCTACTTCTCGATATGGAAAGGGCCTTCGACACAGTAGGCACACAGGCCTGCTGTATAAGTTGTTTGCCGTACATTCACTGCCACTCTACCTAGTTTCCCTTATAGCGTCTTACCTAAAAAACCGTTCCATCCAGGTGAAAGTGGAGAATTCCACTTCTGCCAAAAGACACATCGCGGCAGGAGTACCACAAGGTACAGTGATTTCGCCGTTGTTGTATACATGGTATACAGCAGACATTCCAAAACTTCCCACTACAAAAATAGCACAATACGGGGATGATACGGCTATCTACACATCGTGTTTCTATGTTCAATATAGCCGACTATATAGATACCATCGCTGAAAAAGTTTATCATAGCGGAGTGCAAGGCTCAGTCCTTACGCGAAATATCACCCAAGTAAGAGCAAACGATCGCCCAACCCATAGTCCCCTGTATAAGCGACTTCCCATATTTTATGAGGATTTTGTCCCTGACAGTACGTGACGACAAACAAACATTGCCTGCCAGTTGCAGACAGTCGTTTCTAGCAGGCTGGAAACGCACAAATCCAACATAACGTGACTTGACGGGTTCGTCCTGCCTCGTTCTGGCTGATGTTGGTTGGTCCTTGCACCGATCGGGGCGGGTGCGGATGGATTTGGTCATCTAGTTGAAACTGTCGGCGGTTAACGCCACGGCTGACAGTATCAAACTTAAAGGTCGAAGCAAAAGGGGTTTTTGGCTTCCCTTCAGGAAGACCTTTTTTCCTTATTGAATGCCCCTCGAATAAAACCAAAACCGCCACTTCAAGACTATCTCCTGACGTTGTCGTGCGTATGGCTAGCTCGGGAATGTCCATGTTAGGGCACTGCCCAGGTAATGGACGACTTAGCGCGCCTATTTAGATCATGGGCAAAGAGCAACCGGCCGAACATCTGGCTAGACATGGGAGTTGTGTTTTTTAACTTTTTGATTGTGAATTTTATTAATGGGAATGTTCAATAAATTTTTATTTATCTATCTATCTGGGAGATTCAGAGTCTTCACCCTGAGTTATTTTTTTGGTTCGGAAGGTCTCAGGTTGGTTTAATTCTGTTCTACAGATTGGTTAAACAATTCTTGACCTATGAAATTTTGCCTGGTTTGTTGGAATGATGAGACATTCGTTGGTTCTGAATATTATGGTCGATTTTTACTTAAGTTACCTTGATGTTGATTGATGATAACTTGATTGAATGGCGTGTGAGACCAAAGTTTGATTTGTTTTTACAAGGTTTTATTTTTTAATTTAATTGCGTTGTTTTTGTGGCACGGCTGTGTAAACTTTGGCTCATTTACTTGATTGAAGTTTGGTCGTTACATTTGGTAAGGATTATTTGGAAAGGTTTGAAACATTGGGCTTGTCAAATGGACTGATCTAGATGTTGGAGTTGAGGATTTGTAATTTCGAAGTAACAGATTCGAGGCATTAAAAGATTGAAATAGTTGGCTTGAATTTGACAATGTATTTTTTGGCTGAAATTTCATTGACGAAGGGAGTTGATTAGGAGAAACTTTTCTCAGAAATTGATGTCGATTATTGCAATATAGATTTTCCTTTTGTTGTGAGCACGTTGCTTATTTACAGTTTCATTTCTTAACAAACTACACATTCTGGATGATAGATGAGTCCATGTTTAAAAGTGTTTAATTATAAATTACCATTTTCACTACTATTTAACAGTTTGAGTTCTCGCAAGTCTTCAACTAAAAACAACTTAGTAAAAGAATGTTTTACAAAATTTAAACCTAGAAGCGATAAGTTGGACACACCTAACTTAATATACAAGATTGACTGTGTGAACTGTGACAACACATACATAGGTCAAACAGGGCAATATTTAAAGAAAAGAATATACGAACATAAATATAGCTTAAGAAAGGTTAACGAAAATTGAACAGCATTAGCACAACATGCACAACAAAAGTTACATAATTTTGATTTCGATAACACAAAAATATTAATCAATGAAAACAAAAATAATAAGAGAAGAATCCATGAAATGATACAGATAAAAAACATCAGAATGCAATGAATTTTAGATCAGACACAGACAATCTTAGCTCTGTGTATCACACACTAATTAAATGATCGCATGCATGAACTGATTGGACCAGGTAAGTGAAATATAAACACTTGATATTGAGGAATTGCAGAGCAATTCCAAGAATGCAAAGAAAGGGCGAAGTATAAACAGTTTTTTTCGTTCTCTCGCTCAATGTCGAATAAAATAGGGAAATCAATAACCAGTCAAATGTGAAGGTAGAAACATCTAGACACGTAAGTTAAATTTAAATCTCTAAACAATAGATTCTAGTCTTTTCCCGCACATGTTTGTCCTGACTCATCACCTGAAAACCAATGTTCTTGATGTACTTTTTAATAAGTGTGTGATTTGTATTTTAATATGTGAATTTTGGTGAAAGTTTTCTATTTAAATTGATGATAACTGTAAATATATATTTTAGACAAACTGATGATGGTGGAGAAAGACACCGAAACGTATTTGTAACATTTTAAATAATAAACAATAAAATTGACTGAAACGCAGGAACATTTTGAAGCGAATTAAAGTACAGCCAGGAAAATATACGCAACGATGATTAATTTATATAAAAATTTTCCATCAAAATTCACATATTAAAATACAAATCACACACATATTAAAAAGTACATTAAAAACAATGGTTTTCAGGTGATGAGTCAGGACAATCATGTCTGAGAAAAGACTAGAATCTATTGTTTAGAGATTTAAATTTAACTTAAGTGTATAGTTGTTTCTACCTGCACATTTGAATGGCTATTGAATTCCATATTTTATTCGATATCTAGCGCGAGAATAAAAAAAACTGTTTATATTTCGCTTTTTCTTTGCATTCTAGGAATATCAACTGCTCTGCAATTCTTCAATGTCAGGTGTTTATATTTGATTTACTTGGTCCAATCAGTGTATGCATGCGCTCATTTAATTAGTGTGTTATATACAGAGCTAAGATTGTCTGTGTCTGATCTAAACTTCATTGCATTCTGATGTTTTTTAATCTGTATCATTTCATGGATTCTTCTCTTATTATAATTGTCTTCATTGATTAATATTTTTGTGTTATCAAAATCAAAACTATGTAACTTTTGCTGTGCGTGTTGTGCTAATAGTGTAAGTTGGAAGAAAAACTAATACCTGATTTGAATTTCAAGTGTGGATTTTTTAAAAGATACGTGGATGACTGCATAATGTGCCTGCCAAACCAAAAAGTTCAATACAAACTAGACAAGTTCCATGCATTCCATGAGACCATTAAATTCACCATTGAGGAAGACAAAAACAAATCATTAAACTTTTTGAATATGACGGTTATATATGACGGTAATGGGGAAATAAAAACAAAATGGTACACAAAGGATGTATGGTCTGGTAGATACTTGAATTACCAATCATATGCACCTCCACAATATCCACAAAAAAGTGTTGTAACAGCTCTTACTGATAGAGCGATTAAATTGGCACATTATGAGTATAGAACAAGGAATCTTGAAAAAATAAAAAAGATACTAATATGAACAACTATCCCAAATCATTCTTCGAACCAATTATAAAACGAAGAATAAATAAAATCTACAATTCAAATAAATGGAACAACATAAATAATATCAATAAGAAAAAAGAAGGTTAAATCAAGTATGTATCATTACCGTATATTCCAGAAATCAACACGAAAATAAAAAATGTTTTAAAACCACATAATACTTCTATAGCAGAAAAAACTAAAAACAACTTAGCAAAGGAATGTTTCACAATATTTAAACCTAAAAGTGATAAGTTAAACACACCTAACGTAATATACAAGATTGACTGTTTGAACTGTGACAACACATACATAGGTCAAATAGGACTAAATTTTAAGAAAAGAAAATACGAACATAAATATAGCTTAAGAATGGTTATCAAAAATGGAACAGTATTAGCACAACATGGACAACAAAATTTACATAGTTTTGATTTTGATAACACAAAAATATTAATAAAAATTAAGGAACTTGGACCTTGATACCCGATTAAAAAGCCATTTAGATAACAGCCCTCTATAAATGCCGCTACCCAGCAGACAGACTTCAGACTTAATTTTCGTTTATAAGCAGATTGTTGCTGCTACTATATTATAAAAACATATAAATTTACTTAGAGTGTATCACTCGGATATTTTTGGTAGCACCCTTAATCTATGGATACCTTAACTTCAATCAAGCCTGGGTGGTGAAGGGGAAGGACCCTGAGGGGGACCTGCTGGAGTGATCACTTCAGTCAGTAGCCTCGCAGGTCTTCCAATGGGGATCGGTCGTGATCATAAATAAAAATAAAAAAATCCACAGTAAAGGGGTACCAAAATAAATAAGGAAATCACTCAGGTCCGACTGTGAATCGCAATCAAAGCAAAAAGAAACAAAATGAACTGAATGCAGTCGAACTTGAATGTTTCAGCACAAGCAGTTAACTATATAACGTTATTAATTCCCATCATAAAAAAACTGTCATAAAAAAACTGATAAAAAAACAAAGTCTTCACCAAAAGTCGGGCGCCAGCATGCTTCCAAGTAGCATACAACTTCCACCAAAATGGAAAACACCAGAACCAGCCTCCACGTCAATTCCACGTGGTCATAACGGCCATCATGGATTCGTCCATCCGGCTCTTGGGTTCCCAAAACTTCAAATCGCCGACTCTTGCAAACCTCTTGCAAACCATCAATCAAGGCCTCTTGCAAACCATCAATACCATCATCAATAAACTTCTCGATTCCAAAACCCTTCAAAAACCGACCATGCGGTAACGCTGAACACAATGAAAATCTCAAAGCCCGACCGTGCGGAACAAACTCAAAAATCGACCTGCCGATCTGACCGGCACGGCCTAATTAATTCTTCAACCACCAAAAATCTACCGCTACACCAGTAGAAGTTTTTCCTCCCCCCAACCTTCCGTTGGAGCAGGAATCAAAAATCACCAATTTCATTGGCCCTAACGGACACGTGATCCCGCAATCTACCAAACATTTTTTTTTTCACCTGCGATAAGCATCGAAACTGCGATACGAATCGCCAAATTTGCTAGATTCGGATTTTACAGCCAAAATTTAACTCTATGATGAAAAAACCAAAACCGATATGCTTGGCAAATAACTTGCACACGCATGCCGAGGTCGAAAACAAATTAACAGGTTTACGGCAAAATATTTGCACGTAACACATTCACTTTGTAAATTGTATTAATTAAAAATTGTTTTAAAAAGTTGATTTTAATACCAACTTATTTAATTTCAATAACATCGATTAATCTTGTTAAACATCTCAAATCAAAAACAAAATTTTAAGGAAGGCCATTTAAAATTTTGTCTTATTATCTCTGCGAACGGTTCATTGGTGTTAGGGTTTTCAAAATATAGATAATATTGCTTATTTGGAACGATAGCCTCTTTGATAAATTGCATTATGTCATTTTCGAAATTATTTTCAGAAATTTGGACAATGTATCTGCGTTTTTTATTAAATCGATATTGCATTTTATATTTGGCAGGTGAGTGCAAAACTTGCTGTATAATTATTTGATTTGCACCATAATTTACAGCTGCTTCTGATATGGGTATACCTACTATTGGGTCTTGTTCATTATTTGTATGAACAGTGACATCATCCTCTTCGCTTTGTGGAATTTTTATTAATTCTTCATCGGGTTGGGCGATTACAGGCATTTTATCTATACCTTGGCTAGTAGATGGTTGGAGGTTTTTATTTAACTTTTCTTTTTCTAGGGATTCGTTGAATTCTTTTACAGTTTCAAAAAATGTTGAATTATCTTTTGGATCATCGTTAGTTTCGTTAGTATGAATTACTATTCGACTTAGAGCATCTGCGTTGGTATTTACCTTTCCTTTTTTGTATATAATTTTATAGTCAAATTCTTCAAGTTTAATTCTCCATCGTAAAAGTTTTGAAGATGGGTCTTTCAAGGAAAACAGCCTTTGAAGCGGCTTGTGATCCGTGAAGATATTAAATTTTCTACCAAAAAGATATGGTCTGAAGTATTTTGTTGCCTTGGACAAGACTAAGTTCTGAGTCGATTAATGTTCGAGATGCGAAAGCAATTGGTAAATCTTGACCTATTGGTCCTTGGGATAGTACTGCGCCAAGCGCTACATTGCTAGCGTCTGTTGTCAAATTGAAAGTTTTTGAAAAATCTGGATACTGTAAGACTGGTTCATTTATAAGAATGTTTCGGCACATCTCAAAACAATTAACAAATTCTTCGGTATGTTCGATCTTTACACCCTTTTTTAATCGTTTAGTAAGTGGTTTGGTTAATTTAGCAAAGTTATTTATAAATTTCCGGTAATATCCCAAAAGTCCTAAAAATCCTTTTAATTGTTTTGTGTTATTTGGTAGGGGAAATTTTTTGTTGCAATTATCTTGTCAGGATTTGGTTTCACTCCGTCGGGTGTAACGATATGGCCTAGATATGCTACTTCTTTTCTTAAAAATTCACTCCTATCAAGTTGAATTTTGAAGTTACCATCCAACTTTTACGTTTCCAACGTAATCGTTGGAATACTAATTTAAGATTTACAATATGTTCTTGCAATGATGTTGAAAAAACAATTATGTCATCTAGATAATCCAGACATTTTTCATTTTGAAGTCGCGCAATATTGAGTCCATAACTTGTTGAAATGTAGCTGGTGCGTTTTTTAAACCAAAAGGCATTCTAAGAAATTCATAATGTCCTTGGGCTGTGTTAAAGGCGGTTGGTGGAATCAGGAAGCTAAATCAATTGTCGAGAAATACTGGCATTTTCCGAGTTTATCTAAAATATCTGAGATCTGTGGTAGTGGGTATCTTTTATCTATAGTTTTTTCGTTAAGCTTCCGATAGTCTATGACTACTCTCCACTTTTGCTTACCAGTTGAAACGAGTTTCTTGGGAACTACCCAAATAGGTGAAGACCGTGTAGAATCAGAAGGTCTAATTATTTTTGGGTCAAGCATTTTTTTAATTTGATTTTGAACTTCTTGACGGTGAATGAATGGATATCTGTACGATTTTGAATAAATTGGAATTCATCTGTAGTTTTGATTGAATGCTTAATTTTATTTGTAAAAGTCAAATCGGTTTCTTCTGTGTAAAATATATCAGAATGAGTCTTAAACCGAGCTTCGTGGTGATAAGACGTGTGTGCATATTTAAAGCAAAGTTGTTTACGCGCAAAGAATTTGAATAATTCGTCAATTATAAACAACCGCATTTATCGTTCAACGAGAATATACGAGTGGAATTCAAACGAAAGGATGAATCCTGGGAGTTCGCAAGAATCCGAATCGGATTATGCCTCCCAGGATGGTGGGTTCAAAAAGCCACAATCGAAAAAACGGGGCAGAAAACCGAAGACGACCCAGCCAACCCAGCCAACCCCCACAACCCCCACAACGCCAACACCTGAGGCCAAACGAATAGCTTTGGACTATCAGTCTACAACCAATAAAAACCAAACAACAAACAGCAAGACAACATCAACAAGATTTACCACGTATTCGCACACATTTACAGCGAACGCATTATCGACCATCACCAGAGTACAACTTGCAATCAGGTGGGAGGAACTCAACCCCAACAACAAGGATGTGATTATCAGACAAGATAATTACTTCCTAATTAAAACCAACCAGGAGGACAAAACATCAAAAATTTTACAACAACTAAAACAAGAAAACACTGTAACAAGTTACAAATTACAAAAAAACCATAACCTCCCACTAATCCGACAACAAAAGTCAGGTCACCACCATATTACACCATCATATTCAGTCGTCGCCTGGACATTGAAGACAGCATGTTTCTGGAACGCCTGGAGCAGCAGGGCTTCAAAATAAGGTTCTGCAGGAGAATTATCTCGCGAGAGCGCAACGCACCAACACTCATGATGAGGTTAATAACCGGCGACATATCCACATACGAAAGGTTGATGAGCGACCGTGCGGTTCATTTTTTGGGCCGCATTTTCAAAATCACCGAAAGTAAACCACCAGCACCCGTGCCTGCGCCGTGTGGCAAATGCAACCTATTCAGCCACAAAACTGAAGATTGCAAACAATCGCCAAGATGCAACAAGTGCCAGGGACCCCATCCAACTTCCAGGTGCGAGTCGCCACTGCCAACCAAGTGCGCAGCATGCAACTCAGAGGACCACGCAGCATGGAGCATGAAGTGCCCAAAACGACCGACAGCCCCAATCGTCGGGATACCAAACGTAAAAATAAAATGTGTTAACAAACGTACGTCCGAGATTGCGGAGACAACGACAGTGGCAAGTAGAATACACACACCCATTACAACACATGACCACATCATAAACAAATACAAACATCAACTTAACAAGACAAACAATACCAACAGAGACGAACTACTAAAAAAACTACGAAAACAATTTATAGAAGACTTCGACATCGACACCTCAGTGGTTTTCTTCGGGAACCATGTCTACATATTAATGTTTGACATGCTCCTGCCCGAGGGACGCTCTCCAACGGAACCCTGCGAACAAGTGAGACAGACAGTAACAAAAATACAAGATTCAATATGAAAGTACTTTACGCGAACATCAACGGACTTAACAGTAAAAAACCACTTATTTACAACTACATAGAACAAAACGACACAGACTGCTGCATATTTGTAGAGACTAAAACCAAACTAGGACAAACACCAACGTACAGAAATTGGCAGTATATCTATAGGCATGGAAATACCATCAATCATGCCAGGGGCGGGGTCGCAGCTCTCCTAAAACCAACAGCTAAACTTGGAAGAGCAAATCCTCCTTTCCTCAACAACCCTTTGAACGACTGTCTACATTTTACCATACCATACTTAAACGACCTGATACATATATTTCTGACATACATACACCCACACTCCAACCTAGAACAAAACATACTGACTAAGGCGAACATCTACAAATATGCAATAATTATAGGCGACTTTAACTTGAACACGAACAAAACGAAACAACTTAAAAGATTTTTGCAAAACTCCGACTTTATAAAACAGCACACCCCACCAACTTTTCTGATGCCCGCAAACCCAGACTCAACACCAGACGTTCTACTGCACACAAGAAACTTGACAAACACCATCAACAACATAAACTTAACCAACGAACTTGGATCCGACCACCTAGCTATTACGTTTAACATAGACTTACAACATACGCAACCTACCTCCAATACACCTCCTATAGAGAAAAACTTAAACCTAACAAAGACTGACATAGACAAAGTGAAACAACATATACATGACTACATTCAATCACAAGCACAGTACATTTCAATAGAAACCATACAACAACAACTTTCACTAGCCATAGGAAAATTTAGCCCGGAAATAAAAAATTACTTCTTTCTTCCGACATACACTACCCAAATACATACTGAGACTAATAAAACATAAGAGAGAACTGTACAGACTATATACAAACACTCAAAATAACGACCTAAAAAAGACAATGAACCAACTTAACAGAAACATTAAAACTCTGATTGGACAAAACCAACAAGACAAATGGCTAGAAACATGTAAAGAAATAGAGAAGGACAAAGGCAAAACATACTGGCGAAAAATTAAGAAACTGGCGCAATACAGGAAGACTGGCACTACTTACACAATTGACGAAAACGGAATAGAACGCTACACAGACAAAGAGAAAGCGGACGCATTCGCCAGACACTATCAAAGGGCCTTCAGCATATCGACAAACCCTAACTTCGACAATGACAACTGGAGCTTGATCAACGACTGGTACTTGAACTATTTTAACAACTCACCAAACTATGCCTGCACACTGATCACAGACACAGAGTACGATGAAGCCCTAGCGCACATAAAGAACACTGCACCGGGGAAAGATAAAATTAAGGCAAAAGTCTTGAAAAGCCTAACTCAAGAAACACACAAACTGATCCTAACTGAATTGAACAACTGCATTACAAATGGCAGAATCCCAGAAAAATGGAAAAACGGCTTAATAATCCCTATACCCAAAAATGGACTGGACAATACACAACCGAGCAACCACAGACCAATTACACTACTTCCAGTACTAAGCAAAATTTTTGAATACATAATAAAGCAGCGGCTTGAAAAAGTGATTGGAAAATATATACCTACCTACCAATTTGGTTTCAAACAGCATCACTCGACTGTTCATCCGCTCTTTATTTTGGCCAACAATATACAAACTACCCACCTAACTGACAGAAAGACAGCTTGCCTGTTTATGGACATTAACAAGGCTTTTGACAGTGTCTGGCATAGAGGCTTACTATACAAACTACACACACCAACATATCTACTACACACCATAAAGAACTTACTAGAAAACAGACAACTATTTTCATTCATTTTCTTTTTCCCCTGAACAAGGGCTCCCTCAGGGATCCCCGCTCTCACCGTTTCTCTACAATATATACTGCCATGACATATACAATTACAACTTACCAGACAAAAATCAAATCGACAGATCGGCATACATATTACAATACGCAGACGACACGGCACTTATTGTACATGACAAAACTACTGAGAGGGCAACGCAAAGCCTCCAAACACTAACAAACAACACAATGACATGGTTTTATAAATGGAGACTAACACCAAACGCGTCAAAAAACCAACTTCTGCTCACAAACCACAGACTCAACGCTGACTCCCCTACAATAACAGCAGGCGGCCAAACGAGACAACCAAAAAACGACGTAAAATACCTTGGAATCACAATCGACCACAAACTTAGATTCACTAAACACATGCGAAACATCAGGGCAGAAACAATGAAGAGAGCGAAATACTTCCGATCACTAACCTACAAAGACAGAGGAATTAGCACAAACACCGCCACCAAAATATATAAAGCTATTTGTAGACCCTCGCTAGACTTTGGACATGTACTCATGACCAACGGAACAGAAAGGACAAAACGTTATACACAAACAACAGAACAAATTGCACTAAGACTAATAACACGAATAAGACACCCCCAAAACCCACTACACAACCCCCCACCCAACTACTATACTAACGCACCAACATGACCAAAGATCTCGGAAAGACTCATACAGCTACAGACAAATGGACAAACAACCCCTACAACTGGACCATCCTGTATCCCCTTTGTCTTACAAGACCAACCAGACAATCCCGCTTCCGTTTCCCTATCATTAACGCTACTCGAACACTTACAAACGCTACGGACTAGTGGACAATAAAATTAATTTCTATTGCCACTGAAATTCATTTATTTGCTTAGTATTGTAACCTAGAATAAGGGAATTTTCGTGTTTGCTTTTCATTGGGATTGGGACTGCATGTATTGAGCGAGGGCAGAGGGACCGATGGGTCGATGGCCTTTTTTGGAAGTAAAGATGTTTACTACTACTAGAATTGGAAAGTTTATTTAAATATTGTTAACCTAGAATAAGAGGAATATTTCATAGTTGTTTTTATTTAGATAAGACTACATGTATTAAACAAGGGCAGAAAGACCGATAGGTCGATAGCCTTTTTTAGAAATAAAGATGTTTACTACTACTACTATATCAGAATATTCCTTACATAATTTTAAAATCTGTTCTTTTTCTTCAGGGTTTAGATGGTTGGTTCGAATGTTGGAAAGTTCGATTGTTGGTTTGATTAAACTAGGGTGATTCGAAAAATCATCAAAATTGTTTAAGTATATAGTTTTGAAATAGCTTTTGTCAAATTGCTCTACTTTCATTGGGGTTGACAGATCTATGGTTACAGGTCTGGATCCTTTGTTTAAAACTGTGGTTAGGGCATAACCATCTTTTGCATTATTGAGAGTTTCTCAAATTTCACAATTATTATTGAGTTTTAGGTAGGGTATAATTATTTGTCCATTATTGATTGACGATTTTACTTTAATTACTTGTTCAGTTTTGGCATCGACGGTGCAATAATTTAATTCAGGTTTTGTTTTATGAAATTTAAGCTTAATTTTGGCGTATGGCGTAATTAAATAACCTTTGTCGAAGTCGACACTTGCTTTTAAAAGTTTCAAATTATCTAAAGCTAACAGTCCATCGAAAACATTGCGGAATTTGAAGAGATAGAATTTGAGATTTTGCTGTGTTAGTAATCTGAATATGTCTGATGTAGGTATTAGGGTACTGAACTCGTGTGCTGACTGTTGGAAGACAGTACTTACTACGAACGGGTCATGAACTATGTTACTTGAGAAAAATCGTTTTGCAATATCAGGATTTATGAAGGATTTTGTTGAACCTGAGTCTATTAATACTTCAATTTATTTCAAACTCTCAAAGTATCTATTAATACTTTAATATTGTTTTCTGGGAATATTATATATGATAGTTCACTGACGCTATTAATATTAAATGTTATAATATGTGGTTTAATTGCTAAGTATGGGGATTTGTTCCCGGAGGAAAATGAAAATTTTTTTCCTCTGTTTCTTGATTATCGGAATCAATTTCGGGTTCTTGTGGTTCTGAGTTGAAATGATAGTTTGGGTCAATGTAACAGGCATTATCTGAATTATCAGGATACTCGTATGACTCACTTTTATTCGTAGCGTCCAGATCAGTATTATAAATTTCTTCGATTATGGGTCTGGGTCGTGATTGAAAATTTGGGTTATGTTGGAAATTGGAATTATAGAATCTACTTTGTCTAGTACTTAATGACATTGGGGTTGGTTTCGGAAGGTGGTTAGAAGGATCTGGTTTGAAAACATTTGGTTTGCCAAATACTTGCGAATTGGTAAATGGCTTCGGGGTTGGTTAATTATAATTAGGTCTGATATTAACCGGTTGAGAAGGGAAATTCGGAATACGATTATATGGGTTGTTTGCAAAGTTATTATTGTATGCTACGGGTTTCTGGTTAAATCTGTGGAAAGGAATATATGTATTGTTACTATGCACTATTGGTTGCTGAAAAAAGTTTGATTGAAATGGTTTATTATTATTGAATGGTTGTGATCGCGGTTTATCAAATTGCTTTGATGGAACATGATTATTATTTTGGTTTTGGAAGTATTTAATATTGGTCTCTTCAATTACGAATAATTGGATGGCTTCGGCTAAATCTGCTGGTCTCATACAACGAATTGTATTGCCAAGAGGTTCTTTTAGGCCAGATAGCAAGGTTTTTAATGCTAACTTGGTATGCAGAATATGGTAATTGAGATACCACTTCTCGATCATTCAAGTCCCGAGTCGTGAGCACTTGTTGAACTATTCTGATTGCCAATTAATCGATGAATCGAAAAACTGCTACGCGATTGAAGTGTTTTTGGCAATACTACCGACTGCGCCACTTAAGAATGATAATTCTGAATGTTATTTTTTAAAAACTATAGTAGTAGCAGAGATTAGTTGAGAGATCGCCGATGAGCATAGGCGAAAGCGTTCCAGCGATATTAGCCGTAAGCTACCGCCACCATGCGGTTTTATCCCCGAACCATATGCACATTTTAAAAGTAGCGTACTCCCCGTAAGTAGGGGGGGTCGTGAACATAAGCAGCGAGGGCCAGCAGATTTGCGCTTGTTTTCAAAGGTCAATCAACCCCAATAGTTTTGATGCCATGAAAATAAAATTAGCGTTTCAATGATTGAGCAAACGAAGCAAAACTTGGGTGACATGAATTTTAAACCGACGATATTTATGTATCTCCAAGACTCTCCTCACTGCCTGATGAGATATGTTAATTTCTGCTGCTATAGCTCTTGTTGAAGTAGAAGGATTATCTTAAATCCAATGGAGAATTTAATTTATTACCGTTTTTTACTTTTGATGAGAGCTCTCATTTGTTCTAATAACGCGTTTTCTAGGCTTAGAAAATGCACCAAACTTGGCTAAATGTCTATGGAGGAACAGAAAATCATTTTGAGCTGGTTGTTGTCTTTCTGAATATCGCTGTCGATATGTGTCCGAAGTAATTTGCTTATTTCGATGTGAAGAGTAAAAAATTTCTAACATATCTCGTTTATCTTCATTTGAAAAAGACAAGATATTTACAATAATTTTGTGGCTGTAGTGACGCTAAGCGAAATTCACTCAAACTGTGAAAAATGTGTTGATTAGGATTCGCGCTGCAACCTTGACAGGAAGCAGACCTGCCCAGTGCGAGTGTATCGAAACAATTTTTTTCCGGGGCCTCCGGAAGTAGCAGAAAATTTTCAATTTTTGAAAGAGCATTTTGGTAAACTCTAGAATGCGCAACTTTGCCCCAATTTAACAAATCTAGTATCTTATGTGGTTACCGAAATCCCCATGGTTGAGCTCCAAAAACACGGACACCCGGTATATACATGGTGGCCATTTTCTGAATCTTTGTATGGGTAACTTCTACATTTTTAAAGATAGGGAATCCGTTAAATGGGAAAAATTGGGCAGAATTCGATTGCCTATTCATTACGGTTTTCAAAATCTAGGTACACGACTTGGGTACTGAAATATCCTGAAAAGATAAGAAATCAAAACTTTTTTAATTACCACATTTTACGCACACTGCTTAACTTAGAAAAAAAGTTAAAATTGCCCTTGGTAGAACTTTTTCCGTTGAATCCAATAAACTAGCACTCGTTGTCATAATCAGCTTGATTTACGAGATAAAAAATAAACTTAGGTTTTTTAAATGGTAATCATAGTTTGCTGTGGGCCTTTTAAAATCCTTATTTTGTTCTGAATTTAACGATATAACTGTTGGTATGTTTATCTCTTCTTTTAACCGTAAAAATTCAAAAGAAAAACATTAACAACCATCTAGCAGTATTGTCACAAAATGGTTACTGTATCTGTCATTAAAAGTGTCAAATAAATTTGACACTAATAATAATTAATATTAATAATAATAATAATTAATTAGTTAAAAGTATTATTGTTGCTATGTAAATACGGTGCATTTTGTTAGCAAAGAAGGCGGGAAAATTCTGTTACTATACCTGTAATAGAAATAGTAATATTTGGACCGATACATGGAGAGGAGACAGCCACACAAACAACTTTTTTCACGACTGGAAGCCAACTTGAAAAAATACGGATCACTTAGAAAGCTAAAAACGGGAAGATTAAATTTAAAGAACAAGATGAAGAAAAAGTTTTAGCTTAGACCCATTTTAATGCAAATTCGTCAATCAGAGATACTGCCAGTGAATGTAATGTTTCTAAGGAAAAAGCCCGGCTAATGAAAATCCTCATCTACTTAAAAATAGACGAGATCAACGTGTTTCTTCTGTGAATGTCTGGTGTGGCATTTTTAGTGATAAAGTTATTGGTCCATTCTTTTATAATCTTAATTTAAATGGCGAAAGATATTTACACTTTTTACAAAATGAACTTGAAGAGATGCTGGATAGTTTGCCGTTAGCAGCCTCCACACAACTTACGAGTTGTATGTGAATATTTACAACAACATTTTCCTGGTTGGATTGCCAATGGAGGACCCATTCGGTGACCAGCACGTTCACCGGACTTCTCACCTCTGGACTATTTTATGTGGGGTACCCTTAAAAACAAGATTTATAAAACAAAACCCAATGATATTGAAGAACTAGTAAATAGAATACGTTCAGCAATAAGAAGTATCCGCCCACAAACCATAAGAAAGGTGTTATTGGAAATGATTAGAAGAAGCCAAAAGTGCCTGGCCATAAACGAAAGTCAATTTGAACATTTAATTTAAACGATACGTTCTTTCATTTTTGTTTTGTGCTTTGTGTGATAATATAGTTCTTGTTTCCAGAGCCTTCTACGCATTTTTTAAGTTCTTTTGAAGTTTTTCGGCAATAAAAGGAAATAAACATACAAACAGTTATATCGTTAAACACCAAAAATAAGGATTTTAAAAGGCTCACAGACAACTATGATTACCATTTAAAAAAACATAAGGTTATTTTTTATCTCGTAAATCATCAAGCTGATTATGAAAACGAATGCTAGTTTATTGGATTCAACGCAAAAAGTTCTACCAAGGGCAATTTTAACTTTTTTTCTAAGTTAAGCAGTTTACGTAAAATGTGATTTTTTCTAAGTTAAGCAGTTTACGTTAAAGTTTTGATTTCTTGTCTTTTCAGGATATTTCAGGAACCAAGTCGGGTATCTAAATTTTGAAAACTATTCTGGATTCTCTATCTTTGAAAATGTCGAAGTTACCCATACAAAGATTCAGAAAATCGCCACTCTGTATATGTAAAGAAATATAAAGTAATACTACAACTGGACCATACTGAATCCCCTTTGTCTTACAAGACCAACCAGACAATCCCGCTTCCGTTTCCCTACATTAACGCTACTCGAACACTTACAAACGCAACGGACTAGTGGACAATAAAATAATTTCTTCTTGCCACTGAAATCTTATTTATTTAATAGTATTGTTAACCTAGAATGGGAGAATTTTCATATTTGTTTTTTATTTAGATTAAGACTGCATGTATTAAACAAGGGCAGAAATACCGATAGGTCGATAGCCTTTTTTAAAAATTAAGATGTTTTCTACTACTACTATAAAGTAATATAAATGTGAAAAATTAAATAAACTGGCTTCGACATTAGCGTAATCAAAACTACACTTGATTTTTGCAATACGTCAAAGCCAAAAACGATGTAATTGCAATTTTTATATATAATTTCAATAATTACAATAATGAAGGAGTAAAACGGACTTTTTTGAAATTCACAAAATGAACATCATGTAATCGTGCTAACGGGATCTCTAAAATCAGTTAAATTACAAGTTTTTACATGTATATCAATCATGATTAAAATAATAATAATTCAAAATTAAAATAGTTTTAAACATTACAAATTGTCGTTGCGTATATTTTCCTGACTGTACTTTAATTAATTTCAAAATATTCCTGGGTTTCAGTCAATTTTAATGTTTATTATTTAAAATGTTACAAATACGTTTCGGTGTCTTTCTCCACCATCATCAGTTTGTCTAAAATATATATTTACAGTTATCAACAATTTAAATAAAAAACTTTCACCAAAATTCACATATTAAAATACAAATCACACACATATTAAAAAGTGCAAAACTCCGACTTTATAAAACAGCACAACCCACCAACTTTTCTGATGCCCGCAAACCCAGACTCAACACCAGACGTTCTACTGCACACAAGAAACTTGACAAACACCATCAACAACATAAACTTAACCAACGAGCTGGGATCCGACCACCTGGCTATTACGTTTAACATAGACTTACAGCATACGCAACCTACCTCCAATACACCTCCTATAGAGAAAAACTTAAACCTAACAAAGACTGACATAGACAAAGTGAAACAACATATACATGACTACATTCAATCACAAGCACAGTACATTTCAATAGAAACCATACAACAACAACTTTCACTAGCCATAGGAAAATTTAGACCGGAAATAAAAAATGCTTTCTACCGACATACACTACCCCAATACATACTGAGACTAATAAAACATAAGAGAGAACTGTATAGACTATATACAAACACTCAAAATAACGACCTAAAAAAGACAATGAACCAACTTAACAGAAACATTAAAACTATGATTGGACAATACCGACAAGACAAATGGCTAGAAACATGTAAAGAAATACAGAAGGACAAAGGCAAAACATACTGGCGAAAAATTAAGAACTGGCGCAATACAGGAAGACTGGCATTACTGACACAATTGACGAAAACGGAATAGAACGCTACACAGACAAAGAGAAAGCGGACGCATTCGCCAGACACTATCAAAGGGCCTTCAGCACATCGACCAACCCTAACTTCGACAATAACAACTGGAGCTTGATCAACGACTGGTACTTGAACTATTTTAACAACTCACCAAACTATGCCTGCACACTGATCACAGACACAGAGCACGATGAAGCCCTAGCGCACATAAAGAACACTGCACCGGGGAAAGATAAAATTAAGGCAAAAGTCTTGAAAAGCCTACTCAAGAAACACACAAACTGATCCTAACTGAATTGAACAACTGCATTACAAATGGCAGAATCCCAGAAAAATGGAAAAAAAAAAAACGGCTTAATAATCCCTATACCCAAAAATGGACTGGACAATACACAACCGAGCAACTACAGACCAATTACACTACTTCCAGTACTAAGCAAAATTTTTGAATACATAATAAAGCAGCGGCTTGAAAAAGTGATTGGAAAATATATACCTACCTACCAATTTGGTTTCAAACAGCATCACTCGACTGTTCATCCGCTCTTTATTTGGCCAACAATATACAAACTACCGACCTAACTGACAGAAAGACAGCTTGCCTGTTTATGGACATTAACAAGGCTTTTGACAGTGTCTGGCATAGAGGCTTACTATACAAACTACACACACCAACATATCTACTACACACCATAAAGAACTTACTAGAAAACAGACAACTATTTTCATTCATTTTCTTTTTCCCCTGAACAAGGGCTCCCTCAGGGATCCCCGCTCTCACCGTTTCTCTACAATATATACTGCCATGACATATACAATTACAACTTACCAGACAAAAATCAAATCGACAGATCGGCATACATATTACAATACGCAGACGACACGGCACTTATTGTACATGACAAAACTACTGAGAGGGCAACGCAAAGCCTCCAAACACTAACAAACAACACAATGACATGGTTTTTATAAATGGAGACTAACACCAAACGCGTCAAAAAACCAACTTCTGCTCACAAACCACAGACTCAACGCTGACTCCCCTACAATAACAGCAGGCGGGCCAAACGAGACAACCAAAAAACGACGTAAAATACCTTGGAATCACAATCGACCACAAACTTAGATTCACTAAACACATGCGAAACATCAGGGCAGAAACAATGAAGAGAGCGAAACACTTCCGATCACTAACCTACAAAGACAGAGGAATTAGCACAAACACCGCCACCAAAATATATAAAGCTATTTGTAGACCCTCGCTAGACTTTGGACATGTACTCATGACCAACGGAACAGAAAGGACAAAACGTTATACACAAACAACAGAACAAATTGCACTAAGACTAATAACACGAATAAGACACCCCCCAAAAACCCACTACACAACCCCCCCCACCCAACTACTATACTAACGCACAAACATGACAAAGATCTCGGAAAGACTCATACAGCTACAGACAAAATGGACAAACAACCCCTACAACTGGACCATACTGTATCCCCTTTGTCTTACAAGACCAACCAGACAATCCCGCTTCCGTTTCCCTACTATTAACGCTACTCGAACACTTACAAACGCTACGGACTAGTGGACAATAAAATAATTTCTTCTTGCCACTGAAATCTTATTTATTTTGCAGATAGTATTGTTAACCTAGAATAAGGGAATTTTCGTGTTTGCTTTTCATTTGGATTGGGACTGCATGTATTGAGCGAGGGCAGAGGGACCGATGGGTCGATGGCCTTTTTTGGAAGTAAAGATGTTTACTACTACTAGAATTGGAAAGTTTATTTAATAATATTGTTAACCTAGAATAAGAGAATTTTCATAGTTGTTTTTTATTTAGATTAAGACTACATGTATTGAACAAGGGCAGAAAGACCGATAGGTCGATAGCCTTTTTTAGAAATAAAGATCTTTACTACTACTTAAAAGTACATTACGAGCATTGGTTTTCAGGTGATGAGTCAGCACCTGAAACCGAAACGTATTTCTAACATTTTAAATAACAAACATTAAAATTGACTGAACCCCAGGAATATTTTGAAGTGAATTACAAATTGTTTGAATTACAATCATTAAAATTAAATAAGTTGAAACAAAAATCAACCTTTAAAACTATTTTTAATTAATGCAATTTATAAAGTGAGTGTAATAACAATCTGTAAACAATCTGCTTATGAATGAAAATTAAGTCTAAACGCTTGTCCCCTGGGCGGCGGCATTTATAGGGGCTTGTTATCTAAATAGCTATTTCATCGAGTATCAGGATGCAAGTTCCTTAATTTTAATAAGAAACCAAGGAAATTTGAATTCTGACAAAATCTACGCGCGCTGGCCCAAACGCGCGCAATAGCCATCACAGCCACAGTGTAATGTAAAATGCGATCCCCACTACTTACCTCTCCTCCGCAGCAGAAAAGTGCATATGGTTCGACCGTCGACCGTTATTTTCGTCATGATCGAGTCCGGTGCGTTTTTTCAACATTGTATCGGCGATCTCTCAACTAATCTCTGGTAGAAGCAGTAAACATCTTTATTTCTAAAAACGGCTATCGACCTATCGGTCTTTCTGCCCTTGTTTAATACATGTAGTCTTAATCTAACTAAAAAACAAAGATGAGAATTCTCTTATTCTAGGTTAATATTCGTATTAAGCGCACATCAAAAACACTGCACCGGGGAAAGATAAAATTAAGGCAAAACTCTTGAAAAGCCTAACTCAAGAAACACACAAACTGATCCTAACTGAATTGAACAACTGCATCACAAATGGCAGAATCCCAGAAACATGGAAAAACGGCTTAATAATCCCTATACCAAAAATGGACTGGGCAATACACAACCGAGCAACTACAGACCAATTACACTACTTCCAGTACTAAGCAAAATTTTTGAATACATAATGAAGCAGCGGCTTGAAAAAGTGATTGGAAAATATATACCTACCTACCAATTTGGTTTCAAACAGCATCACTCGACTGTTCATCCGCTCTTTATCTTGGCCAACAATATACAAACTACCCACCTAACTGACAGAAAGACATCTTGCCTGTTTATGGACATTAACAAGGCTTTTGACAGTGTCTGGCATAGAGGCTTACTATACAAACTATACAAACTACACACACCAACATATCTACTAGACACCATAAAGAACTTACTAGAAAACAGACAACTACAAGTACGAATTGACAGAACACTGTCATTTTCTTTTTCCCCTGAACAAGGGCTCCCTCAAGGATCCCCGCTCTCACCGTTTCTCTACAATATATACTGCCATGACATATACAATTACAACTTACCAGACAAAAATCAAATCGACAGATCGGCATACAAATTACAATACGCAGACGACACGGCACTTATTGTACATGACAAAACTACTGAGAGAGCAGCTCAAAGACTTGCAAACACTAATAAACAACACAATGACATGGTTTTATAAATGGAGACTAACACCAAACGCGTCAAAAAACCAACTTCTGCTCACAAACCACATGACTCAACGCTGACTCCCCTACAATAACTGCAGACGGCCAAACGACACAACCAAAAAACGACGTAAATACCTTGGAATCACAATTGACCACAAACTTAAATTCACTAAACACATACGAAACATCAGGGCAGAAACAATAAAGAGAACAAAACACTTCCGAGCACTAACCTACAAAGACAGAGGAATTAGCACAAACACCGCCACTAAAATATATAAAGCTATTTGTAGACCCTTGCTAGACTTTGGACATATACTCATGACCAACGGAACAGAAAGGACAAAACGTTATACACAAACAACAGAACAAATTGTACTAATACTAATAACACGAATAAGACACCCCCAAAACCCACTACACAACCCCCCCCACGCAACTACTATACTAACGCACAAACATGACAAAGATCTCGGAAAGACTCATACAGCTATAGACAAAATGGACAAACAACCCCTACAACTGGACCATACTGAATCCCCTTTGTCTTACGAGACCAACCAGACAATCCCGCTGCCGTTTCCCTACATTAACGCTACTCGAACACTTACAAACGCTACGGACTAGTGGACAATAAAATAATTTCTTCTTGCCACTGAAATCTTATTTATTTGATGGTATTGTTAACCTAGAATAAGGGAATTTTCGTGTTTGCTTTTCATTTGGATTGGGACTGCATGTATTGAGCGAGGGCAGAGGGACCGATGGGTCGATGGCCTTTTTTGGAAGTAAAGATGTTTACTACTACTAGAATTGGAAAGTTTATTTAATAATATTGTTAACCTAGAATAAGAGAATTTTCATATTTGTTTTTTATTTAGATTAAGACTACATGTATTAAACAAGGGCAGAAAGACCGATAGGTCGATAGCCTTTTTTAGAAATATATCTACTACACACCATAAAGAACTTACTAGAAAACAGACAACTACAAGTACGAATTGACAAAACACTGTCATTTCCTTTTTCCCCTGAACAATGGCTCCCTCAAGGATCCCCGCTCTCACCGTTTCTCTACAATATATACTGCCATGACATATACAATTACAACTTACCAGACAAAAATCAAATCGACAGATCGGCATACATATTACAATACGCAGACGACACCGCACTTATTGTACATGACAAAACTACTGAGAGAGCAGCGCAAAGACTCCAAACACTAACAAACAACATAATGACATGGTTTTATATATGGAGACTAACACCAAACGCGTCAAAAAACCAACTTCTGCTCACACACCACAGACTCAACGCTGACTCCCCTACAATAACTGCAGACGGCCAAACGACACAACCAAAAAACGACGTAAAATACCTTGGATTCACAATTGACCAAAAACTTAAATTCACTGAACACATACGAAACATCAGGGCAGAAACAATAAAGAGAACAAAACACTTCCGATCACTAACCTACAAAGACAGAGGAATTAGCACAAACACCGCCACTAAAATATATAAAGCTATTTGTAGACCCTTGCTAGACTTTGGACATATACTCATGACCAACGGAACAGAAAGGACAAAACGTTATACACAAACAACAGAACAAATTGCACTAAGACTAATAACACGAATAAGACACCCCCAAAACCCACTACACAACCCCTTCACCCAACTACTATACGAACGCACAAACATGACAAAGATTTCGGAAAGACTCATACATCTACAGACAAAATGGACAAACAACCCCTACAACTGGACCATACTGAATCCCCTTTGTCTTACAAGACCAACCAGACAATCCATCTTCCGTTTCCCTACATTAACGCTACTAGAACACCTACAAACGCAACGGACTAGTGAACAATAAAATAATTTCTTCTTGCCACTGAAATTTTATTTATTTAATAGTATTGTCAAGCTAGAATAAGAGAATTTTCATATTTGTTTTTTGTTTAGATATAGACTGCATGTATTAAACAAGGGCAGAAAGACTGATAGGTCGATAGCCTTTTTTAGAAATAAAGATGTTTACTACTACTAGAAACGCTTTCGTTTCATCGTGTAAACGAGTATATAGAACTTGGTCTTAATCCTTGGTAAGTCCTAAGAGAAAGAAAATACATTCTTCGTCCCCCATTCAGGCTCTGAAGAAAGTTCAGACCCCAGGCAAGCGGGAGGGCTTTGCAACCGTCCTGGACATCACCTGGGACGATGTAGGATCCCTCAGGAATATCCGGGAGGAACTGCAAATGGCCATTCTAGTTGAGCGCACGCTAATTGATTGATGTTGGCCGGTTTAAATGTCAAACTCCCGTTGAATTTTAGGCTCCCGTTCGCCACGTGGAGCAATTTAAAGCTTTGGGCATGCACGTTCCGGCTGGCGTTCTTCTCTGCGGCCCGCCCGGATGTGGAAAAACGTTCTTGGCCACAGCCATCGCCAACGAAGCTGGCATTAACTTTATTTCGGTTAACAGCCCAGAACTACTAAACATGGTCAGCGAGTTTTCGTCTGGTTGCCCCTCTAAATGTCTAAATGTTTGTGGTTTTTTTCAGTATGTTAGTTAGTGTTTGTTAGAGTGTGTTTTGAACGCGACAGGAATTCGGCGCCGTTTGTCATTTTCTTTGATGAATTGGACGCTTTGAGCCCGAAGAGGTCGGATTCGAGAGAGGTACGATCTATTGTCATTGGTTTTCATCAAAACCAATCAAAAGTTCGGCATTTTTTAAGTGCTCAATAAAACGCTTTCCAGGGAGTGTCAACAATGCGTGTAGTGAATCTAATGTTGACTGAAATGGACGGTGTTGGCAGTAGAAAGAGGGCCTATCTGTTAGCTGTCAGTACTCGCCCGGACATAATCGATACAGCGGTTTTGAGGCCTAGATGTATGGATAAGATTCTCTATGTGGGGCTGCCTTGGCGCGAGGATCGAGAGTGTATATCCTGAGGGCCATCACAAAGGTAAAATGCGTGGAAAATTGGCAAAGAGACCCTCTCCTGGATTTGGTGGTTTTAGAACTGCACTCAGCCCAAACTGGATGAAGACGTGGATCTTGAAAGCATCGGCACTTCGGAGCAAGTTAAAGGCTACACTGGAGCTGACTTGACTGCGTTGGTGTGCGAAGACTTCATTCTAGCTCTGAAAGAGTTGATGATCGCTGGTAGCGCGAGCAAGCCTTTGATGGTGTTCGGTCGGCACTTTATCGCTGCCACTGAGGACATCAGACCGTCAGTTACTGAAAAAGTAAGGCCTTTGAAACAAAGCAACGTCAACCTAAACTTACTTATTTTCAGGACCAAAAATACTACGAAAAACTCAGCAGGATGTCCATTGCTGTGTCCCCAGAACAAGCCGAAGAAGAGGAAATGGAATTTTCATAAGTGGGTTTGTCTATAAAAAACTGACTAAACAAGGCCGTGGCTTTTAGTATTCGGTATTTTGTGGTTAAAAAAAATATTTATTACTGAATTTTGTTTCTTGTCTCGGGAATTTCGTTGTGTGAGCAACTTGAAAAACCGCACATTTGAGTGTTTGTTTCGAATACAACACCTGTAAAAATACCCAAATTCTATCGTAAATATTTATTTAGACATTGGGGGATTTGTGCACATTCGAATGCATACATAGAGATCACTATTACTAACGCAGGGCCCGCTTGACATCAATAACAACATCTACTTAAAATTAAAACGATTTCAAAACACATCAAGACCGAATTGCCTTTCGAAAGTTCCACTGTGGGCTATTGTAATGTAATTTTTGTTGCAAGGGCTTGAAGATTAGTGAAACTTTGTCCAGTCGACTGAAAACAAACGGGACTCTAGAGTTAAATAGTAAAATTATTAGGGATATGGATGCTGGCGATTTTTGTTCTTAGATCGTGGGCAATGTTAAATGAAAACCGAGATAATTTTTTAAACTTGTTTCGAATTTTTTTTAAAATTGTTCTTTTCATGAAAAGTCGAGCATCTTTAGGATCACATCTTTTGTACAGAGTGTGAGTGCAAAGTTGCTAGTTGTCCGATTTTGGAAGTTACGAATTTTTTAAAAAGAGAGCGCACTTGGGTGAAAGCAACCATTTTGAAACCAAGATTAACTATGCTGGAAAAAGTTAGCTTTCGGAGCTTTTTTTAAAAAAATGCGAGCATCGTTAAAATCCAGTCCTTTTGTACAGAGTGTGAGTTTAAAGATGCTACTTGTTCGATTTTGAAAGTTGCGAATTTTTTAAAAAGGCCGCGCAATTGGGTGAAAATATTCAGTTTGAAACCAACATTTAAAACGCTGAAAAAATGAGCTTTTAGGGTTCTTCTCATAAAAGATCCAGCATCTTGAGAATGGAGTCTTTTGAACAGAGTGTGCAGGTTTAAAGTTGTTATCTTTTGCTGTGTTGTACTAATATATAATAAGCACATTATATATAGATTTTGAGGAGCTTCTGGAGTGAAAAGCACTCCGTTAACTGTCGGAAACAATCCAGTAGGATCAAAGAACACCCATGTAGAACTTTTTTGTCTGAAACTTTACGCATGAAGCTCTACCTGCTTCCGATTTTTTATATCACTCAAATCGCATCAAATATTGCAAAATCTATACAATTTTTATCTCATTCCAATGTATTCCTGGGTTTAAGTCAATTTTATTGTTTATTATTTAAAATGTTACAAATACGTTACGGTGTCTTTATCCACCATCATCAGTTTGTCTAAAATATATATTTACAGTTATCATCAATTTAAAAAGAAAACTTTCACCAAAATTCACATATTAAAATACAAATCACACACATATTAAAAAGTACATCCAGAACATTGGTTTTCAGGTGATGAGTCAGGACAAACATGTCTGGGAAAAGACTAGAATCTATTGCTTAGAGATCTAAATTTAACTTACGTATATAGTTGCGACCAACTTCACATTTGACTGGTCACTGAATTTTCCATATTTTATTTGATATCAAGCGAGCGAAACAAAAAAACTGTTTATCTTTCGTCTTTTCTTTGCATTCTAGGAATTGCTTGGCAATTCTTCAATATCAGAGGTTTACATTTCATTTACCTGGTCCAACCAGTTCATGCAAGCGATCATCTAATTAGCGTATGATACACAGAGCTAAGATTGTCTGTATCTGTCCTGAAATTTATTGCATTCTGATGTTTCTTAATTTGTATCATTTCATGGATTCTTCTCTTATTATAGTTGTCCTCATTGATCAATATTTGTGTGTTATCGAAATCAAAATCATGCAACTTTTGTTGTGCATGTTGTGCTAATGCTGTTGCATTTTCGTTAACCTTTCTTAAGCTATACTTATGTTCGTATATTCTTTTCTTTAAATATTGCCCTGTTTGTCCTATGTATGTGTTGTCACAGTTCAAACAGTCAATCTTGTATATTACGTTAGGTGTGTTCAACTTTCTTCTGCCAAGTGCCAACATTCTTTTGCCAAGTTGTCTTTAGTTTTGTCCGCTATAGTAATATTATGCGGTTTTAAAACATTTTTTATTTTTGTGTTGATTTCTGGTATGTGTGGTAATGATAAATACTTGATTTCACCCTCTTTTTTTTATGTTATTTATGTTGTTTCATTTATTTGCATTGTATATTTTATTAATTCTTTGTTTTATAATTGGTTCGAAGAATTCTTTGGGATAGTTGTTCATTATTAGTACCTTTTTTATTTTTTCAAGATTTTTTTGTCTCTATCCACAATGTGCTAATTTTATCGCTCTATCAGTAAGAGCTGTTACCACACTTTTTTTATATTGTATAGGTGTGTATCCTTTGTGTACCAGTTTGTTTTTATTTCCCCATTATCGTCATACATAACCGTCATATCCAATAAGTTTAATGATCTGTTTTCGTCTTCCTCAATGGTGAATTTAATGGTTTTATGGAATGCATTAAACTTATCTAGTGTGTATTGAACTTTTTGGTTTGGCAGGCACATTGTGCTGTCATCCACGTATCTTTTCTAAAATCCACACTTAAAGCTTAAATCAGGTATTAGTTTTTCTTCCAGACTTTCCATTACAAGGTTTGCAATTGTTGCAGCTATGGGAGACCCCATAGCTACTCCATATATTTGCGAATAGAAATTGTCCTCGTACCGGAAGTACGTGGACTTAAGGCACAGCTCTACCGCCCTAATAAATTCACCTTCGGGCAATGATGTATGTTCCCTAATTTCAGACCATTTATTTCTTATGCACTGTATTGAGTAATCTACCGGGATGTTTGTGTATAGCGATACCACATCAAGCGATATTAAGCGATGGTTCTCAGGTATCTTCTATTTTTTTATAAATTCGCAGAAGCTCCATGAGTCCCTAATGTGATATTGTGAATTTCCCAATATATTACTCAACACAGCTGACAGGTATTTAGACAATTGGTAAGTTGGGGCATTTATGTTGCTAACTATCGGTCTTAATCGGAGGAGAAAGGAATTTAATTTTGGGAACAGACAGAATCAAACAAAATATTTAAAGGTTTTGGACATGTTTTACTTTAACTGCCTGAATATCGTATTAAGTGATTGTTGTTCAGAGTTGAAAAGTATAGAGAATGAAACCATTAATGTGAAAAGATATTTACAAGAAAGGGGTAGTCACAATGAATTAAAAACGTTTTATGAACAACAAGAGCAGAAGTATGAAATTGTGTTCAGCAAAATCAGGCCAAAACAAAAGAACAAATTGGAAACACTGACAACCAAGAAACATGGTATAAAAAACAAATACAAGATTAATGAAGATTGGATAAAAAATTTAACAACAATAAACATACCAAACAACGTCAAATATATACTATCACTTGGTCCAAAGTTTTCTATTAACAAAAAACAATACAAACCGGTTCATGAAGTCATAGCAAACATCGAACATGGAATCTTCTCTTTAAACAGCGATAAAAAAAACGAAATAAGAAGTAAGTTGCGTAATATATTACCAAATTTCAAGAGTGCAACGTCGAACAAAGGTGTGCCCAATGATGTCAATAGGCTTATATGTGAAACCAAAACTTTTTTAAATGGACACACCAACATCGGTGTGTTAACGGCTGACAAATATAGCAAAAATTGAAGAATCCAACCGCATTTATCATCCAGCGAGAATATACGAGTAGAATTCAAACGAAAGGATGAACCCTGGGAGTTCGCAAGAATCCGAATCGGATTATGCCTCCCAGGATGGTGGGTTCAAAAACCACAATCGAAAAAACGGGGCAGAAAACCGAAGACGACCCAGCCAAGCCAGCCAACCCAGCCAACCCAGCCAACCCCCACAACGCCAACACCTGAGGCCAAACGAATAGCTTTGGACTATCAGTCTACAACCAATAAAAACCAAACAACAAACAGCAAGACAACATCAACAAGATTTCCCACGTATTCGCACACATTCACAGCGAACGCATTGTCGACCATCACCAGAGTCCAACTTGCAATCAGGTGGGAGGGACTCAACCCCAACAACAAGGATGTGATTATCAGACAAGATAATCACTTTCTAATTAAAACCAACAATGAGGGCAAAGCAACATAAATTTTACAAAAACTGAAACAGGAAAACTTTATAACAGCATTCAAACTGCAAAGGAATAGTAACCTCCCACTAATCCGACAACAAAAGTCAGGTCACCACCATATTACACCAACATATTCAGTCGTCGCCACTTGGGTCGACTTGGACATTGAAGACAGCATGTTTCTGGAACGCCTGGAGCAGCAGGGCTTCAGAATAAGGTTCTGCAGGAGAATTATATATTCAACGACCGACTACAGACAACGCACCCACACTCATGATGAGGTTAATAACCGGCGATATATCCACCTACGAAAGGTTGATGAACGACCGTGCGGTTCATGTTTTGGGCCGCATTTTCTAAATCACCGAAAGAAAACCACCAACAGCCGTGCCTGCGTCGTGTGGCAAATGCAACCTGTTCAGCAACAAAACTGAAGATTGCAAACAATCACCAAGATGCAACAAGTGCCAGGGACCCCATCCAACTTCCAAATGCGAGTCACCACTGCCAACCAAGTGCGCAGCATGCAACTCAGAGGACCACGCAGCATGGAGCATGAAGTGCCCAAAACGACCGACAGCCCCAATCGTCGGGATACCAAACGTAAAAATAAAATGTGTAAACAAACGTACGTCCGGGATTGCGGAAACAACGACGGTGGCAAGTAGAATACACACACCCATTACAACACATGACCACATCATAAACAAATACAAACATCAACTTAACAAGACAAACTATACCAACAGAGACGAACTACTGAAAAACTACGAAAACAATTTATAGAAGACTTCGACATTGACGCCTCCGTTGTTTTCTTCGGAAACCATATCTACATCCTAATGTTTGACATGCTCCTGCCCGAGGGACGCTCTCCAACTGAACCCTACGATCAAGTGAGACAGACAGTAACAAACATACAAGATTCAATTTGAAAGTACTTTACGCGAACATCAACGGAGTTAACAGCAAAAAAACACTTATTTACAATGACATGGAACAAAACGACACAGACTGCTGCATATTTGTAGAGACTAAAACCAAACTAGGACAAACACCAACGTACAGAAATTGGCAGTATATCTATAGGCATGGAAATGCCATAAATCATGCCAGGGGCGGGGTCGCAGCTCTCCTAAAACCAACATTTAAACTTGGAAGAGCAAATCCTCCTTCCCTCAACAACCCTTTGAACGACTGTCTACATTTTACCATACCCTACTTAAACGACCTGATACACATATTTCTGACATACATACACCCACACTCCAACCTAGAACAAAACATACTGACTAATGCGAGCATCTATAAATATGCAATAATTATAGGCGACTTTAACTTGAATAGAAACAAAACGAAATAACTTAAAAGATTTTTGCAAAATTCCGAATTTATAAAACAGCACACCCCACCAATTTCTCTGATGCCCGCAAACCCAGACTCAACACCAGCCGTTCTACTGCACACAAAAAACTTGACAAACATCATCAACAACATAAACTTAACCAACGAAATTGGATCCGACCACCTGGCTATTACGTTTAACATAGACTTACAACATACGCAACCTACCTCCAATACACCTCCTATAGAGAAAAACTTAAACCTAACAAAGACTGACATAGACAAAGTGAAGCAACATATACATGACTACATTCAATCACAAGCACAGCACATTTCAATAGAGACCATACAACAACAACTTACACTAGCCATACGAAAATTTAGCCCGGAAATAAAAAATGCTTTCTGCCGACATAACTGCCCAAATACATACTGAGACTAATAAAACATAAGAGAGAACTGTACAGACTATATACAAACACTCAAAGTAACGACCTAAAAAAGACACTGAACCAACTTAACAGAAACATTAAAACTCTGATTGGACAATACCGACAAGACAAATGGCTAGAAACATGTAAAGAAATACAGAAGGACAAAGGCAAAACATACTGACGAAAAATTAAGAAACTGGCGCAATACATGAAGACGGGCACTACTGACACAATTGACGAAAACGGAATAGAACGCTACACAGACAAAGAGAAAGCGGACGCATTCGCCAGGCACTATCAAAGGGCCTTCAGCATATCGACAAACCTTAACTTCGACAATGACAACTGGAACTTGATCAACGACTGGTACTTGAACTATTTTAACAGCTCACCAAACTACATCTACAAACTGATCACAGACACAGAGTACGATGAAGCCCTAGCGCACATCAAAAACACTGCACCGGGGAAAGATAAAATTAAGGCAAAACTCTTGAAAAGCCTAACTCAAGAAACACACAAACTGATCCAAACTGAATTGAACAACTGTATCACAAATGGCAGAATCCCAGAAACATGGAAAAACGGCTTAATAATCCCTATACCCAAAAATGGACTGGACAATACACAACCGAGCAACTGCAGACCAATTACACTACTTCCAGTACCAAGAAAAATTTTTGAATACATAATGAAGTAGCGGCTTGAAAAAGTGATTGGAAAACATATACGTACCTACCAATTTGGTTTCAAACAGCATCACTCGACTGTTCATCCGCTCTTTATTTTGGCCAACATATACAAACTACCCACCTAACTGACAGAAAGACAGCTTGCCTGTTTATGGACATTAACAAGGCTTTTGATAGTGTCTGGCATGGAGGCTTACTATACAAACTATACAAACTACACATACCAACATATCTACTACACACCATAAAGAACTAACTAGAAAACAGACATCTACAAGTACGACTTGACAAAACACTGTCATTTTCTTTTTCCCCTGAACAAGGGCTCCCTCAAGGATCCCCGCTCTCACCGTTTCTCTACAATATATACTGCCATGAGATACAATTACAACTTACCAGACAAAAATCAAATCGACAGATCGGCATACATATTACAATACGCAGACGACACGGCACTTATTGTACATGACAAAACTACTGAGAGAGCAGCTCAAAGACTCCAAACACTAACAAACAACACAATGACATGGTTTTATAAATGGAGACTAACACCAAACGCGTCAAAAAACCAACTTCTGCTCACAAACCACAGACTCAACGCTGACTCCCCTACAATAACTGCAGACGGCCAAACGACACAACCAAAAAACGACGTAAAATACCTTGGAATCACAATTGACCACAAACTTAAATTCACTAAACACATACGAAACATCAGGGCAGAAACAATAAAGAGAACAAAACACTTCCGATCACTAACCTACAAAGATAGAGGAATTAGCACAAACACCGCCACCAAAATATATAAAGCTTTTTGTAGACCCTTGCTGGACTTTGGACATATACTCATGACCAACGGAACAGAAAGGACAAAACGTTATACACAAACAACAGAACAAATTGCACTAAGACTAATTTTTTGTATATTTATTTTTCCTGACTGGGTTTTTAATTTATTCCAATGTATTCCTGGGCTTCAGTCAATTTTTTTTCACAATTATGGTGTTATGTGATGGAGTCCTGCGTTTTCATCCCGGGTCTATCTATTGGACTCGTCAGTAGGGCTTAGATAGACCCTGCCTATAAACGCTTCCTACGTTCTTGACGTCTGTCAGCTCTCTAGTATGGCCGTTTGGTCTCGACATTTTGGTTTATAGCCTGGATGGTGAAGGGGAAGGACCCTGAGGGGGACCTGCTGGAGTGATCACTTCAGTCAGTGGCCTCGCAGGTCTTCCAATGGGGATCGGTCGTGATCATAAATAAAAATAAAAAAATCCACAGTAAAGGGGTACCAAAATAAATAAGGAAATCACTCAGGTCCGACTGTGAATCGCAATTAAAGAAAAAAAAACAAAATGAACTGAATGCAGTCGAACTTGAATGTTTCAGCACAAGCAATTAACTATAAAACGTTAATAGTTCCTATCATAAAAAAAAACTGTCATAAAAAACTGATAAAAAAACAAAGTCTTCACCAAAAGTTGGGCGCCAGCATGCTTCCAAGTAGCATGCAACTTCCACCAAAATGGAAAACACCAGAACCAGCCTCCACGTCAATTCCACGTGGTTATAACGGCCATCATGGATTCGTCCATCCGGCTCTTGGGTCCCCAAAACTTCAAATCGCCGACTCTTGCAAATCTCTTGCAAACCATCAATCAAGGCCTCTTGCAAACCATCAATACCATCATCAATAAACTTCTCGATTCCAAAACCCTTCAAAAACCGACCATGCGGTAACGCTGAACACAATGATCTCAAAGCCCGACAAAATCTCAAAGCCCGACCGTGCGGAACAAACTCAAAAATCGACCTGCCGATCTGACCGGCACGGCCTAATTAATTCTTCCACCACCAAAAATCTACCGCTACACCAGTAGAAGTTTTTCCTCCCCCCAACCTTCCGTTGGAGCAGGAATCAAAAATCACCAATTTCATTGGCCCTAACGGACACGTGATCCCGCAATCTACCAAACATTTTTTTTTTCACCTGCGATAAGCATCGAAACTGCGATACGAATCGCCAAATTTGCTAGATTCGGATTTTACAGCCAAAATTTAACTCTATGATGAAAAAACCAAAACCGATATGCTTGGCAAATAACTTGCACACGCATGCCGAGGTCGAAAACAAATTAACAGGTTTACGGCAAAATTAATTCGGCTTAGGTGTGTTTGGTGAGATGTTCTCAGCCGTACTTTCAATGCTGCAACTCGTTTCATTTTGGGCTTCCTGGTTCTCTCCACGACACCTATGTCCAAGCCATCTGGTAATATGCTTTTGCATAATATATTTAACATGTTGGGACAGGTGTTCGCTGCGTTTGGAGATTCAGCGAAACGTGTTGCCAATGTGCTTTTTTCCCAAGCATCGAATCTTTTGTATATTATTTTCCTGACCTGGGTTTTTAATATTTAATTCAATTGTTATTCCTGGCTTCAGTCAATTGTTTTCACAATTAATGGTGTTATGGTGATGGAGTCCTGGCGTTTTCATCCCGGGTCTATCTATGGACTCGTCAGTAGGGCTTAGATAGAGACGAGTCCAATAGATAGACCCGGGATGAAAACGCAGGACTCCATCACATAACACCATAATTGTGAAAAAAATTGACTGAAGCCCAGGAATACATTGGAATAAATTAAAAACCCAGTCAGGAAAAATAAATATACAAAAGATAGATGCTTGGGAAAAAAAGCAAATTGGCAACACGTTTCGCTGACATCTCCAAACGCAGAAACCTGTCCCAACATGGTTAAATATATATGCAAAAGCATATACCAGATGGCGTGACATAGGTGGCGTTGGAGAAGGAAGCAAAATGAAACGAGTTGCAGCATTGACAGTACGGCTGATAACATCTCACCAAACACACCTAAGCCGAATTAAAATAGATATAAGTACACACATAAAACCAAATGTCGAGACCAAAGGCCTACTAGAGGGCTGACAGACGTCAAGAACGTAGGAAGCGTTATAGGGCAGGGTCTATCTAAGCCCTACTGACGAGTCCAATAGATAGACCCGGGATGAAAACGCAGGACTCCATCACATAACACCATAATTGTGAAAAAAATTGACTGAAGCCCAGGAATACATTGGAATAAACTAAGACTAATAACACGAATACCCACTACCCCCAAAACCCACTATACAACCCCCCACCCAACTACTATACGAACGCACAAACATGACAAAGATCTCGGAAAGACTCATACATCTACAGACAAAATGGACAAACAACCCCTACAACTGGACCATACTGAATCCCCTTTGTCTTACGAGACCAACCAGACAAGCCCGCTTCCGTTTCCCTACATCAACGCTACTCCAACACTTACAAACGCAACTGACTAGTGGACAATAAAATAATTTTTTCTTGCCATTGAAATTTTATTTAATAATATTGTTAACCTCGAATAAGAGAACTTTCATATTTGTTTTTTATTTAGATTAAGACTACATGTATTAAGCAGGGGCAGAAAGGCCGATAGGTCGATAGCCTTTTTTAGAAATAAAGATGTTTACTACTACTAATTTGACAATGCTCCCTGTTCGCACATTGGGGCGATCATCAAATAAGCTCTATCAGCTTCAGTGCAGCCCAGCGAAAAAATGTTGAGAGTGAAAAATGATGGGTAACAATCCTCGTCTGGAACAGCGTGCTTAAGATCCCCGAATCCCTGACTGTTACATATGTGAAAGATCTCGGAGAATTTCGGGCAAAAGTCTAATTTAGCAGTTAGTAATGCAACGGAATCCACTGCTGCAAGCAATTTCGGGTCTATTTAAGGCGTTTGTTAGCGTAACTTATCCTTCTAGGGCTGGTCGTCGTGCTAAAATGGCATAGGAAATGATTCCAGATGTTCCAGAAATTCCAGTTAACTGTCAAGGGAGAAAGTAGTAAATCCACCCTTGTGTTGTTCTATAATAGTTCTTGAAACGTGGCATTTTACTGACGGTTATATCTGTCTAATAGTGCTCCACCCTTAAGGGCGCACGTCGCAGAAAATTAACTGTCCTATTGTTAGTATACAAAAACCCTCAAATTGCAAAGGATTTGTGGAGAAAGTGCTGTCTAGTTTCGGTTTGCCACCAATCACAAATAACTAGACGGGACTAAGGAGCCTCGTGCTCCATTATGGTGCTACGGAAATCTCCCCAAAACAGCTAAAGGTAAACGCAATCAAGAAAATCGCCCCACACAGGACAAAGGAATGAAGCAAATGCCTGGAAATTCACTTAATTTAATCTCAATGACCCTGAACAATGATGAAATGTGTGTGATCACTGGCTGATTATGCGGTTCTCCATAGGCATATATTGACAACGCTAGTGAACACACATCTGAAGATGCTAGTCGTGCGTGCTAGTGAAACGTCAGGACCTATTGAGGACGTCATAATAACCGGAAAATTATTCACTGTGTGATTTTATTTCAGAATGCGTATACCAACTCTGATAAGCTGCTGACCGCGGCTGAAGGGTTGGCTCATACAGGAGAATGCGATCCAGACGAAATCTACAGCGTAGCCAGAGAACTGGAGTCGCACGATGTAAGTTTCGCTGCCAGAGTCGAGCAGCGAAGGCGACGGTTTGACTTGGCAGTTCTCTTCTACACCAGAGAGAAGGAGTTGGCTAATTTAGCGGACGAACTTCGGCAGGAGTTGCAGCAAGAAGAGAGCGCTGCCGAAGGCTTGGAAACAGTAGAAAGGTCAGCCGATAGCAGAGACGATTGTTAAATTGATTAATTGAGAGTTTTTGTTGTAGACTGCTGGAGCAAACCGATCAGCATCGAAAGCAGAGTTTGGAAGCGTGCGCCTTGACGATTCTCCAAGGCGGAATCGCCCTTCTGCAGGAGTTGAGGTAAATATTGCCTATGTGTGAATAATTTAGAGGCCTTAGCCAGTAATGGCAAAAAGTCATTTTGCGTCCGAATTGCAAGTGCTTTGAAAACACTCTTAAGTAGTTCTCATTGTTTATTTAGCTGCCTTAACAGAGAATGATTGACTGGCGTCATATGGCCAGTTTAAAAAGGTAGAACAAAATCTGTTGATGTCCATAATCATGTTACATCAAAGGTTGTTAACATCGGTTTTTTGATTAATTTATATTCGATTCGTTTGTACGCCAGGCTAGAGGACTTTCATGCCTTGGCTTGTCCACTGATTTATAATATGATAGATTTGAGGTGCTGGTTGCGCTTCTTTGTATCAGCGAGCAGCTTCGGTTTAAGGTTCTTGGGCGCTCGACAAAAAGTTTGACTTTGGATCGAAAATTCGCAGCCTACGCCGTTTAATCCTGCCAGTTTGCTTGCTTGCCTCGACCGTACCATCAAAGAGAATTTGCTTTAGATTTTCACCAGGCGTCTTATCGACGAATTTATGTTCTTTTGTTGGGATTTTGCAGTTGTAAATGCCTGTCAGGCCTCATGGATTTTTGGGCGTTTTCCACTGATTGAGTCCCTGAACTGGCCATTAAATGGACATGCAGTTAGGCGCCTGGTATCGCTCGCTCGCTAGACGGGTTTTACGGCCTCAGGGCTCGCCGTGGTACCCATGAGTTGCCCTGTTTTATTTTATTTCACTGCTCAGATATGTCGGTTTCTTTCTGGGGCTCTCCCTCTGCCCTTGGCCTGTTAAGACAGAAAAAAACCGTCTTTTCATTGGGTTTTCCTTTTAAAGCCACAGCTTTAATAATGTCAGTGCCACGGCCCAAGGCGTACAATCAAGCGAATAATTGCCGCACATTTTGCCAATCGGAGGAAATGGTAGGCGCGCAGCCAATATTATCTTCATTGTTATTATTTTATTTGGGTCCACTGCAAATGGAGAATTGATGGATTTTACTGGGAAATGCCTACGGGGGTGATTGATAACGAAATTCAGCACACATTATTGATTGTTTTAGAGCAGTTGGCGAGATGGACTCAACCGGATCAGTGAGCGCAGTGGAATCCGCCTTCAATCGCTTGGCTAAACAACGCAACGACTTGGAGGAATTATGGGCGCCGGAATTATTAAGACTGAGACTGTTTCAGCGCGACGCACTTGACGTGTTCTCACAGTTGGAGATGTGGAGCGAAGAGCTGCAGCACAGCGAACTCACCATGGACATTGTCAAAGCGGAACAGTTCCTTCAATATGTCGAAAAACACTGTTTTAAAGGCCGTACGGACCGAGTCAGAATATCGATGGTTGGTGACGATGAAATCCCACCGATGTTCTGGCATTCTAAGGGTCGGTTTGATCGGACGATTTCTCTGGTCTATCGTTAAAAGGTTATTTATTTTGTTTGTTTATTAAGCTTTGAAAAATACTTTAATTTTACATGCACCTTCACATTTGTAGCCTTAATCCTTTTGGTGTTCTGGTTGCACAACGAGAGCGTCTCCCAGATGCAGAATACCACCTATCAGGTACTGCAGCAAGACCAGCAGTTGGTGCAGGGGTTTGAAAACTCTGGCATCTGCGTGATGGCTGCTGCACAGTGCAACGCGGAGACCCGAGTGCAAGTCCTGCTGAAGTTCCTGCACGACCAGGAAGTCGACCTGGAAGATCTGGCCGAGGTTTGTGAGCACACGAGTCTTAGGTTAGCGGCCTGATGATGGTCTTCTAGGTGAAGAGAGTGAAGCTGGAACAGTACATCGATTTGGGCCAGTTCCAAAACGATGCCAACCAGGTGATCAGCTGGATACGCGACGGGGAGTCGATGATCATGGCCAGTTTTACCATTCCCAACAGTCTTGACGACGCCGAGTTGCTGAAGAAAGAGCATGCGCAGTTTCAGGTATTTTAAACCTTTTTATCCCTATCAGTCCGAATGTAATTTTACCTGTTCAATAGGTTGCCATTGAAAAAACACACACTTCCGCCGTCCAGGTCAAATACAGTGCGGACTCTCTAATCAACGGCAACCACCACGATCCTCAGAGCATCCGGGATATCTCAGAAGTAACCAAGAGGTGGCAACAGTTGGTAACCTGCGCTGAAGAGCGGCACTAGCTTGTCACAGCCAGTCTGAACATCTATAAAACGGCCGAGCAGGTTTGCTCGGTGCTGGACAGCCTGGTGAGAGAATAAAGGTGAGTGTGAAAAAAAAATGAAACCGTTACTCAAGAAATCAACCGCGCTTCTTTGCAGACGAGGTGAAGACTGGTGCGCCACTGGCCAACCCAATGTGGATAAAGCCACTTCCATCTCGCAGCTGATCAACAAGCACCAGGAGCAAAAGGATGCGTTCTTCAAAGCCTGGACTTTGGCTCGGCGAACTGCCGAAACATTCCTGGAATACACCACTCGGAGTTTGCAGTTTTACAACTTCACTCGAACACTGGAACGAATTATGTGTCGCGAGGGAAGGAGATTTTGGAGGAGCTGCTTAGCCAAGGGACAAGGTAAGCTGCAGGCTCAGTACCTGTGTAGTTTGTAACGACACACTTAGGTCCTGGAACACTAGACCCTGAGGAAGAAACGCTTGGATCAGTGTCAGCAGTTCGTCTTGTTCGAGCGCTCAGCCAAGCAGGCCATCGAGTGGATTCACGACACTGGCGCGTGCTACTTGATCACTAATGCCACGGTCTTGTTGCTCGGGCACAACGAATTCAAGGGCACTGCCAAAGAAACAAGGGAGCGAGTAAAGCTGCTGATCCAGCTAGCGGACAGTTTGGTCGAAAATGACACGCTCATGCCACTGCCATCAAGCAATGGGGGCGGTAGTAGACAATCGCTACAAAGACTTCAGCTCCAGAATGGAACAGTATGAACAGCAACTGGAGGACACACTTGGTGAGGTTAACCAGCGCAGACCACCCAATTCAAACATTTGCTGAATATTTGTCATTGTTTTGCAGGAATTCAAGAATAAGAATCGGAGAAAAAAGAGCTTTCCATTGACCGGAATTCGGACCCAAGTCTCCTGAGCAAGATCCAAGATGGCACAGCCAAATACCTTAAAGAGCTAAACGAAGAAAAACGCCGTAAAGAGTTCATCATGGCTGAGCTGCTGCAGACCGAGCGAACTTACGTTAAGGAGTTGGAGACTTGCATCAAGTGCTTCCTTCACGAAGCTCGGAACGCCAATGGGCTGCCTGTCGCCCCTCAGGTGAGCTATCACAAAAAATCTGACTTCTTCCATAACTAATCTGCGTTCCATGCATTACAGGGCACGGAGAATACCATGTTATACAACATGGAAGAAATCTACAACTTCCACAACTCCACATTCCTGCGCGAATTGGAAAAGTATGAGACGATGCCAGAGGATGTTGGCCATTATTACGTGACCTGGGCAATCAAGTTCGACATGTACGTGTCCTATTGCAAGAACAAACCAATACGAGGAGTTGCAAAAGAAGCATAAAGTTGAGCACCCCTATAGCCGCCTATCTGATCAAGCCAGTGCAGCGCATTGCCAAATACCAGCTGCTGCTCAAAGATCTTCAGAGCTGCTGCATCGAAGGCCAGGGCGAGATCAGAGACGGTCTGCAGCATCATAAGGCCTTCAGCATATCGACAAACCCTAACTTCGGCAATGCCAACTGGAACTTGATCGACGACTGGTACTTGAATTATTTTAACAGCTCACCAAACTATACCTACAAACTGATCACAGAGAACAAAGTACGATGAAGCCCTAGCGCATATCAAAAACACAGCACCTGGAATATATAAAATAAAGGCAAAACTCTTGAAAAGCCTAAGTCAAGAAACACAAACTGATCCTAACTGATTTGAACAACAAAATTCAACGAACAACAAAATTCCAAAAACATGGAAAAACGGCTTAATAATCTCTATACCCAAAACTGGACTGGACAATACACAACCGAGCAATTACAGACCAACTACATTACTCCCATTACTCAGCAAAGTTTTTGAGTACATAATAAAGCAGCGACTTGAAAAACTGTTCGGAAAATATATACCTACCTACCAATTTGGTTTCAAACAACACTCGAACATTCATCACAGAAAGTTGGCGTGTCTATTCATGGACATTAACAAAGCCTTTGACAGTGTCTGGCATAAGGGCTTACTCTACAAACTTCACAAGCTCCACACACCAACATATCTACTCCACATCATAAAAAACTTACTAGAAAACAGACAACAGGGCAATATTTAAAGAAAAGAATATACGAACATAAGTATAGCTTAAGAAAGGTTAACGAAAATGAAACAGCATTAGCACAACATGCACAAATAAAGTTGCATGATTTTGATTTCGATAACACACAAATATTGATCAATGAGGACAACTATAATAAGAGAAGAATCCATGAAATGATACAAATTAAGAAACATCAGAATGCAATAAATTTCAGATCAGATACAGACAATCTTAGCTCTGTGTATCATACGCTAATTAGATGATCGCATGTATGAACTGATTGGATCAGGTAAATGAAATGTAAACAGCTGATATTGAAAAATTGCCAAGCAATTCCTAGAATGCAAAGAAAAGACGAAAGATAAACAGTTTTTTTTGTTTCGCTCGCGTGATATCGAATAAAATATGGAAAATTCAGTGACCAGTCAAATGTGAAGTTGATAGCAACTATATACGTAAGTCAAATATAGATCTCTAAACAATAGATTCTAGTCTTTTCCCGAACATGTTTATCCCGACTCATCACCTGAGAACCAAGGTCCCAAATTATACTTTTTAATATGTGTGTGATTTGAATTTTAATGGGTTAATTTTGTGAAAGTTTTTTCAATTGAATTGATAATAAATGTAAAATGTATATTTTAGACAAACCGATGATGGTGGATAAAGACACCGAAACGTATTTGTAACATTTTAAATAATAAGCAATAAAATTGACTGAAACCCAGGAATACATTGGAATGGATTAATTTATATAAAAATTTTCCATGAAAATTCACATTGATCTACTGTGGGTACTCTACTTCTACTCGCTTACAGGC